>OY744533.1:7445992-7463492 GCA_963556195.1 Sepiola atlantica | reverse complement strand
CTCTCTCTTTCTCTCTCTACTCTTTCTTCTCTCCTCTCTCTCCTTTCTCTTTTCTCTCTCTTTCTCTCTCTTCTCTTTCTTTCTCTCTCCTCTCTCTCTCTTTTTCTCTCCTCTCTCTCTCTTTCTCTTTCCTCTCTCCTCTCTCTTCTCTCTCTCTTTCTCTCTTCTCTTTCTCCTCTCTCTTCTCTCTCTCTTTCTCTCTCTACTCTTTCTTCTCTCCTCTCTCTCCTTTCTCTTTTCTCTCTCTTTCTCTCTCTTCTCTTTCTTTCTCTCTCCTCTCTCTCTTTTTCTCCTCTCTCTCTCTTTCTCTTTCCTCTCTCCTCTCTCCTCTCTCTTCTCTCTCTCTTTCTCTCTCCTCTCTCTCCTCTCTCTCTTTCTCTCTCTTCTCTTTCTTATCTCCTTCCTCTCCTCTCTCTTCTCTTTCTCTTTCTCTCTCTCTCTTCTCTTTCTTCTCTTCTCTCTCTCTTTCTCTCTCTTCTCTTTCTTATCTTCTCTCTCTCTTTCTCTCACCTCTCTCTTCTCTCTCTCTTCTCTCTCTCTCTCTCTCTGGTTACTGAGTTGTTATAAAAACAGCATTAGATAGGAGAATGCTGAAAGAGTTTCATGTCGGCCATAGCGGAATTTCGAGACTGAAAAGCATCATGTTTTTGATAAATATTAACAGGGACATTAAGAATTCGATCAAATTATGAAATGTTTGAGCTTTGAAAATATTCAGCCCCAAACCAAGAACTGAACGACCATAGTCTAGTATCAACATTGTCTTTGCTGGCTCACTGGATGATCCCTTCTTCCCGATTATGTTAGATAATTTTATTTTCTAAATGATCAAAACTTTTGAGCTGTAAATAAAAAACTAAAGAAGTATCTACTAGTTTTTTTACATGAATTATCTGTCCGGTCTGGAATCGTTGAATCATTGTGTCAAACAAAGTAACGTCAATTGATCACGTCGAGTTAATTTAAAGATTGTTGCCACACATTCTTCTTAAAGAATATCACGATCGCTTCGTATCATCCAAGAAGCAATGGGCAGGCGGAACGTTTCGTGGACACGGTTATAATGCCTCTTAGCACAGCGCTAGGTACTCTAACCGAAAAGGCAATACAATAATCTTGGAGTTCTATAGAATTAACTTAAATAACAATGCTCCAGCGTTATGACGCCAGCAGAGGTGATGTTTGCAAGGAAGATAAATACAGTGGTTGGCAGATTTTACAAACCCATTCGAAATGAAGTTACGAAGGGTCGTTTTACAGTTGACAAAAAGTTAATGATGCATATTAAACACACATTTTTTTCACGGGTGTTTACGTAACACGCCCGAATGTTGCCGATACGAAGTTCGATATCAACACCTCTATTTTAATGTGCATATAATAGTGTACATGCTCCTTAAAAAATAACAGAGAATAAATTATGCTTCGCCAGTGTTCGCACTAATATTCGTATAAAATAAATAGAATTACATCTGTAATTAAATGTTTCATATATAAATTATTATTATTATTATTATTATTATTATTATTATTATTATTATTATTATTATTGTTTTTGTTGTTATTATTATTATTATTATTATTATTATTATTATTATTATTATTACTATTATTTACTCACTAGGAGTTATCACACTGGTCATCGTCAGTGATCACCCCACAGCCAACAACCTGTGGTATTCCCTGGGGTCTGAGTGACAACAAGTCTCCTCAGACTTATTGTTATTATTATTTACTCACTAGGAGTTATCACACTGGTCATCGTCAGTGGTCACCCACTGCCGACAACCTGTGGTATTCCCTGGAGTCTGAGTGACAACAAGTCTCCTCAGGCCTCCAGTATGCTCCACCTCTTTTCGTTCATCACCGCTGATGACCTTGCGGTAATCGCAACAGCCACCTACCACCGATTTCCCGCTGATAAGGGCCATTGGTCCCCTCTGGGGCCCGAGTGGCAACAAGCCTTCCCAAGGTCCCAGAGCTGTCCGCGCTCTTCCAGTGGAGGTCTGGTTTTGCGCTTTCCCTCCTCGACCCTCTGTCCATAATTTTCGTGGCGTCAGCCTATGCTTGCGCCTCTCTCGTGCGGTTGTATTTTCCCCGGTTCTGTTGTTTTGTGCTTCCATGTGTTTGTTCTCCATTCGTTGCTTATGTGGGTTGGTTTCCGCATTCGAGGACATTTCTCAGGATTGTAGCTGTTTTGATCATTACTGTCCTTTGTATGGTCTCAGTTATCCCTTTGATTCCTATTTCTCCTAGTCTTTTCTCCATGTTTTTGGGGAGTGTTCCTAGTGCTCCTATGATTATTGGTGTTATACTGACTTTCTTCATGTTCCATATTCCTTTCAATTCTCTGGCAAGTTCAGTCTATTTGCTTCTCTTTTCCGTCTCTTTGATCTTCACTCTGTGGTCTGCTGGAACGGCAAAGTCCACGATTTTGCAGGATTTTTCTTTCTTGTTGATTATTATCATATCCGGTCTCCTTGCTGTTATGGGTTTGTCTGTTTGTACATTATTATTATTATTATTATTATTATTATTATTATTATTATTATTATTATTATTATTATTTCACAGTAATGTCAACTTTCGGATGTTTTAGTTGGAGTTTTTCTTTTGAACATCAAGTCAATTCCATTGACCTTCGGCATTCAAGCTGTATCTTAACACTTTCGCTGTTCCCAACAGGCAAGCCTTTTGCAGAATTGGAAAAGAAATTGTCTCGTCAATCTGTTTAAGCGAGTTATGGTGGCTTTTCGTTATGGTTCCAAGCGTTCCAATTACAACGGGAATCACGTTTACTTCTTTATATTTCCATAGTCTAACTAATTCACATTTTAGATCTTGATATGTTTCGTGTTCTTTCTCCTGCACTCTGGTATCGAAGGGGCAGGCTATATCAATCATTAAGCAAGTTCTCTTGTTCATTATTATTATTATTATTATCATCATCATCATAATCATCATCATCATCATCATCATCATCATCATTATTATTATTATTAATTCTGATGACCTTAGGATATATTTGAGGTTTTAAGCCACCTAAAGGGGTAACTTAGAGATTCGGGACTACTTTTATTGAATTTCCATATATGTGTATGTGCGTTCCCTATAGAAAAAAAGGTTAGAAAATGTATGTAAAAACTAAAAGTGTATTCGTATGTAAAATTTGATCAGTGCCATCGGTATCAACTGGAATGTCCTTAGCTATAAGTCTTGTCAGAAAGGACTTTGATTATCCGAAGCTGTCTGTCTTCTTAGTGACATAAATGGGAAAGTATTTTGTCATTAACCGTTAACCAATCAAAAACAGGTGTTAATGAAACGACATCCTGAAATTTTGAACGATTTAATGATATGAAACGTAAAGTAATTCCAGGTCAAAAAGAATTGTGATCTGGCTGGGGTGTATTTTGAGATCATAGTCGTTTTAAAGTCCAATGTAAACAAATTCTTGTTCAGCCGTCCAGCAAATGTTGGCCACTGTTCCGATGGATACTGCACCCTATAGACCGGTGTCGTCTGGTCCTTCGGGTTTTGATTCTGCCGGTCTGTGGGTTTGTCCTGTGCAGTTCTAGGAGGTCCACCCTCCCAGGCTTTGCGTCCCCTCTTGGGGAGGAGTAAGTTTATTGCTTACTGCCTGTGGCGCCCCTACCTGGGAATGCCGACGGGGCTGCCCAGGTAATTTTTAATGGCCAGAGTGCTCACCTTCTCGGGCGCTGGCTTTTCAAATCCCACTTTCCCGACCCGACCTTGGGTCACATCTTACCTTGTGGGAGTAAGATAAAACTGGCCTTGTGCCTAACCTCTTGGAGAGGAGGTAAATAAATCAACCAAGCGTTACCAATCATCACGGTTTTATCTTTCTAACCACCCGACAAACTCATTAACTCTTATCCTCGAGTGGCCTTTGGGCCTTGCTACGCAGTAACTTACGCAAACGCTTTTTGATGTGTGAACGAGTGGTTTACGTACGCCAGCGACTGTCACGTCAGAGAACAATGTGTTCACCTCATTCATTCTGTTATACGTCAGTGCTAAATCGCGATAGATAAGAATTCGCCATTTTTTTTTTTCAATGTTTTACTGGCTATAATAAATACATTACGACGCGTCTATCACTGTTCCCGCCAAAACGCATTTCTTTCTCGTCTTGCAAATTCGCCGCCTCGTGACGTCTATTTTTATCTGGCCTTTCTTTTAATAACTCTCTCTCTCTCTCTCTCTCTCTCTCTCTCTCTCTCTCTCTCTCTCTCTCTCTCTCTCTCTCTCTCTCTCTCTCTGGCACGCATATTTTCATTTTTCATTTTGTGTTTAATTGTGTTGTGCCAATTTGTCGCACGCCTCGCCCCAACCTAAATCACCGCGCAAGGTTAGCTGCAAGGGCATCTATAACAATGCCCTTATTAACATAGAGCCACTATTGCATTCTTTCAGCACCATTCTTCCTCTCTCTCTCTCTCTCTCTCTCTCTCTCTCTCTCTCTCTCCGACATCATGTGTTTGCTCTCCATATTTCTCACCCTACCCCCCAAATACACTCGTGCCTTCCTTGCTCTATAAATGTCTTTTACTCTCTAGCTATCAAGCTGGCGTATTTCTCTGGCTTTTCTTCTTTTTCCAGTTCCTCCATTTTGTCTATTCATTAAATCATTGCATTAAATCGTGAGGTCTCTAATTCCTCTGCCTTTTTGTCTTTGACCTCCATTTTCACGCTCTGTGTCTTTCTCTTGCTATATTTCTCCGTATACTTCTTTTACCCTCTCTCCTCCACTCCACTATATATATATATATATATATATATATATATATATATATATATATATATATATATATATATATATTTAAATTCCCGAAACAGTTTTTCATGGTAAACAACTGATGATCCCATAAAATTATGTTAGAAATAAACTAATATAATAACTGTAAAAAATAAATTGACTTACATGAGTGATTTTCCACTGAAAGACTTGGGGCTATAAGTTTTTTTTTTTTTTTTTTTTTTAATATAGTTTTAATGGTTGAGAAACTTACGTAATGTTAAGTAATATAAAGTAATATTAAGTAATATTTATTTAAGAAAAAATTAAGTAATATTTATTTATTTTGGTACAGAAAAATTAGTACAACATTCGTACCGTCTCCGAAACAGATGACAACAGAAGCTGAAGAGAGCTGGATAGCTAAGTTCTTCTGTGCTTGAAACCGACGGTACGAATGTTGTACTAATTTTTCTGTACTAAAATTAATATATATATATATATATATATATGTATATATATACATATATATATATATATATATATATATATATATATATATATATATATATCTGTCACGTAGCTACATTAATTTTGATTTATGTACGTTCCTTTTCTTTATTTTACTCTCTCTTTCTCTCTCTCTCTCTCTCTCTCTATCTCTCTCTCTCTTACTCTCTCTCTTTCTCTTTCTCTCTGTCTCTCTCTCTCTTTCTCTCTTTCTCTCTTTCTCTCTCTCTCTTTCTCTCTGTCTCTCTCTTTCTCTCTCTCTCTTTCTCTATCTCTCTTTCTCTCTCTCTCTCTTTCTCTCTCTTTCTCTCTCTTTCTCTCTGTCTCTCTCTTTCTCTCTCTCTTTCTCTCTTTCTCTTTCTATCTCTCTCTTTATCTGTCTCTCTCTCTCTCTTTCTCTCTTTCTCTCTCTCTCTTTCTCTTTCTCTCTGTCTCTCTCTCTTCTCTCTCTCTTACTCTCTTTCTCTTTCTATCTCTCTCTTTATCTGTATCTCTCTCTCTTTCTCTCTTTCTCTCTCTCTCTCTTTCTCTCTGTCTCTCTCTTTCTCTCTCTCTCTTTCTCTCTTTCTCTTTCTCTCTCTTTCTCTCTCTTTCTCTCTGTCTCTCTCTTTCTCTCTCTCTTTCTCTCTTTCTCTTTCTATCTCTCTCTCTCTTTATCTGTCTCTCTCTCTTTCTCTCTCTCTTTTTCTCTCTTTCTCTTTCTATCTCTCTCTTTCTTTCTATCTCTCTCTTTCTCTGTCTCTCTCTAAATCTCTTAATATGATATCATCTCTTCCATTATCTCTTGTCACTTTTCTTTCTATTTCTATCTCTCTCGTTATCTGTCTCTCTCTCTCTCTCTCTGTTTCTCTGTTTCTCTCTCTCTCTCTCTTTCTCTCTGTCTCTCCCTTTCTCTCTCTCTTTCTCTCTTTCTCTTTCTATCTCTCTCTTTATCTGACCTTCTCTCTCTTTCTCTTTCTCTCCCTCTCTTTCTCTCTCTCTTTCTCACTTTCTCTTTCTCTCTGTCTCTCTCTCTCTTTCTCTTTCTATCTCTCTCTTTATCTCTCTCTCTCACTCTTTCTCTCTTAATCTCTTAATATCATATCATCTCTTCCATTCTCTCTTGTCACTTTTCTTTCTATTTCCTTCTCTTTGTCGTTCTCTTACTCTCTCCATCCCTCACTGCAAGATCAGCTTTTTCCTCATCCTTTTCCATCTCTCACTCTCTATTGTTTTCAATTCGTATGTGATGTTCAATTCTAAACTCTTTGACAAATGCGCTTTGATATCTATCAGTCTCGAGAAAAGACATTACGAACCCCCCCCCCCCGTCCCCCATCAGCAACACAAACAAAACCAACGCGCATGCTCTCGTCTAAGTGCGTCTTTAAACCTTTTTTGATAATGGTCGACATTTATTTGTCAAACGTCACTCCTTCTTTGTGGAAAGCTTATTTCGCTTAAAATACTTTTCCATTGAAATAAAAAAAATTGTTAAAACAAGAAATAAATGCATTGTCTTAGGACTGTCTAAGCACGCGCATGAACCTTAATATATATATATATATATATATATATATATATATATATATATATATATGTATATATATATATATATATATATATATATATATATATATATATATATATATATATATAAGATTATCAATTCAATCATGTACGAAATCTGAAAATATAAGAAATTTATTTGAATAGAGTGTAAAAGGTTTGGAATATATATATATATATATATATATATATATATATATATATATATATATATATATATATGATAATTTTTATTTATACAGACATGCACAAAATTTCCATTTCTTTTCTCACCAATTTGGTTCTTACCGAATATGATCTGAGGTAAAGATTGGATTTTAACTCTTCCTGATGAGATCTCAGTTTATAATAGCTGTTGATCGATAACATCGACATGCCAAGGTCGCAGATTTTGTACATGTCTGTATGAATAAAACTAATCATATATATAAGAGCTCTATTTAATATTGAGCACTTTTTCTGAGCCAGGTTGAAATTCTTTGGATTCCTATACTGTGGATGTTTACCTTGCCTGGATTATTTATATATATATATATATATATATATATATATATATATATATATATATATATATATATATATATATATATATATATATATACATACAAGATATGAGGTTGAAAAAGACTAGATATACATTCGGATTGTACACATTATAAGTTATTTCGACCATAACTAGGTCTCCTCAGATGTGTGTCCAACCACAATTAAAACCTAACTGAAAGAATTTTAACACCTTTATATATCTGACAATAATTTTAAAATAAAGTAAAAATAAAGAATAAAATAAAAAGAGTTTCAACGATATTCTATTTCCTGATTGGTCTCTATAATATAGAAGGGATGGGAAGGGGTTATTATGTTAATTAATAAATTAGGGTGGTGGCATTAACGGAGTATAAAAATATGGAAAATCAAAGTACAAAAAAAAATAGGTTTCTTATCTTTACAAGAAGTCAATCCTCGATTTAAAAGGTGGATTGTAATTGATCATGACCAAAACCAAAATGTGTCCGTTTAAAAGAATAAGAATTTTTAAAATTATGTTACCATGCGAAAGTTTGGATTAAGTTTCAGATTGCGAATGTTATACATTTCAAAATTAAATTTATTATGTTTTTTAAAATTGAAATACGGAAATTACGATTAAAATAGGTACTAAAATTGCACACGTCCGAGGAGACCTAGTTACGGTCGAAATAACTTATAATGTGTACAATCCGAATGTATATCTAGTCTTTTTCAACCTCATCTTATTCATGCTCTGTTTGAAAGGACATAGAGCTCTCTGATTCGAATTCCTATCGAAAATAATCAGACCTGAAAACTATATATATATATATATATATATATATATATATATATATATATATATATATATATATATAGGATAAGGTGCACGATAAGTCATGAAAATGAAATGCCGTGGTAGACAAAATGTGTGAAAAAAGACAAACGGAAAACAGGTTAAAATGCAGGAGAAAAACAAAAACGAGAGATTTGACCGGTTTCTGGAGACGTTCGTTAATACAAACGAAACCGGTCAAATCTCTCGTTTTTGTTTTTCTCCTGCATTTTAACCTGTTTTCCGTTTGTCTTTTAACACACACACACATACACACACACACACACATATATATATATATATATATATATATATATATATATGTATATATATATATATATATATATATATATATATATATATATATATATATATATATATATATATGATACACATATTGTATTAGTTTCTGTAGATGTAAATCCGTCTAATAACAAGTAGAGCTGTTCTTAAATAAACCGTTGAAATTATATATATATATATATATATATATATATATATATATATATATATATATATATATATATATATATATATATATAGGATCAACGGTAGGTGTTTAAATTTCTTAAATAGCTTTTCTTAATTTTTAGATGCGACCTGTCATCGTTATTAGAGGTTTCGTTCGGTCGGTCGGTCAGGTTCGACACGCTTCAATTTTGAATAGTATTAGCGTAGTCTCATCTTTGTTGACGGAAAGGTTCATCCAACTCAGTACTGTGGCTAGGGCAGTTCTAACTTCCACTTCACCGGTGAGGAAAGACGATGCACACACCGGAAATCGACGCGTTGATTTTCTCGGGCCCAAATAGTCATCAAAATAACGATGTCAATTTCGGATTGTTATTAGATGACTATTTGTGACCTTTGGCAAACGCTTACTTTTCCATCTCACTGTTAATGTAGCCACGCACCCAGGGCTTCAATTCGGCTACGGGACGCTTCCTTCCGCCTCCAACTATTTGCAGGTGGTCTAAATCAACAATTATTTGATTTTCGATAATCCATCATATTTAGGGTTTTTTTCCGGCCAAGTGCGTGTCTCTAGCAAACGATTATTTTATTTTTGACAATCAATCATGCTATATTGTTTTCTTCCAGCCAGCTGCGGGTCTTCACCCAACGATTATTTTATTTTCGACAATCAATCATGTTATGTTTTCTTTAGTCAGGTGAGTGTCCATGCCAAGTGGACCTACTTTTGTTAAATGACCTTTTAGTACACACGGCCTGAATATTTTACATTCATCCAAAATGGCAGATAAAATACTCTCTGAAAAATATAGATGACAATTATTTAATCTATTTGTTTTTCTAGTCCTGGTTTTGAATGCTTTTCTCGTTTTATTTTCTGAGAGAGGGGCGTGTCTGCTTTTGAACGATCCAATGGAATAAGTCGGTCGTTTGTTAATTTGTTAAAATAAAACCATGCCTGGAAACGTTCGTAAAAATAGCCTTGTATGAACTTTTATAGTAATATATAATATAATATTATGTTATAAATGCGGGACCTGAGGTAATTCCTCAGTTCCATCACTTATCTGTAGTATGATGACTGTCTAAAAAGTATCCGACCATTAGGTCAGAAAAAATATTTCAAATACCTGACGGGGTTGGGACACTAATCCCCTTGCACACACTTAGCCCACGGATCCAAGAAGTCTTCTTGTAAACTTATCTATTCTCTAGTCTCAAAACAGGAACCTTTCAATGGCGCCTTCAAATTTCGAAACAAATATACGTCGCTAGGGGCCATGTCTGGTAAGTAGGGAGTTTGCCGAACGACTGGAATTCCATGTTTGACCAAGAAATATTGGAACGATTTGGTTTAATGTGCGAGGGTGTTGTCGGGATGCAGTTGCCAGTTTTTCGCCGTCCACATGTCTGGTCTTTTGTGCCGAACTGCGTCATGGAGACACCGGAGAATATCGTGATATTACTCTTTTGTCACTGTTTGTCCTTCCGGTGCACAATTCCACGGATATCAAAGAAGAAAGACAATAATCACTTTGAGTTTGCTTAGCACATATTGCGCTTTTGGGGGGCCTTGGAAACTCGTGCTGCCGGCCTCTGGAACTCCCTATCTGCTCCCTGTTTCCCCGACTGTACTGACATGCATAAATTTAAAACTAATGTAAACAGACATCTCGCTGCACAGCTCCTAATTTAGGTTGAACACCCCAAAATTCTCAGTAGCCACTTACGTCTACATTGGCGGCCTGCCTTGTCTGGGGTGAACTATGATAAAAAAAATAAGGATATTCATACCTTTCCAAGGGATGGTCGGTTATGTTCAGTATATTTGATTCCCGGGCAACGCCGTGCTAACACACATGCATAAAAATGAGTATATGAGCATACTTAAAGTGACTTTTCGCGCGAAAACGCGTCTTAAAGGCGAGGGACGCTTCCATTTCTGCACATGCGCATCGATGGCTTCCAATATGGCTTCTGCTATCTTTGAGTATTTGAAATTTAAAAAAAAAAAAAGCTGATACGTAGAGAAAGAAATGGCGAGACAAAAAAAAAGGAGAGAATCGCGAGAGTAAACCTATTTAAAATGTATACAAGTTAATAAGAATAGTTTCGCTTAGCGCTGTTCAAAAAAATACGGGTGGCTGGTTTGGGAGTGTATAGTGTAAAAATGTCTTCGCCACAAAGCGGAAGTGAACGCGCGTGCGCATGCGCGCGTGTGTGTGGAGGCGAGACGACAAGACAATGAATGGAAGAAGATTAACAAACAAAAAAATGGAGGAACAAAGAGACGGCACATTTCAAAAATGTGCATCTCCTTCTGCGCATGTCTTCGTTGCTGTCTGTCCATTCTAGCTGTCTAGCTGTCTCTTTTTTTATGTTTACGGTATTTCTCTTTGTGGCGTTGGACTCTCCCTCTCTACCTGTTCCGATGCAGTTGGTGTCTGCGAGTGTCGAAACGCAAATACGTTCAATAGCTATACAAAGCCAGTCGGTTACGAATCACAAATTTCCTAGGACAATTGATCTGGATAATTACTTGTTCATTTTTTTTTATATACCTCTAAGTTCCGCTTTGTCTTTAATTGTTCGGTTTTTATTTTTGTAAATTATCTCTATACACTCTCTATCTCTCTCTATCTCTCTCTCTTTCTCTCCCTCTCTTTCTCTCCCTCACTAAAACAGCAATAGCAAACACCGGAAGGTTCATATTGTCTAACAAAAACACTAAGTGAGAAACCTCAAGTCAGCATGTGCTTCAAACTATATTATCCAAAGTTAGTGATAAACACGTCCAATCTCTATCCTGGCAGTTATACTATATTATACTAAGCCCCTTTAAGAAATTAAAGTTGAGCACTCTCGAGGAAGTTAAAAAATAGACTGTCAAAAAGCTCTAATGCAAAGTTCCGAATACGTTCGTCGAACACTCTCGACTAGTCTTCTATCTGTGTCCACTTCTAGGTACATATAGATGTTAATTTCCCTAAATTACGTGGCAGTTTCCGTGGGCCGAGTGGATATGGGTGACTCTGTGTACCGGCTTCGCGCCTCTCGACCGTCTGAAATTGTTACTTCCCTGCACTGATGAGAGCAATAAGCTTGAAACGCTAGCGTCTGTAGGTATAAATAATTTAATATTTATTTATAAATATTATACTAAGCCCCTTTAAGAAATTAAAGTTGAGCACTCTCGAGGAAGTTAAAAAATAGACTGTCAAAAAGCTCTAATGCAAAGTTCCGAATACGTTCGTCGAACACTCTCGACTAGTCTTCTATCTGTGTCCGCTTCTAGGTACATATAGATGTTAATTTCCCTAAATTACGTGGCAGTTTCCGTGGGCCGAGTGGATATGGCTGACTCTGTGTACCGGGTTCGCGCCTCTCGACCGTCTGAAATTGTTACTTCCCTGCACTGATGAGAGCAATAAGCTTGAAACGCTAGCGTCTGTAGGTATAAATAATTTAATATTTATTTATAAATATTATACTAAGCCCCTTTAAGAAATTAAAGTTGAGCACTCTCGAGGAAGTTAAAAATAGACTGTCAAAAAGCTCTAATGCAAAGTTCCGAATACGTTCGTCGAACACTCTCGACTAGTCTTCTATCTGTGTCCACTTCTAGGTACATATAGATGTTAATTTCCCTAAATTACGTGGCAGTTTCCGTGGGCCGAGTGGATATGGCTGACTCTGTGTACCGGGTTCGCGCCTCTCGACCGTCTGAAATTGTTACTTCCCTGCACTGATGAGAGCAATAAGCTTGAAACGCTAGCGTCTGTAGGTATAAATAATTTAATATTTATTTATAAATATTATATATATATATATATATATATATATATATATATATATATATATATATGTGTGTGTGTGTGTGTGTGTGTGTGTGTGTGTGATTTTATGAAGGCTTACCAAAGCATTCCTTTCAGGACACCAATGATCACCATTAAAGATATTTTTTCTTACAAATATTATTTATTCAAATTAAATGTTTTTCCTACGCGTGTTTCACTACCAAGCAGTTACTTGCTTGGCCGATCATCAGGGAAATTAAATGTCTGGAATACGGGTTTCAACTGCCGACAATACACAATGTGATGTTGCAATACTTGGAGGTCACTTAAGAAGAGAAGAGGAAAAAATTAAAATAGAAAGTTAAAATTAAAAACAAGGAAGAACAACGATAAAAAAAGAAAGTCCTAGAAAAAGTCTTAGAAAAGTAGCTCGTGCATTGTTTCTTCCACCAAGCCAACAAGCAAATAATCGGTCCCAAATACATTAAAAAAACCAAAAAAAACGGAACAATGTGCGATAATACACTTTCACGTCGGCCGGCACAATGATGAATAAATCCCCCCCTACATATAAATGCTCTGTACTCTGTAATCGAGTATTATCGAGCTTGTTTTTATTGGAACAACCCCGTCTTCACTGAATGATCTATTTTATAAGTGAAAATCTAAAATATATATATATATATATATATATATATATATATATATATATATATATATATATATATATATATATATAGTGAAAATTATAACTAAAAGGTAAACTTTTAGAGAGTCGGACCTATTGTGAAATAAGGTTTGCTCAATATACTGGATAGAGCAAAAATATGAAAAATAAATGTATATATATATATATATATATATATATATACTTACCTGGCCTTTTGGCTAGGAAGAAAGTGTAGTATCCGTTCCGATGTCGTCTTGTCCTTCGGGGCTTGATTCCGCCGGTCTGTGGGTTTGGTCCTGTGCAGTTCTAGGAGGTCCACCCCTCCCAGGCTTTGCCTCCCCTCTTTGGGGAGAAGTAAGTTTATTCTTACTGCCTGAAGCGCCCCTACCGGGGAATGCCGACAGGCTGCTCAGGCAATTTTTAAATGGCCAGAGTGCTCACCTTCTCGGGCGCTGACTTTCAAGCCATACTTTCCTCCACCTGACATTGGGTCACATCTTACCTTGTGGGAGTAAGATAAAACTGGCCTTGTGCCTAACCTCCTGGAGAGGGGTAAATAGTATTTCATGTATCCACATAACATTTTATAAGGAGATATAATTTTTTATGTATCAATTTTCAGTATTTACTTCAACAGTGCTCGATACGTAAGTAGAGTTAGGTAGTAAGCTATGAAAATATATTTATGGCAATTAACCTTACACAAATGGGAAATGTGGCTGTGTATGCGTCTGATGAGACCCATCTAGGTCGAAATAATTTTTAATGCGAACAGCCCTAATGTGTGTTTAGTTTATTTCATTTAAATTTATTCCTGCTCTGTTAAAAAGTACATTGAGCTCTCTTACTCGAATTCCTATGGAAACCATTCAACTCTGCACTATATATATATATATATATATATATATATATGATGAGAAAATATGTTTTAGCACATACCCTCCATACTTTATGTATACCAACCTCGTCAAATTGAAAGTTCGATGATTGTTTTCGATTATATATTACACACATATTCTATCCCACCCCTCGCTCGCTCTCACTCACTCTCTCTATCTCTCTTCTCTCTCTCTCTCTCTCTCTCTTTCTCTACAAGCCACGATGCAGTCGTTGTCTGCATGTGTCGTCATCGGCACGCGTGCATGTTTTTCGGATTGGAGATGGGCATCTGATTCTGCTCATATCTTGACTACTGTTTGTCTTTTTAACATTTTTCTAATTGTCTGTTTTCGTCTCTCACACTTTCTCTCACTCCACTCTCTTTCTCTCTCCCCCTTTCTTTCTTCATTCTCTCTCTCTCTCTCTCTCTCTCTCTCTCTCTCTCTCTCTCTCTCTCTCTCTCTGTATCCCTTACCTCTCTCTCTGTCTCTTTCTCTCCCTCTCTCCTCCTCTCTCCCACTTTTCTCTCTCTCTTTCTCTCTCTCTTTCTCTCTTTCTCTCTCTCCCCCTCTCTCTCTCCCACCTCTCTCTCCCCCCTCTCTACTCCCCCTCGCTCTCTCTCTCTCTATCCCTTACCTCTCTCTCTCTCCCCCTCTCTCTCTTACTCTACCTGTGTCTCCCAGCCACGGTGCAGTTGATGTCTGCAAGTGTTGAAATGAGCACGCGTGCGTATCTTTAGGATCGCAAAATAATCTCTTTGTTTAGACTCGTGCACGTGTTCGCGTTGCATTTAGGAGCGACTGATGTTCAAAACAATTCCATTGTTCCCTGGAAGAAGGAGGTGGAGGGTGGGAGAGTTATTATAACACAACCGTATGAGAAAGCTAAATAATTTTGTTAAAAAAAAATGACAAATAAAATAATAGCCTGCACACGCTCATGCGTATATGTGAAAACACCGCCTTTTTTTTTTCTATCCTTAATCAAATTTTGTAAAAACTTAGTGCATATAGAATTCCAAACGTCGGCACGGGTACAGCAAGGGGGTATTCAGTACGAGAGAGGGAGCGAGAGAGAGAGAGAGAGAGAGAGAGAGAGAGAGAAAGAGAGAGAGAGACAGACAGACAGACAGACAGACAGAAGAAAAAGATATAGAGGAGTAAGAAGTTGATATATATATATATATATATATATATATATATAATAGAGAATGGTAGTTTGATTGAAGCATTGCTGGGAATAGTATGTTTTTAAAAGGCTGTGGGCAATGCAAATTCCGGGTAAGATGTAAGCTGGAAGGAACAAAAATGATAAATCGAATACGAAATGTGACTTACTATTAATTTTTTCTTAAAATCTTACATAACAGCAAGTGTGGTGTTAGCTGCTTGTGTGATGTTCGGATGATTATAAAAATAATTTATTTAATATTTCGAGAAAAGAAACTTCCCTTTCTTAAAAATAATAAACACCAGAGGAAAACTCCGTCTGTGCAGAGAATCTGCCATGATGGATGCCAGAAGACAGAGACAGCGTAGGAGTAAACCAGTCCCGCAGAGAATAAAAATTAATAAGTTTTAAAGTTATGTTATGTATATAAATGTGGTGTTCAAAAATATGTGTGTGATATTGGATACATGAATGGTGATCGATTAACTGTTAGTTTTTATAATAATAATAATAATATATATATATATATATATATATATATATATATATATATATATATATATATATATATGAAGGATGCAGAATATAATAATTAAAAAAATCAAGACAGATTTTTTTTTAATTTCGTGCATTTATTTTTTTTTTTCGTTTTTTGTTTTAATTTTTATTCGTTTTTTTATTTTTTCCATTTTTTTAATTTATTAAAAAAGGAACTAAAGAATATGAACTTCCCAATTTTATATATATATATATATATATATATATATATATATATATATATATATATATATATATATATATATATATATATATATGAAGAAATGTGTGGAAAAATGATCCGACGTAATGTAAAATGAAAAAAGGAAAGCCAAAACGTATGTGAGTTATGTATTCATTAACGTTTCGTCTTTATTGAAAGACTTCCTCGGGATCAAGAAAACAATATAGAAAAATCATAGAGAATATTAATTTTGATTTGTCAGAAAGTGTCCAGACTTCGGCATGGCTGTTGGCGTGAACAAGCAGAGAACGAAAAACATGATTTTGGTTGTAGTGTTATCAGCCGTGGTCAGTCTCCTTAACATATGTTGACCACAGTTACCTTAAAATAGTCATAAACCGACAAATCCAAGCCATCAATCACATTCATCTCGCATCTTTTAAAGGAGACTGACCACGGCTGATAACACTACTACCGAAAATCATGCGGTTGTAGATAGCACAACCCTTGCTTCACCAGAGACAACATGTATCACTGGTCTCTTGAAACTGAACGGAAGTCGTATATAAATCTGTCTGTGCGCTATATAAGCATACTTACACGAACTGGCGCTCGTAGTACACGGCCGTTTCAAATACACACACATTCCACAAGCGCGAACATTCCACGTTTGCTTCTGATCAACGATATCTGATCTAAAATTAATTAAACCAAGGATTCTTTTGTTGTTGTTTTTTTTGTTTATTTCTGTACATTTTATCGTGTTTTCTTTCGTAACACGGAAACCATTTCTTTTCCTTTTCATTTATTTAGAGATTTCTTTTTAATGGGGAATTTAGCGAGTTAGCTCGGATGGTATAATTAACTAATGTCCGGAATTCGAATCTCGGGGTTGATGCGCTTTCTTCGTCTAGGCACACCGATGAGTGTTGGGAAAACACGTGTATGTGGATGACATATATATATATATATATATATATATATATATATATATATATATATATATATATATAGAACAGTTTTTTATTATATTCCAATAACCATGGTTTGTTTTATTACTTTTATTTTTATTTTTTTCACATTTCCAAAAATTTTGAATTTTTGGAAATGTGAAAAAAATAAAAATAAAAGTAATAAAACAAACCATGGTTATTGGAATATAATAAAAAAGAATGTTCTATATTTTGCTCTGTTATCAATAATTGAGAAACATTGAGCTGAATCTTCAAAGGAGACTACAAAGTAAAAGGATCTGATGATATATGATAATACATATATTGTCTTTAATAATTAATTATATATATATATATATTTGTAAGTAACGGATAAATGTTATTAGACAGACGAACAACACAGGTAAGGAAGACTTTTTAATTTTTTTTTTTTGCTACTAACTAATATAAGTTAGCAAAACATTTATACGGAACAAAACATAGATTTAGTATACGGAACTTATGTGTTTGTCTTTTAAGGGAAGTGGGGTCTGATCAACTCTGCTGGGAGACATGAAATTAAATACTGTCTTGTTTTTAAATTCCCGTAACAGTTTTTAATGGTAAACAACTGATGATCCATTAAAATAGTGTTAGAAACAAACTAATATAATAAATGTAAAAAATAAATTGAC
>OY744533.1:7435992-7440992 GCA_963556195.1 Sepiola atlantica | reverse complement strand
ACCTAACCTAACTCTAACCTTAACCCCTAAACCTAACCTAACTCTAACCTTAACCCCTAAACCTAACCTAACTCTAACCGTAAACCCTAAACATAACCCTAACCTTAACCTTAAACACTTAACCTAACCATAACCCTAACCCTAACATTGAACCCTAACTCTAACCTTAAACCCTAACCCTAACCTTAAACCCTAACCCAAACCAACCCACCCCTAACCCTAACGCTAATCCTAACCCCCATGTTGAACCTAACCCTAACAACGGGGTCAAAGTTTGCGTCGGTTCAAATCTGTGAAAGCAGCTAAGTTTTAAACAAATGCCAGTAAAGTATCTTATTTTATATCTGTTTTGCTTCCAATAAATCTCAATAATTACATCTTCAAATAGCAAATATATTATCATATTCTACTTGAAGAATACCCGTCCCATGGCGGATAAAATTAGTTTCCAGAACAGAACAGTTTTGCACCACTTTAATGTCCCCTTACGAAAATTAAAATCAACATATACGGATGGATCTAGTAAATGTTAAACCACAACAAAATTGCTAGCATCATGATCGAATTTAGTGGGGGGGGGGGATAGCATAACATTTATTTACGTCGTATAGACTGGCGCTACATGATCACATAACGTGTCGGACTTATATTTTACTCGGAGTGAATCCTATAAGTCAAAGAAAGGCTAGAAGTAATTATGGAGCAAGATTAAAATTAGGGGGTATTTTTTCTTTTTTTTTTTTTACGAAATAATTATTCGATATTTTAGATAACGAATAAAAGGTGTTTCCTTTTGCGTTATCAAACTCATCATTTCAGTTTTAGATATCCTCCGAAATGCCGACTCCATATTTTCATGTTGTCTCCATCCCGACCCCCAAAATGGTACTTACATTTTTTTTCTTATATTGGAATCGCTCCAGACAAGGCATGAAGCCACTTGATGTAAGCAGCTAACAAGAACGAAAGATGATTATTGTAAAGACAGCAAGCGCTTATTGGCCTTAGTATTTTCAAGACTAAGGCTATAGGTAGAAGGAAACCGTCAGCAGGAAGAGAGTTCCACAATACTGCAGTTCTTGGAAATAAGATACTGGAATAGGAAGCTGTATTATAACGAGGTATCGAAAGAGCGAATTGATGAAGAGATGTTACCCTTAGACCGGTTCAACATTTGCGTTAACTGACTTACGAGATTAAACCATAATTTTGTAAATTATTATTTTATAAAAAACAAGCCGCGCGTGCGTGGTCCCCCTCCGTATGTGACTCGATCTGGCGAGTGTATAATGCAATAAATTTGGGCAATTTGGGGCATTTTTGACCCCCCCCCCCCTTTGACCCCCTGGGGCGCGAACCAGAATTTTCTGAGGTCAAGGATGCTCATTTTATATCCAGAACAATTGCCTCTACATTTTGGACAAGTTTCAGAAAAATTGAATTGATGGATCAAACGTTATGGGAGAAAAGGGTCATTTTTTTGCCATTTTGGGAGCTTTTGACCCCCTGTGGGCGCGAACCAGATTTTTTCCAAGGTCAGCGATACTTATTTTCTATTAGGAACAATTGCCTCCACATTTTGGCCAAGTTTCAGAGAAATTGAATGGATGGATGAAAAGTTATGGGGGAAAAAATGTTGTTTTTTTTTGTAATTTCGGGGCTTTTTGAACCCCTCTTTCAAAAATCGGAGAACGTCACTTTCTAACCTGACCAAAATTACAACTTCATGCAAAATTTCAGAGAAATTCAATGGATGGTTGCGGAGAAAAATCCGGACAGACAGACGGACAGACGGACATGCCTCAAAACATAAGTCCCCCGATTTTATAAATCGGGGGACTAATAAAGCTTTTTTTAATTTTTGAAGTTAAATGTCGAATTTAAATTTTTAAATGTATTTCTGAATTTTTAATTTTCATAAAAGTAATCCTTAACTTCACGTATCTTTCTTTAACACATAATTTAGACGAAACTATAACTATAAATGTTAAATATTGTATACATAATCAATTAAGTATTTGTAGAGTTACTTCCCTTAGATCGGTTTATCGTAGGTGAGTAATCGCCAACGAGATTTTAAATTTATTTAAATTATTATTTTTAAGGGATAAAAAGTTTTAAGTATTTAAAGTTAAAAAATTTTGAATTTACATTTTAAATTCTGTTTTTTTTTTTTTAATTTTTTGTAAATTTAATTCTTAACCTCATATTCTCTCCTTAACACATAATTTAGACAAAACTAATTTAACCCTTTCAAAACAAATAATGCATCAGATAAACACAGCGGTTGGCAAATGCTGGCTCACGGGATTCGTAAAAAAATATTTTTTTTTTAAATCTTAACTTTTTAAATTTTATTCGCCTATTTTTCTGGACTTTATTAAGCTTTTTAATCCCACATATCTTTCCCTAACACATAATTTAGACGCTACTAATTTCACACTTCAAGGCATGGACAACAAAATAAAAGAGTTAAAAAGTGTAACATCTTCTTTTAAACCTCTCTCTCTCTCTCTCTCTCTCTCTCTCTCTCTCTCTCTCTCTCTCTCTCTCATCTATATACACTAAAAAGATATTACATTTTCAAATATCAGGACAAAAAGTACCATTTCACACCAAATTCATTCACTGTGGAGGTCCCCAGATGTCGGAGAGCCTTTTACTCAAATAGCTTCTTTCCTCGTGCTGCTGGACTCTGGAACTCCCTCCCTGCCCCCTGTTTCCCCGACACACAGACATGCAGAAATTTAAAACTAATGTAAATAGACATCTCGCTGCGCAGATCCCAATTTAGGTTGACCCCCCCCCCCACTACCTTCTCCCCTTTTCTTTTTTCACATTAGCTCCTTACGTCTACAGTGGCGGTCTGCCTTGTTTGGGGTTAACTATGTTAAAAAAAAAAAAAATTAATGTCGATGGAAAAAAAAAACTTGCTCTAAACGTCGACCCCCCCCCTCCGCAAACCTGTTTTGTTCCTGTTGACTCCGAAAAGAATGAATATTACATAAAAATATGAGATCAGCCATTTCTCTACCAAGTGACAGCATTAAGGAAGGTCAACACCTTCTGAGCTTGAAAGCAAGGACACTGATGTTGTACTGATTTTCTGTACAAAATAATATATATATATATATATATATATATATATATATATATATATATATATATATATATATAGGTTCATTCTCTCCAAATATGATCTGAGGTTAAGATCGGATTCTAACTCTGCCTGATGAGATCTCAGTTTATAGTAACTGTTGATCGATAACATCGACATGCCAGTGTCGCAGATTTTGTACATGTCTGTGTAAATAAAATTATCATATATATATATATATATTTATATATATTTATATATAAATTTCCTATATCCACATGAAAATTTATAGGGAGATATAATTTTTTATGTATTAATGTTGTACTGATTTTCTGTACAATATATATATATTTTTTCATATTTTTCAAATATTTGAACTTTGGTTTTTCCGAAACCCAACTCATCCATCTGTATTTCTCCTCTGATGATAAGATTTCGATCTTTGAAAAGCCTTGGCTTAAGGAAAGAATAATAAACACTAGTTTATTACTGAATACACCTTGCATTGAACAATTGAAATTTCAAATCTCTCTCTCTCTCTCTCTCTCTCTCTCTCTATATATATATATATATATATATATATATATATATATATATATATATATATATATTTCCTATATCCACATGAACATTTATATGGAGATATAATTTTTTATGTATCAATTTTCAGTATTTACTTCAACAGTGCTCAATACGTAAGTAGAGCTAGGTAGTAAGATCTAAAAATATATTTATAGCAATTAAACTGCACAGAGACTCTCGCGTTGCATCACTGGGGGTAATCTTCAGGCTAAAATGTATTTTGGCCTGAAGATTTCCCCCGGGGATGAAACACCGGAGCCTCTGTGTAGCTTAATTGCCATAAATCTATTTTCATAACTTAGTAAATACTGAAAATTGATACATAAAAAATATATCTCCTTATAAAATTTTATGTGAATACATGAAATAGTAATGTATGTGTGTATATATATATATATATATATATATATATATATATATATATATATAATTATTATAAATATTTTTCTTTATCTACATATGTAGACGTTGTATCCTTCCGAAATCGTTAGTGTAGAGAAGAATTATTCATACCGGTCGCCAAACTCGAACCCCGGAACACGAGTATGTTTTAAACTCAAATTCCGACGTCTTAGTCCACACGTCCGTTATCAACAACTCGGTAAACCAGCATGACATTAATCCTATTTAAAGGCAGCCGTTGTCAAAGTGTTCTACTACTGAAAAGAAGATGCATTGAAGCCACGATAACGGCTGTGTTAATACTACTCACTACGAAGCCCAGCCTTAATTTATGGGGCGACAAATAATTATACATATTTTTTTATCAACATACGTATACGTTTCATCCATTCGGGAATCGTCAGTGTGGAGAAGAATTATTCAAATCGATCTCCGGACTCTAACCCAATATATATATATATATATATATATATATATATATATATATATATATATATATATATATATATAATTAACTTGTTACAAATATCCAGGGGGTATGAATCCGAAGGAAGTTGAAACCGGGTTTATGAGAGTGCTCAATGAAAATTCAGAGCAAAATATATATTTTTTGATTTTATTCCATTAATTGCGACAAAACAGGCTTTGTTTCATTGGTGCGAGTAGCTACCAACTCGTCGGGCGAAAGGAATTCAAATTCCTTTCGCCCGACGAGTTGGTAGCTACTCGCACCAATGAAACAAAGCCTGTTTTGTCGCAATTAATGGAATAAAATCAGAAAATATATATATATATATATATATATATATATTAGTATGTAAATACATAAATATATATATATTAGTATGTATATATATATATATATATATATATATATATATATATATATATATATATTAGTATGTAAATACATAAATAT
>OY744533.1:7400992-7428492 GCA_963556195.1 Sepiola atlantica | reverse complement strand
TCTTTCTTCTTCTTTTTCTCCTTCTTCTCCTCTTTCTTCTTCTTTTTCTCCTTCTTCTCCTTCTTCTCCTCTTTCTTCTTTTTCTCCTTCTTTTTCTTCTTCTTCTTCTTCTTTTTCTTCTTTTTCTCCTTTTCCTTATTCTTCTTTCTTCTTTTTCTTTCTTCTTCTTCTTCTTCTTCTTCTTATTATTATTATTATTATTATTATTATTATTATTATTATTATTATCCTTCTTTTTTCTTTTTCTTCTTCTTCTTCTTCATCCCGCCATTTCCATCGCGTTTTCGACTGATGATCCGTTTGGATGTTAAGGGCTTCATTAACGCCTTTCGATTCCTCATCTATTTCCGCCATTGCCTCTCTTGGCCTTCTTCTCTTACCACCTTGGCTTGATGATTAAGCTTATTTTTCTCTAAAACTTTTTTACCTTTTATTTCATTTATTTTTAGGTGTATTATTTCATTTCGTATATTTTATTTCATTTTCTTAGTTTTATTTCATTTTTCGTCGCCATTGTTGGCATTTCTTCTCCGTGTGACCTGCATTTGCTTGTCTCTCGCTTTCCTACATTCCATTCGTTTTTCGCTTTTTCGCGTATCATTTCCCTTATATTTTTCGCACTTTTAATTGCTTATTTTAATTCATCTCTTCCTGTCTTTAACTCCTTTTCTTTTTTTCTCTCTATCTTCCTATTTTTCTTTCTTTCTATAATTGTCGGTTTATATATACACATATATATATATATAATACATATTTGTGATTGTTTATTATCTATGTACCTATACGTTTCGTCTTTAATAATCGGGACTCATCAGCATAGAGATATGACTATTTACTACCGGTCATGTGATTCGAAACCCTAATTACGAGTATTTTACAACTCAAATCCGACGCCTTAACCACTCGGCTAATTTTGAATAGCGAATAAACTGTGATAATTTTAACACTTTAACGGCGGCTTTACGTCTGAGAGGGTTCTACTTTTTTAATGAAAGGAACCATGCATTTAAAGCTGTGTTAATACTACACTTACAGTGCTCTACTTTTTCTAGGAGCGACTAATAATAAATATTCGTTATTGGTAATTACATAGAACATCAACTTCTCGGTGCTCGGTATCAAAAAAGATCTGATCCAAGACAGTAGATCTTGAACACACAAGGAATCGATACACATTAAGATAAAGCTTCATAACAATATTCCTAAAATAGTATATAATATAAAAGTGTGTGTGTATATATATATATATATATATATATATATATATATATATACACACAATCCGAATGTATATCTAGTCTTTTTCAACCTCATAACTTATATATATATATAAACAATAATATTTTTATGAATAAATATTAAATATTTAAATACCTAGAGACATCGATGTTTCATGCTAACGCAATCTTCAGTCTAGGAACTAATTCTCAACGGTCGGTAGGCGCGAACCCCGAACACAAATCGCCACTGATTCATATATATATATAAATATATATAATTACTATTTCATGTGCATACACATATCATATTATAAGATGATATAATATATTTACAGTATTTACTTCAATAGTGCTCAATACGTGAGTAGAGCTTAATAGTAGTATGCATATATAATTATCACATAGAAGCGTCCATGTTTCATTCCTGCAGGAAATTATTAGGCCTCTATGTAGCTTACTTACCATAAGTACATTTCCATACTATATATATATATATATATATATACAATAATATTTTTATAAATAAATATTAATTATTTAAATACCTAGAGACAATCGCAATCTTCAGTCTAGGTCGGTAGGCGCGAACCCCGAACACAAATCGCCACTGATTCGTAGTCGGTGATCTTATCCAAACGGCCATCGTCAATTAGTTAGTAAATATAGAGTAACTTTAACTGTAAATAGCGACAATCGGCTGCTATTTACCAGGCAGATAGAGTGATCTTACGAAACGGTGTTCGGATCTCGCATATACTACAAAGACATTATATATATATATATATATATATATATATATATATATATATATATATATATATATAATGTCTTTGTAGTGATTGTTTTTATTGGTAATGGTCGCGTTTGTTACTTTGCTATTGCTTTTTAATAAATGTTCACTTCCTAAGTGATACAGATTAATGCAGAAGAGTTCATTATTAGTCGCCCGTAAATGTAAAAGTAAACCTTTATCAACGGATTACTTTTATGTACGTATAAAATTAATTCGATCATTCTAGCCAGCTTTTTGTATATGCCCCCCCCCCTTCCCATAAATAGAACTTAAACTCTTTTTCTTCACGTGATAATGTCTTGGTTATGACGCTTGATGGCGGATTCTAGGTTAATTCTGCAACCGGATTCGAATCTTACTACCGTTTGAGATTATGATTCCCTCCAAAGCCTATGTAGGTAAAAATAATTCATTATTTACATAAAATTATTATTATTATTATTATTATTATTATTATTATTATTATTATTATTATTATTATTATTATTATTATTATTATTATTATTATTATTATTATTATTATTATTATTATTATTATTATTATTAGCCCCTTTAAGGGATAGAAGCTGAGCCCTATTAGGGTAAGTTAAAAATAGACTGTCACGTAGCTATATGGCATGTTCCGACAACGTTGGTCGATCACTCTAGACAGCCTTTCTATATGTGCTCCTTTCGCATAAATAGAACTGTAATTCTTTTTCTTGACGTGGTAATGTCTCGTGGGCTTTTTGTTATGACGCTTGCTTGTGGATTCTAGGGTGATCCTGTGACAGGGTTCGAATCTTGCGACCGTCTGAGATTATCGGGCCTTAAACTGATGAAAACAAAAGCTTGTAAATAAAAATAATTTAATATCTACTTAAAGTAAATATTTTTTAATGAAAAATAAAATGATACAATACTGGTAAACTCTGATGATGGAATATTATTCCGAAATTAATAAGATTACAGTAAAAAAAATAATAATTAATCTTGCATTGGTAAAGGCTTCTATTTTAAATTTTATAATACTGAGCCACCAATGCTTTGAAATGAACGACCCATTTCCTTAAACTTCGAGCATGCCAATGCTTTCTTTGTTCTTCAACCAGAATTTGAATTCATAACCGCGGATACAACCGTAACAAGGACATGTTGTCAATAGAACAAAGGAAAAAAGTTTGTTTATTTTTCTTTTCTTTTTTTTCTTTTATAAAAACAAAAATGACACAATACTGGTCAACTCTGATGATGCAATAGTATTCTGAAATTAATAAGATTAACGTAAAAAAAAAAGAAAATATTAATCTTGCATTGATAAAGGCTCCTATTTTCAATTTTATATATATATATATATATATATATATATATATATATATATATATATATATATATATATTTATATATATATATATAGCGATGAAAATATATATGGCAATCAAGCTACACAGAGCCTCACGATTCCCCCCGGGGATGAAACACGGGAGCCTCTGTGTAGCTTGATTGCCATATATATTTTCATTGCTTACTACCTAGCTCTACTTACGTATTGAGCACTGTTGAAGTAAATACTGAAAACTGACACATAAAAAATGATATCTCCTTATAATATTTTATGTGTATACATGAAGTACTAATATATATATATATATATATATATATATATATATATATATATATATATATAAGTATAAAAAAATTTTATACACACATTATTGGCTACATATGTGCATAAACAGCTCTACTTGTTATTGAGCACTTTTTATAAACACTTGAGTTTCTACGGATTTACATTTACAGAAACTAATACAATACATGTACGATATATATATATATATATATATATATATATATATATATATATATATATATATTAAGTTCGTTGTTTTATTTCTTTCGCTATTTCAATTGGTCTTTTCTGTTTTCTTTGCTGTTTTTGTCTCCCTAATTGTCGGTTTTATTCTCCCTTCTTTTATTTTTCGCAGTCCACATTTTCCTTATCACATTTTACGCCCGTGTCCTCCCTCTGCATTCCAACTGCCGCTCCATCTAGCGTCAAATACGCTAACAAACTAGATTACGTCTTACCAACATTTGATGCTGATGACTGTATTCATTCATAAAATCATTCCATCCACCTAATTCATTCATTCATTCATTCATTCATCAATTATTGTTCCTCCTACTCCCTCTCTTTGTATTCTCTTACTTCTTCTCCTATTCTCCTCCTACTACGACGCTTTCTATTCTTTCTTTTCCTCGTTTTTTTCCCTCCATCTTCCTTACATCTTTCTCTGCTTCTTATTCTCTTCTTTTTCCTCATTTATCTAGTCTATCTTTTTCGTATAATTTCGTTTCACTATTTTTCTTCTTTTTGTTCTATTTATTTTATCTTATTTCTTTTGCTCTTTCTTTTTTTGCTTCTATTTTTTATTTTCTTATACTTATTTTTTGTTTTCTCGTTCTTTTTCGAATTTCTGCGTTCTTCTTTGACTCATTTGCCCTTTTTTTCTTCTTCATCTTCTTTGTTTAATCCTTTTTCTTCTTTTTGTTTCTTTTACATTTTCCTCCAATTACGTCGTCTACTCTTTCTAATTCTTTATCGATTTTTTCTTCATCTTCCAATTTCGTCTCCTTCGCTTTTTTTCTTATTTGGCAACTTGTTTATTGTTCTTTCTATTTTTCTTATTTTTCTTCTCTTTTTTCTCTTCTTCTTCTGCTTCTTTTTCTACGTCTTCTTCTTCTTCTTCTTCTTTTTTCTCTTCTTCTTCTTCTTCTTCTTTTATATTTCTTTATTTTTCTTCTTCCTGTTCTGCTCCCCTAATTTCTAGGTTTTTGGTTTTTTTCACCCATTTTCCTCATCGTCCTCCCCTTTTTCTTCTTTTTCTCATTCTTCTACTTCTTCCTCCTCTTTCTTGATCTTCTGCTCTTCTTCTCCTTATTTTTTTCTTCTTCCTCTTCCTCTTCCCCTTCCCTTCCTTCTCATACCTTTTTCTTCTTCTTCTTTTTCTTTGCTTTCTTTTTCTTTGCTCTCTTTTCTTCTTTTTTATTATTTCTCTTTTTCTTCCTCTTCTAACTTTCCTCTTCTTATTATTATTCTTCTGCTCATTATCCTTCTTCTTCTACTCCTTCTTTTTATTCTTCTTCTTGTTCTTCTTTTTCTTGTTCTTTTTCCCTTCTCTTTTCTTCTCCCCCTTCTTCTTCTTCTTCTCTTTTTATTCTTCTTCTTGTTCTTCTTCCCCTCTCTTTTCTTCTCCCTCTTCTTCTTCTTCTTCTTCTCTTTTTCTTCTTCTTCTTCTTCTTCTTCTTCTTCTTCTTCTTCTTCTTCCCAACAACACCAACTACCATAGACGCACACCTCCTCTCATCGACGTCCATGTCTCTTTGTTCTTACCTCGGTTTCATTTTTGAAGTGTGTATGTGTGATGTTGGGAGTAGGGCGCCACCGTCACCAGCACCACCACCATTATTACGCCCACCACCTACTTTCTCGACTCCCCTCCCCCTTTCTACCCGATCGGTGCCAATTAGATGTTATTGATAATTGATCACGACAATCGGTCTGGCTCCATTCTTCACCGTTACCAGAGGACAAGATGTGTTAATTACCTATAACTCAGCATCTTACTTTTTCTTCTTTCTTTCTTTCTATCTTTCTATCTATCTATCTATCTATCTATCTATCTATCTATCTATCTATCTATCTATCTTTCTATCTATCTATCTCTCTATCTATCTATCTTTTATTTTCTCTTTCTTGTCCTTGTGGCTTCCTTTTTTCATCCTTGTTCATAATCTTAAATAATCATCTAGATTTTCTTCCTTTCCTTTTCTTTTTTTTCTTTGTGTTTTCTACTTTATCTTTTCTTTCCTTCTTCTCTTTGGTTGCCTTTTTCTTTCAGAGAAGCAATATGTGCTCATCTTATTCTTATATATATATATATATATACATATATACAGGGTGTCCCAAAATAATGTATACATCGTTTGAATCGTTATAACTCGTTCAATTTACCGAGTTTGATTTGCAAACAAAATTGATAAAAGAGTAGAACAGTAAGATACACATTTAAAAATACTGAAAGTAAAATTAACAAAAACATAGAAAATTAACTTTTAATAAACGTAAAGGCTACAATGTTTAAAGCAAGAAACCTGAAGTAATTGCAAACAAATGGGAGTAGTAATTATAGTAGAATGTGCTCAAATACCGGAGTAAATGTCGCAGGACGTTTGTAGGTACAATTCTTCACGTCTTCACTATATGGAAAGTGTATTGAGCAGAACGGGTTGGGGTTAAGATGAGGGTTCATTTTATGAACATTCTGAAATTACCCTAAGTAGTCTTTATCTTTGTTAAAAGTTAATTTTCTATGTTTTTGTTAATTTTACTGTCAGTATTTTTAAATGAATATTCTTACTCAATCTTGTTTATCAATCTTGCAAATAAAAATCAGTAAATTGAACGACTTATAACAATTCAAAGGGTGTATACATTATTTTGGGACACCCTGTATATACATATATATATATATATATATATATATATATATATATATATATATATATATATATATATTATTACTTAATATTTTTTCAAATTTTGAATTTTGGCTTTTCCACTGGCAACTTATCTATCTATGTAATTCCTCTGATGATAAGATTTTAATCTTTGAAAAGCCTTGGCTTAAGGAAAGAATAATAAACATATTTTTTTACCGAGTACACCTTGCATTGAACAATCGAAGTTGAAATAAATGTGTCATTCGTACATGTTTATCCCTCTTCTTTCGTCTATCTTTATATATATATTTGTTGTGTGTTCATCTCGAAAGGGAGCAAGTCAGGCATGAAAAAAAAAAGACTCGCACGACCACATGCATTCCAAACGGACATTTATGTTGCCCCTCCTTCTGATGGAATAGATGTGGAATGCCCGTACTTTCAGTGGCTTGGAATGGTAACTTGCGAACAGTGTTTTGACTGTTTGGTTTTTGTTGGGGGGGGGGCGTGCTTTTCATCGTTGTGCCGCCCGACGAGAAGGTTTATTCTCGCACATTGTTCCTGTTTCTTTTGAATGCATTTGGGACTAATTCTTTGCTGTTTTGCTTAGTAGCAACAATACTGCAAAAATCTTACGAGCTACTTTTCTAAGACATTTTCTATTTTTTCTTTTTATCTTTTTCTTTTTGTTCTTCTCTTCTTAAGTGACCCCAATTAAGGCAACACCATATTGTATATTGTCAGTTGTTGAAACTCTTATTCCATGTACTTAATTTCCCTGATGATCTGCCAAGCAAGGACCTGCTTGGTAGTGAAACACGTGTAGGAAAAAATCTTTAATTTGAATATATATGATAAATAAATAATCTTTGAAAGAAAAAGTATTTTGTGGTGATGATTGGTCTCCTGAACGGAATGCTTTGGTAAGCCTTCAAAAATCACACACACACACACACACACACACACACACACACACACACACATATATATATATATATATATATATATATAAACTCCATCTTTGTATGTATGCGTGTGTGTGTGATCTCTATGTGTTCCCTATAAAAAGAAACGTTATAGAATCTACATAAAATCTAAAAGTGTATTCTTATGTAAAATTTACCGGGGAAGACAATGGAAGTGCACCCTTATGCGGAACTATGAAGACATAATCCCCTTAAAGCTTTAAGTATATCATATTTCTATTAAATGTAAATCATAAGTATAACATTTTCTGTGGAAGACAATGGAAGTTGTCCCGAATCTCTGAGTACCTTCCTTACTTAAGGGGTCTATGGGGACCAGACCTCCTTTAAAACTTTAAATATATCCTGTCTTGATAACATTTATATCATATGTATAAAAAATGAAATGGTGCCGAATCGTTAGCCTTTATGTGCTGAATATCTACATGAACCCACCTCTAAGTGACCCACGAGAACAGAACCCCTTCAAACTTCAAATACGTATGCCCGATTTTAACGAAATTCAACCATATGTATAAGACACTAATCCAGAATTTTTTCTAACATATAAGTTTATTCTGGTTATATTAGGGGCCGAAACGGGAGGAGGGGGCAGAAAAAACAAAGAAAGTAATATGGTGTTATGAGCGTAGTGAAAAAGTACAGAGTAGTGATCCTCAGTCAATCCCGGGCAACGTCGGGTCTCCTTGCTAGTCTATCATATAGAAAAGTAAAAAGTTGACCCTGTGTTGACTTTTGGCAGCCTCGTAACTATCGCTTCCTTTCTTTTGTAATTTTGTTCTCACATTCCATGAGAGATGTTTCTGACAAAGGAGGAAGAATTGCTGTTTTCGGTGTCAGAATCTATCGATCTAATACTTATTCTTGGCTAGATTTTTTAGCTTGAAGTAGTATTTATTTTTACTTCCTTACATCAAGTGGCTTCATGTTTTGTCTGAAGCGATTTTTATAAAAGAGAGGAGAAAAATATAAAGGAAAGTCATATTTCTGTCTTTCTTTTATATGGGTTCTCCTCAAACTCAGAATCTACTAAAGATACACTCATAACCCTTGTACATTTTGATTCAGTAGGACCCCGAGCAAGTTATGGTAAAAAGAAAACCTGTGATATTCATTATTTTTATTCGTTTTTAGTGGAAAATGTTTTTTTAAAACTAACACTTAAACTAGGTCAAAAAGTCGCGTACTGATAATTTTATATTTTTATTTCTTGCGTATTTCTTTCTTTCATATATTTTTGGGGGGACTTAAATGTGTTTGAAAAGAGGGGCCGTCTAACATAGGTGTCGTCTTGGACCACTTGATTAACAAGCAATACGTCTAGAGAAATCCGAAATTGTACAAATAACTCATCCCCTATCTTTGCGGCCAATCTTTGTTTATGATTTAAGTAACAATGTAAACATATCTTCTTGCTGAACATTTTTATACGTTTGTGATATGTGAAATTTATTTCTGACAGTTTACAGTAAGTTTTCGTTCGAGTTTTTATTTTGTTGGTGTTGTCACAATATTTATGTTAAGCCTAGCGTCCATATCGTTTGTCCAATCGTCACCCAACTTAGAAGTGATTTATTTGGATGATATCTTGGCTGAAGGTCAATACCAAGGTCACAGAAAAGGTGAAGGTCACGCGTATTGCAATTTTTTTCGTTTTTTGTTTCGGTATTTTTTAGTTAAGGATGGATAATTTGTATTATTTGTATTATTCGGACTACTGTTCTCATCTTTAATGTTTTTCTCAACAGGTTTTGTAACCTCCAGCCCTCTTCAGGTGAATGTTATCAAACTGTGTAATGTTTATGTCGAACTCGGGAATCTGTACGGAATTTCGAACGGAACCCTTTATTTAATTCACGGGGGTAGCTTGTTCTCGTTCCGTCAGCCATGGCCGGTATGAAGAAATGTGTTATTGTTTTCTTAGTATCGGTCGTACTGAGGATTGAACCTTCAACCTCAAGAAGACTTTCACTTAGAATGGATTATTACTAAAGACTCATATCTGTTACACCACTGGCCCTTGATAATAACACCCAAGATGAGAACAGTAGTCCGAATAATGAAAATTATACAAATCATCTTTGGTGTTGTTCATCATAAAAGTCTCGCCACTTCGCCCATATTGTCGCCAACGAAGAAGAATTAATAACACGTAAATTTGTTCAAACAGTCAGCTGCTGATGATTGTGTCGGTTGATTTCTCTTTTATTTCTTTATTTCTATTATATTGAATCAGTTGCCAAAGGTTGTCCATAAATGATGATGATGATGATGATGATGATGATGATGATGATGATGATGATGATGATGATGATGATGATGATGATGATGACGACGACAACGACAACGACGACGACGACGACGAAGGGCTGGAGAAAGCTGGTGGCCAGGTCATCTAGGATGATGATGGTGATTATGATGGTAGTGGTGGTATTGATGACGATGATGATGATTATTATTATTATTATTATTATTATTATTATCATTATTATTATTATCATTATTATTATCATCATCATCATTATTATTATTATTATTATTATTATTATCATTATTATTATTATCATTATCATCATCATCATCATCATTATTATTATTATTATTATTATTATCATCATTATTATTATTATCATTATTATTATTATTATTATTATTATTATTATTCTATCTTACACGCAACTAAATGTTTAAACTATGAAAATGGCGGGAAGATAAAAAAAAATTTGTTCAAAAATTAAATCAAATGAAAGAAAAAAAGGAAATGCTTGGCAGGGAATCTATTGGTTTATTTTTCCAGCGTAGCGACATCAGATACGTTGATAGCTTGACCCCTAGAACAATTCATCCATCCTTATTACACAAGCAAGAATGGGGACAAGGCCATTCATTGTTCCTTGTCTTTTTCCCCCGTTTTTGAGTGGGAGGGGAACGCTTTATTTGGCAGTTGACGCTGAATACTGTTAGCTTAGCCTTTTGTTTAGTTAAGAAGTCCATGGAAATGGGAACAATGGGTAGCACAAAAAAAAAATGTCGATTCTCAACCTGCGTCCATTTATTCGCCGCCTTTAACGACGAAAATCATTTTTCAAACTTAACACGTGACAGACCACAAAAATTTGTTGTTTTAGTTGTGACAGATCGACGAAAATTCTCTTTCAAAGTTAGAAACCAAAAACAAAATGCTATTTAAACTTAAGCATGAAGCCGCACGAAAATGTTATTTCAAACTTAAGCGTGAACAACCAATAAACATTTTATTGCAGAAGAAAAAGGTGACAGTCCAACGAAAATTCTATTTCAAAATAAAACGTGACAGACCAACAAATGTTTTCTTTCAAACTTACGCATGACAGACCGATGAAATTATACTCTAAACTTAAGCATGACAGGCCAACGAAAATGTTGTTTCAAACTTAAGCATGACAGAACGAACAAAGCGCACCTGGGGAATATCGGACGTTACATCGGCCGAAACGTTGTGAGACTAACATTCAAGGTGAAGAGTTATTCAGATAATCTGAACAATACCTTTTCGATTGTTTATAAAAAAAATGTAATCTTTATTCTTCCAACTGTTTGTTAAAGCCATTATGGACGTAATAATGTTTCTTTAAAATAATTCATTTTTGTTTTCAAATCAATAAACAATTCTGAACGGATTTCTATATTTTTTATACATTTTGGCGGTGGGGTAGTGGTGAAAGTTCCTTCGTCTATCGCGGAAATTCTTATTTGACGGTGGAAAACAGAGTCACTTTTTTAGCAAACACGGGTGTATAAATCTTTCATACACCCGTGTCGTCATTGTGAACCCAGGCTGTAGATAAAACACTCGGACGCTAATATTAGTTTGTAATAAATGAGACAGTCACATGAAACATTACAGCTACACAGTCCACTTGTGCACTCGTAGATCGCTTGTCACATTACACGTAGCTGGGACTCCTGATGAACACCGACGTCGCATCCGCCTGCTTAAGTTGTCAGCCACAAAAAAGATAGTTTAATCGACTTACGCTTTGGAGTAACCCATGACCTTTAAGTTGTAAATAAAAACCTTCCATTCAAATACCTCCTTCGCTATCAAACAGTATATTCCCCATTAACAATTTATTTTCTTTTATCATGTTGTAAATATTACTCACTTGTATTATTGCTACATATAGAAAGCCGTTCAAAGCGAGTCATGTTTATTTCATTAACATGTTTTTTTCTTTTATCTTACAGGGTGTTGTGCCCATTGACCTTGGGTAAGTAAAGTCTTTATATATATATATATATATATATATATATATAGATATATATATATATATATATATATATATATATATATATATATGAGAAAGGAACTTAATCCGACGTAATGGGAAATGAAAAAGGAAAAACCAAAAGATGTTTTTTTTTATGTATTCATCAACGTTTCGTCTTTATTTGTAAGACTTCCTCAGGATGATAATTTTAAGAAAAATGTCATGCATGTACATAGAAATATTAACCCATCATGTCAACACAATATTTCTATGTAGTTGCATGACATATTTCTTAAAATTATCATCCTGGGGAAGTCTTACAAATAAAGACGAAACGTTGATGAATACATAAAAAAACATATTTTGGTTTTTCCTTTTTCATTCACCATATATATATATATATATATATATATATATATATATATATATATATATATATATAACTACTTGTATTGTTTTTGTTTCGTAGATGTTAATCCAATGAAACGCTGTTTAAAAAATAGTGCTCAACATACGGTAGAGCTGTATTATAGTATTATTTTATTAATACAAACATTTTTCGCTACATATATTCATACATATTTCAGCTGCGATTGTATTCAAAATCCAGCTTCTTCGGGCCTTTTTAAATATTACTTCAGTTTTTATAAGAAGGTGAATTTTAAATAAAATCGCAGTTGAAAGATGTATGCATATATGTAGCGAAAAATGTATGTATGAATAAACAAAATTACGCTATATATATATATATATATATATATATATATATATATATATATATATATATATATATATATATGAATATTTATATATATGTATGTATATGACAAAAAATTGAAATAGGATTCCAACGTAATGGAAAATGAAAAAGGAAAACCAGAAATATTATTTGTGTATTCATCAACGTTTTGTCTTTATTTCCAAACGTTTTCAGGATGATTGGTCTACAGAAAAAACAAACACGTACATATATTTGTAACAGTCGATGTAGGAGATCCAACGCCCAAAAGGTCACTCATGAAAGGATTAATTATTAGCTACAAAAAGATGGTAGCAGTGTGAAAAATTGAGTAAACTGTTGAAAGTGTGGATAAAAGAAATCGTAGCAGTCGGAGTTATTAAAACCATTAAGGAAATGGAGGGGTCGTGCGTGATGTAAGTCTAAAGGACCGCTTATAAAAAGATAAATTATGAAAGATAGTAGCAATGGGAGAAAATAAGTTAACTGTTTAAAGTGCGGGGGAAATTGGCAGCGCTCGGAGTTATTAAAACGACGAGGGAGGAAAAGGGAAGCGTGCGTCATGTTTATTGGGGTACGATAGGTGGTTATAAAAGCAGGGGAGAGGAAGGGTTAAATATCAAGATCGCATAAGGGAATGGTGTAGGTGGGGGAGAGGAGTTAAACAAGATATAGGGAGAGAAAAAGTAATATATTAATATTTAATATACTATATATATATATATATATATATATATATATATATATATATATATATATATATACTATTTCATGTATCCACATGAAATTTTATAAGGAGATATATATTTTTTTATGTATCAATTTTCAGTAGGAGGGGGGATCTTCAGGCTAAAAAACTAAAGATTCTCCCCGGTGATGAAACGCGGGAGCCTCTGTGTAGCTTAATTGCCATGAATATATTTTCATAGCTTACTATATATATATATATATATATATATATATATATATATATATATATATATATATATATATATATATATTAGTTGAATGACATAATAAAATGAGAAATTAATCAGAGTTTATTAAAGTTAAAAAACAAGTAGTGATATATATGTATATATATATATATATATATATATATATATATATATATATATATATATATATATATTTCAAATGCAAAAAGCTGTTTTGTTTTGAAAAAAGAACAAAACCACATATCCTAATATTCTAACGCCTATGTTTTTCAAATCAATTATCTTAAGGATGTCGTGAAATAAGTAATATTTCTGTTCATCTTATTTCATATTATATTTAAACAAGTGACGCTAATACAAAAAAAAACAATGAGTGTCGAGAAGAAGCCCATGGCAGAAGAAATACTAGAGAAAAACCAACGAAATGGGAACAAATAAAAAAACAGACTACTATGTATATTTCATTGCTGTTTTCGTAGTATTAGATACAAAAATTAGTATTAGATTAGTATTAGATTATAGTATATATATATATATATATATATTTTCTATATATCTTATTATTTATATTATTATTATTATTATTATTATCATTATTAATAATAATATTATTAACAATATTATTATTAATTATATTATTATATATATTATATTTATATAATGATAATAGAATAAACGATAAGTGAAATATCGTAGAGTGATCTATCTCGATAAAATAAAGCTCAATACGTTGAGTAGAGCAATCAATTTTAAAGAAGGAAAGATGAAGATATAAAAATTGCATAAAGTTACATAAATTAATACAAATTTTATTACATTGAAAGTTCAGATGCAAGGAGTTACATTAATACTTAAACCATGGTTTTTCAAAGATAAAACTCTTCTCGTCAGAGGATAAAAATTATATTTATATATGTATATATATGTATATATATATATATGTAAATATATGTATACATATATGCTTGCATAAGTATGTAAGTATAACTAAGTGTATAAGTATGTATATGTATACATGTATATATGTATATTTATATGTATATATATTATATTTATATTTTTATATATGTTATTGTATATATTATTTATATATATATATATATCAATTCTCTCTCTCTCTCTCTCTCTCTATATATATATATATATATATATATATATATATATATTGCGATTTAAATTTTACTACAGTTTTAGAAGCGCCGTTATAATGAGATAACTTTGAAATGTGAGAATCAGTTAACATGACGCGAGATTTTGAAATGAAATATTTATTAAATCATTTTTTTATATATATCTAAATTTTCGGTTTTATAAACCTTCCTCATGGGACACAATATTTTCCTTTTTTTTTCTTCTTTTTTTTTTAAGAGCGATCTTCAGCTAAAGCCGTAAGTTTCGACTATGAAAAAAAAAAGAAGAAAAAAAAGGAAAATATTGTCTGTCCCATGAGGAAGGTTTATAAAACCGAAAATTTAGATATATATAAAAAAATGATTTAATAAATATTTCATTTCAAAATCTCGCGTCATGTTAACTGATTCTCACATTTCAAAGTTATATATATATATTAGATTATAGTATAGTATTAGATTAGTATTAGTAGGCCCTCCGTTCAGTCTATGGATACCCCTATAAGGGGCTGGCTGCGCGTGTAATTATGAAGCAAGGGTTGCGCAATCCCTAACAACACCTCTCCTGAGTCGGCACTGCTTGATTCCAATGGCAAGCAGTTCAAGACGACTGGAAACAATGCCGAGATAGACAGAGAGCACATACAGCACCTGGTAGTCCCAAATGGTCACCCATTTAATACTGGCCAGGCTCGACGTCGCTTAACTTCGGTGATCTAACGGGAACCGGTGTGTCAACGTGATTTGTATTAGTATTCAAATGGTATTAGATTAGATTCCAAAAAACAGCGAAAAATGGAACGAATGACAAAAACAGACTAAAAAATGGTACTATGTATATTTCCTTGGTGTTTTCGTAGTATTAGATTTTTCTCAAGAAACGCACCCTATTATTTCTAAGGCTTCCCTTACAAATAAAAGATGTATGAGTTCAATAAATAAATAAATAGATTCGCGGACAAAATTCTAGATCAATTAACGTAAAATTGACCTAAATTCAATGCACGAGGCGATTTTGGTTCGATTAGGCTTCTTTTATTATTTTCTTAGTTATTACTTCTATTTTGATTCGCTGCTTGAGGATATGAGGTGTGTTTAATAAGGTCATCTGTTTGATTAAAGATACGCAATTACAGGGAGAACAGTGTATGTTTTCTTAGTAACAATTTTTAACTCTGTATGTTAAGATTGTTCGTTTTGTTGTTGAGTCTGTAAATTCCGGATATTCTTAACATACGTGCATTTAATCTACGACTTTAAAGATGCAAATACCATTTTGAAAATACAAATTCGAAAATATCATTTCGAAACACCATTTAGAAAACATCATTTTATAAATAACATTTTGAACATGCCATTTTGAAAATGCAATTTTAAAAACATTATTTTATAAAATGCAATTTTTAAAACACAATTTTCAAAACATCATTTCACAAATACCATTAAGAAGATGACATCTTGACAATGCCATTTTTAAATACCATCCTGAAAATACGCTTCTAAAAATGCCATTTTGAAAATGCATTCGAAAATATCATTTCGAAATTCCATGTTCAAAATGCTATTTCGAAAATAACATTTTGAACATGCTATTTTTAAAATGGCATTTTAAAAACACCATTTTAAAAACACATTTTTAAAATCACATTTTTAAAAACATCATTTTATAAATACTATTTTGAGAATGACATCTTTAAAATGCCATCTTGAAAATGCCATTTTTAAATACCATTCTGAAAATACGCTTCTGAAAATGCTGTCTCGAAAGTGCTGTCTCGAAAGTGCTATTTTGAAAATGCTATTTTGAAAATGCCATTTTGAAAATGACATTTTGTAAAATACCATTTAAAAAATGCTATTTCGAAAATGCCATTTTGAAAATGCTATTTTGAAAATGCCATTTTGAAAATGCTATTTTCAATATACAATTCCCTTTTTAACATAACATCTTGAAAATTACATTTCAGTCTGAGGCATGACAGACCGACGAAAATGTACGTTTCAACTTAAGTGCGACGGCCAACGACAAAAACGCTATTTCTTACATAAATGTGACGGACCAACGAAAATGCTATTTCAAACTTACCATTGACTAACCGATAGAGCCTCTAATAAAGATTTGTGGACGCATCTGAAATAAAATCTGTCCATTTAATTAATGCGGTTAACGATGTGAATGCAACTTCAAACAGCACCAACGGACGGACGAAGCTTATCACAGAGATACGAAAACGCCTGTGAAAACAAGCAAATTCCCTCAAACGCTCAGAGTTTCGATTTAAAACGATTTCGTGACAATTATTTTTTAGATGAAAATAAAAGCACATTTGTGACGTGGGTGCGTGATTGGTTTAATAGGCACAGTTGTGAAAGATCGAGTCGGATGCGCCGAGTTCGAATCCAACCAGATCTAATTTGAGCATTTAGTGACTAGTACCGTCTGGAAAAATACGATCCCACATTTCTCTCTTAAGAAAATTCAAAACTTGTGTTCAATAAATCGTATCCAATATGATATATGCTTTAGCATTAGATACCCTAAACTCTACCCCCAAAATGTTGATATGCCGTAAAACTTAACCCCCAAAAAATGCTATACTGTAAAAGTTAATATATCGTAAAAATTGCCGTAACAATTGATATTCCGTAAAATACTTATAAAAAATTAAAAAATTAACAAAAAAATCACCCCAAAAGTTTATATGCCGTAAAAGTTATTGAAATTAAAATTAAAAATTGATATACCGTAAAAAATTACCACCAAAAGATCAAAAATAGAAAAGTTTATTTAATTTTTTTTTAAATCCTCCCCAAAGTAATATGCCGTAAAACTGATATGCCGTAAAATTTAATCTCCCTACCCCCAATTAAAAAAAAAAATTACCCCAAAAATTGCTATGCCGTAAAAGTTAATATGTCGCAAAAATTACCGCAAAAATTGCTATGCCGTAAAAGTTAATATGTCGCAAAAATTATCGATAAAATTGGCATGCCGTAAAAGTCAATATGTCGCAAAAATTATCGCAAAATGCCGTAAAAGTTAATATGTCGTAAAAATTACCGTAAAAATTGATATGCCGTAAAATACTTACCCCAAAAAAATTAACAAAAAAATCACCCCAAAAGTGTATATGCCGTAAAAGTAATTAAAATTAAAATTAAAAATTGATATGGCGTAAAAAATTACCCTTAAAAGATTAAAAAAATAAAAGTTTATTAAAACTTTTAAAAAAATAACTCAAAAATTAATATGCCGTAAAATTAATATTCCGTAAAACTGATATGCTGCCAAATTTTACTCTCCCCACTCCCAATGTAAAAAAAATACTTCCAAGATTGATATGCCATATAATTGATATGTCATGAAAAAATTCCCCCTCTAAATCTAAAAAAAATTACCTAGAAAATTGATATGCCGTAAAAATAATACGTCGTAAAAAGTATTCCAAAATGTTGATATGCCGTAAACACAAACAATCTAATCTCAATCAAGTCGGCAGATTTTTTTATCTACGGAAAGTGGGGAGACGAACCTTTATGGACAATTCTCATTGCGGAAAATTATCCTAACCTGAGCCTCCAATCCCCACCCCACCCCCTGTAAGATCTGCTCCTGGGACGAGAATTTTTTTATTTGCCTTTGCGGAGGTGAGCGCTCTCGGAGTAATGTTGTCGATAATAAATTCGAACGAAAATGATGTGTTTTGGGGCGGAAACCAATCAGTAAAGTTACCTTGAACTTTTTCGACGATGGAAGAGTTTTCTAGTTATTTTGTTTTCGCTTCTTGTTTCTTTGCTTTCTCGGAGATAATCAAGTCTTTGACGATGTCTGCGACTGTCTAACGATATTCCAATGTCGGAATGAATGTGTCGACATTATCTCATTTACATTGAAAGAAGCAGTCGATACAAATGCTCAAAAGTGATGAATGAAAATCTAACACTGGAAAAGAGAATATCCTCCCCCAACTCAATGTTGGCGGTAAAAAACAAATTAGAAGTGTGAAAAAAAGGGGGGTTGAAAGCAATTTGTACTGTATTGTTTTGTAATTTGATAGATTCACGCTTTGTGCCTCGGAAAATGAGATGACGGCCGAGCCTGACCCGACTCGCCACCGTCTCGAAGAAGTGAGGCTCAGATAACGAAGAACTCACACTTTCATCGCAGACGCATTTTTTTTTGTCCTCCATTTTCTTTATTCACGCTAGCGTTGACACGGACAAAGTCGCGCGTGCGCATTTCAGACCAGGAAGCACATAGCCGTGCGCATGCGTGAATATTTCGCCAAATAATTTCTCATTTAAATAATTCGTCGCTTCAAAACACCCAATCGGCAAAATGCGAGTGGGACAGCAACAAAGAGTTAAGCAGAAAGTGAGAGAGAGAGAGAGAGAGAGAGAGAGAGAGAGAGAGAGAGTTAGAGAAAGACAGGGAGTGAGAGAGAGAGAGTGAGAGAGAGAGACAGAGTGAGAGAGAGTGTGATAGAAAGAGAAAGTGTGTGAGTGGGACAGCAACAAAGAGTTAAACAGAAAGTGAGCGTGAGGGAGAGTGATAAAGAGTGAGAGAGAAAGTGAGAGAGAGAGTGAGAGAGAGACAGAGTGAGAATGTGAGAGAGAATGAGAGAGAGAGAGTGAGAGAGAGAGTGAGAGACACAGAGAGTTATAGAGAGTGAGAGAAAGAGTGAGAGAGAGAAGAGAGAAACAGAGAGAGACAGAGAGAGAGACAGAGTGAGAGAGAGAGAGTTAGAGAGAGTCAGAGAGAGAGAGAGAGAGAGAGTCAGAGAGAGAGAGAGAGAAAGTATGTGAGTTCAGATAGAATGTAAAGAAAGAGTAGGGTATGCAAACGGGTGAGGGGCAGACAAAGAAAGTTCAAAAGTGCAAGAGAGCAATATCGAAGGAGAAGAGAGATAGCAAATTAATCAAGTATACAGAAAACTCAGAATAGGAAGATATCATGATATTCCAATCAAGTAGACATACTTCAATAAAAAAAAAAACTCTTGAATGTACGTCTTATACAGGATGACGACTTTGGTGGTTTTCCCGCTAGATCTGGCGATTTTTGTCTGGAATCTAGCTAGTAAAATTTGGATCTAGCGGTTAGCGTTTTTTTTTTCTGAAAAATTTTGACATTTCGTTTTCAGATTCAGTTATGGGTGTCACGTGACTTTCAGTGCGACATCTTTCACTCGCCGGTAGCCGGCGAGTCTAGAACGAGAGAAGACGTATTTTTGCGTGTGTTGCCCAACCTGACAAAGCACGCATGGGGCAGCAATGATCAAGTGAAAATCTATTCATAAGCATTTCTCTTTCTCTTTCTCTTTCTCACGCATACAAGTTTCTTTTTTGCCCTTTTAAAATAAACCTTTTTTTATAAACGAACACAAATAAGTAACTGTTTGAGTCAGCAATACAAATTTATCCTGGGTTTCCAGAAACGATAGCTGTCCGTCATATTGAAACATATATATATATATATATATAAATATAAAATATTTGTTGTTGTTTATTATCTATGTACGTATACGTTTCGTCCCTTTTCAATCAGGACTCATCAGCATAGAGATATGACTATTCACTACCGGTCGTACGATTCGAAACCCTGGATTACAAGTATTTTTCAACTTACATCCAACGTCGTTAACCGCGCGCCCAATATTTGAATAGCCGATAAACAATGATAATTTAACACATATAAAAGCGGCTTGATGTCGAGGCATTCTACTTCTATTATAGAAGGAATGATGCATATAAAGCAAGTGACGTCATGCTGTGTTTGTACTACCATTTAGAGTGCTCTACTTATTTTACGAGGAGCATATATATATATATATATATATTGTTACTATTTCATGTATCCACATAAATTGTTAAGAGGAGATAATCTTTTATGTATCAATTTTCAGTATTTACTTCCACAGTGCTCAATACGTGAGTAGAGCTAGGTAGTAAGTTATGAAAATATATTATGGCAATTAAGCTACACAGAGGTTTCCGCGTTTCTATTCCCGTAGCAATTATCAGGCTACATTTTATCCATAAATATATTTTAATAACTTACTAGCCTTACGATTCCTTACGGGGATGAAACGTGGAGGCTTCTGTGTAGCCTAATTGCCATAAATATATTTTCGTAAATTACTAATATATATATATATATATATATATATGTATATGTATATGTACATGTATATAAGTATGTATATATGTACGTATATATATATATATACGTATGTATATATATATATATGTATATATATGTATGTGTATATAGGTATATATATGTATGTATGTATATATATGAATATATATATATATATGTATGTATATATACATGTATGTATATATATGTATATATATGTATGTATATATATATGTATATATATGTATGTATATATATATATATATACATATATATATATACATCTATTAATAATGGAGTTTATGTATCTGTCTGTCTGTCTAAAGCCGAAACTCCAGTACGACTATTTTACTGAAACTAATCTTTTTGAAATTCTTTATATACTGTCATTAAAAGTTGTACAGACACCAGATGGATTTTCCTATTTACATAAGTCATTCCTTTAAACCTTCAATTAAATTAATATTTACAAATATACACTTATAACTGCTATTATCAAATTTACATATGTATTTACAATATTTTCCGTTAAGGGTATATTAATAAAAATTATTCATACAATTAATTAAAGCCATTTTCTTCATAACCGGCGTGTTTTCTAAACCTTTTCAATGGCAAGTTCCGTTAAAATTGCAAAGTCATTGGCTGTTTAATCAGCAGTGTCCTCCCTCCGGTAAAATGGCGATCTGATTAAACAGCTGTCGTTAATGTGGCACGTTAAATATGTAAACAACAACGCTGTCATTCACCGTGTCAGTTTCCCATTTTAAAAACCGTCCTAACTTTGTTTATTTTCTTAATCTTATTGTTTTAAAACACAAATTTATTAAATCAAATTGTTTATTTAAAATAATAATTGACTTAAAAATTACTATATAAAAACACGCGCGCGCACACACGCACACACGCACACACACACATATATACACACACACACACAATTCAGTTCAGGTAACCTTTTTCTTTCCGAGAATTAAAAACCTATTCGTGTTTACTGTATTTGATTTCTTAATACTTTCATATCCAATATTATCATTTTTACACGACCTCAACTGAATTTATGATTCCAAAAAAAAAAAAAAAAAGATATGATTTTTTTTCTTTAATGTCAACAAAATAAACTAACACATTGTACTGGAAAACTATACAACTGATTGTAGAATCAAATTGTTTAATTAAAAAAAAGGTCATTAAACAAACACACACACACGCACACACACACTGTGTTCACTGTATTTGATTTTTTGGTGCTTCCACATTTTAGGACCCACGCTAACTATTTATATGTATGGGGGAGATAAAAAAAATTGGGGGAAAGCGGTCAAAAAAATTTCTTTTTTTCTTTTTTAACTAAAAGATATTTCTATGAATGGTAATATAAAAATAATTGAGGGGGGTACAAAACATTTTTTCCTTTCTTTTTAAACTAAAGGTCTTTCTATTTATGGGCGAGGGTACAACAAAAATCGGGTAGGGTCGAATTTTTTTTTTCTTTATTTTCAACTAAAAATATTCTTGGTCATAAACACAGAAAATCAATGTCTAACCACCACAGAAATATGACTGGGGCTCCATTGGCTTACGCGTGAGCCTTCATTTCTGATGCGGCAGCCTAGCAAAAATATGCGACCGGAGGGAGCATATATTTGCTAGTATATATAATGTATATATATATATGTATGTATATATATGTAGGAATATATGTATGTATATATATGTATGCATATATATGTATGTATATATATGTATGCATATATATATGTATATATATGTATGTATATGTATGTATATATATATATATATATATATATATATGTGTGTATATATATATATATATATGTATGTATATGTATATATCTTTGTCTGTGCGTTTAGTGCTGTATCGCCAGGAAGTGGTTCGAATGATCTTGAATGGTTTAGTCCTGATGTGGCTTTCTCAATTTCCTTTGAATATTTTTGAAAGCTGAAAAGTTCGATTTGGAATAAGATTTACAACCAACTAGACGGACGAACTAAAAATAGGAATTCCTATTAGTCGAGTCTGGGAGACGAAATGGCCGCTTCGATAATGGAGGGAAATGTGAGGGAGAGAGAATCGGCTTTTAAGAAAAAGACGTAGAGGGAAACAAATATATGAGAAAAAAAACGTTGTTTTTTGTTAAAGTTGAAAGTATGAACGGATTGAAACATCGAAAAGCGTTACTGATAAAAAAGAGGAAGCAAAAATAATTTGGGTGAAAGAGAGAACGAACGCTAGTGCTGAATGAAGATAGAGACATATGAGGAACTGATATCCATGGTGCTTCTACAGAATTTGAACCGAACCAAACCGACTTTTGCCGAACTAAACCGAAAATTTTGGTTAGGGATAGATCAGTATTAGGTTAGGGTTAGTTTATGGTTAAGTTAGGATTTTTTTTAAAAAAACAGTCTGGCTCAAATTTTGTAGAAGTACCGAAAATGTATATTATCAATGTGGTCTTTTAGCACTCCTGGCGGAGAAACCCCTTCCTTGCTTCCTTTCATTTATTTGGTGTCTGTCATTCAGGGGTTGTTCTATAGTCGCATATTTTTGGCTTGTATATTTAATGTAAGTGTTAGATTTACTAAGAAACAGCCGATTGTTACAATTGATTATTCATGTAGGCTACCCCTTCTAACAAAAACAAGAAGTAATGCCTGGGAGGATAGTCCCCTGACAACCGAACAGATGAAACACTACCCCCAAAGTAGTTGCTTTTTCCCGCGGATATGAGAAATGGATTAGTATTTTTCAAAGTATTTAATTTTAATTTCATATATATTGCAATAGCCTGAAATGAAACAATTTTTTTTTAATCATATTTTTTTTTAAATAATTTAATTACGAACTTAAGTTCACCAGTATGCATTTCAATTAATTAGTAAGCAAGTCAGCCATTTTAGTTTTATGTTGATAGTTGAAAGAAGAATAAATTACTACGTGACCATTCGAAATTTGAAAGGAATTTGTAAGGAATTTTAAAGAAGCAGAGATAAATGGATACATCCACAGAGAGAGAGAGAGAGGGGGGGAGAGATAACGAAAGATATATATATATAGAGAGAGAAGGTGGAGATAGATAGAGAGGTATACAAAAGAGAGAGATGGGGAGATAGAGAGGGGAGAGAGAGAAAAAAAGAGAGAGTAGGAGATGGGGAAGAGAGAGAGAGAAGGAAAGAGAGAGAAAGAAAAAAAAGGAGAGAGATAGAAAGAAAGAGAGAGGGGGGATGAGAGAGCTAGAGAGGGAAGAGATAGAGAGAAAAAGAGGAGGAGGTGGGTGGGATAAGGGAAATAGAGAGGGAAGAGAAAGAGAGAAAAAAAAGAGAGAGCGACAGAGAGAGAGAGGGAGATTGGGGAGATAGATAGGGAAGACAGAGAGAGAGAGAGAGAGAGAGTGAGAGAGAGACTTACAATAGATTGCTAGATATTGGGGCTAATATACTGACTAAATAAAATGAAACAATCAAGGGGATGGGTAGGGTTAGGTTTGTAATAGAATTATTCTAACTTTTCGCGTTGAATGGTGGCGAACAAACGGGACAAAACCGGATGTGCAAAAGGCGGAAAAGAAATCGGCGCATGCGTCCTTGCATATATAGATATGATAGCAATGCACAATCACGAAATGCATTTATTGTATTAATATATCTGATTATAGGCACGGATTTCTACTTCTTTTATAATAGGGACTTACTCTACAATATCAAAAACGAGATGAGGACTAAAAAAAATTGTATTTTATATATCTTAATTTTGAAATTCAGAAATTCTGATAATGAAGTATGTCTTCGAAAATTGGAAAAAAAAGAAGTTAATAAAACTAAATGCATTGTATGGCGTTCTAATTGCTCATAATTTTTTTTAATAATTAATATCATATATATATATATATATATATATATATATATATATATATATATAGAAAAGAGGGTAGTGCAGTATTAGTGCAGTTCCAACGAGAGAAAAGTATATATGTAAAGGAGTAAGGCTACCAACATTTGTAAAATGTTTTTTTCAACATTTATTTATTATTTTGTTGTTTTACCATTTTATAATTTTATATAACGCGTTTCAAGCGGTGGTCCGCTTTCATCAGATATGAAAATCCATTTGAAGAAATGTCTTTCGATGTTGTTTCATTCATGAATGAAACAACATTTACTCAAATCGAAAGACATTTCTTCAAATGGATTTTCATATCTGATGAAAGCGGACCACCGCTTGAAACGCGTTATATAAAATTATAAAATGGTAAAACAACAAAATAATAAATAAATGTTGAAAAAAACATTTTACAAATGTTGGTAGCCTTACTCCTTTACATATATATATATATATATATATATATATATATATATATATATATATTATTTATTATTTATTAAAAACTGTGTTCTGCGGCTACGGTAGTCAAATGACATCCCGTAGCTGCAATCAGTCCTCCATGCTAGTCCCAGGCCATCTTACCTTGTCATACGCAAGTTGTCGTAGGCAATGAAGTTGGTTCGCTGTACGTAGTGGTCCTAGTCCCGCCTGCTTGAGGTCAGCACGTATTGTGCCCAGCAGATGTGTGCAGTGCCGTCTTAGTCGCGGTTGGTAGGCTTGCGAGCCAGTAACGGCAAAGTCTAGTGCCCTCTGTGCGGGAGTGTCAGGGTCCAGTTGTAGGACATGGTCTAACATAGACCATCTTTGTTCAGCGACTTTTGTGGAGAGGGATTTTTCGTTGCACCGCTCGTATAGTGCCTTGTTGCTGATAAGTTTTTTCGGCCAGCAGTGACCTGTGATGGAACGGAGGTGTCTGCGGTGGCACGCATCCAGCTTGTCAAGCATGGCTTTTGTTATTGCCCAGCTGTTGCTATTGTAGAGCATGATGGACACGCAGTACGCGTTAAAGAGACGGAGTCTAGTCTTCAACGGGATCTTGGTTCGTCGGCTCCAGAGTGTATGCAATGAATGAAACGCTACATTGCCATGTATACATAAGTCAGGTTAATATTATATTCCAATAACTATTTTTTATTTTATTTATTTATTTTTTTTTCACATTTTCAAAAAACATAACATTTATGTGAGATATATTTTTACGGTCCGTTTCATTTGTCGTGAGCCAAAAAACATTTTTACGTCTATATCGTATCTGCAACATTACAAAATCATCAGAAAAAATTCACAAAGAGTAAAAAGTTCTTGGATTAAAGTGTCGGGAAAAAACCTACACTAAACAGTGGTTCATTTTGGGGTGAAACCAAACAAAAAACAAAGAAAAGAGAAAACTCACACGTGAAAGAAACCCACTAATAAGCCATTTTGAATTTTATTAAAATATATATATATATATACATATCTTTATATATATATATTTTTTTTTTTTTGATTTTATTCCAATGAAAATACATATATTCATATATGTATTTTCATTCTGAATATCTCTTCTTGCTTGAGTTTATACGTGGGAAGTAGATCGTGAGTTGTATATATATATATATATATATATATATATATATATATATATATATATATATATATATATATATATATGTATATATATATATACATGTATATATATATAAAATATTTGTTGTTGTTTATTATCTATGTACGTATACGTTTCGTCCCTTTTCAATCAGGACTCATCAGCATAGAGATATGACTATTCACTACCGGTCGTACGATTCGAAACACTGGATTACAAGTATTTTTCAACTTACATCCAACGTCGTTAACCGCGCGCCCAATATTTGAATAGCAGACAAACAATGATAATTTAACACATTTAAAAGCGGCTTGATGTCGAGGCATTCTACTTCTATTAACGAAGGAATGATGCATATAAAGCAAGTGACGTCATGCTGTGTTTGTACTACCATTTAGAGTGCTCTACGTATTTTACGAGGAGCGACAAATATAAAATTTTTGTTGTTGTTTATTATCTATATACGTATACGTTTCGTCCCTTTTCAATCAGGACTCATCAGCATATATATATATATATATATATATATATATATATATATATATATATATATATGAATTATGACAAGATATGTGTTAACTATCAAATCATTTTAATTATCACTCTCAACAAAAAGATTAAGCTCGATGAAGTATTACTTTCATGTTTTCTTATTATATTCAACTTTACTTACATAAATAAACTATACAATTAAAGAGACATTTATTAAGTAATGGGCAACTTACCATCATTTACATATTCGTCTTTAAAAGCATTATTTATATTATAACATTTCATATTACATATGTATTATTATGTTATTATTTGCATATTTTTTCGAAATTGATACTACAACTATAGCTTAGGACTAAAGTATTTTAGTAAATGTTTTGTAATGTAATGTTTGCGATTAATGTAAGTTCCAAAAATTAAAAAAATTATTTTGGTTTATGTATATGTATATATATATATATATATATATATATATATATATATATATATATATATACATGTGCATAATATATATATATATATATATATATATATATATATATATATATATATATATAAACAATAGAAATTAGATTCCACTTACCATGTCTTTATTAATTTTTAAAAGATCCAATTCTTGGTGGACTGTTTCGTCATTACTTGGACACTAAAAATACAGAGTTGTATATCTTGGATTTTCCATAAGTGTAACTCGTTATTGTTTCTTAAATATTTCCAATTTTGAATTTTGGCTATTCCCCTGCCAACTTATCCATCTATGTAATTCCTCTGATGATAAGATTTTAATCTTTGAAAAGACTGGCTTAAGGAAAGAAAAATAAACATGTTTTATC
>OY744533.1:7393492-7395992 GCA_963556195.1 Sepiola atlantica | reverse complement strand
TACACTTACATATCATAATTTTCATGTGTGTGTTACACTTACATATCATAATTTTCATGTGTGTGTTACACTTACATATCAAATAGCATTTTCTTTGGTCCGTTACGCTTCAGTTTGAAATGTAATTTTCTTGGGTCTGCTATACTTTATGCTGTAAATAGCATTTTCTTTCGTGTAACGTTTACGTTTGAAATAGCATTTGCCTTTGTTCTCTTACGCTTACGTTTGAAATAGCATGTGTAACTGTGTGTTACCCTAAAGTTTCAAATAGCATTTCTTGTCTGTGACGCTTACATTTGAAATATATTTTATTTGGTTTGTTACGCTAACGTTTGAAATATCATTTTCATCTGTCTGTTTAACTTGGATTTTTAATAGCATTTTCTTTGTTCCGTTACTTTTCAGCATTAACTTTTATGTAATACGCTCAAATTTGAAATATAATTTTCTTCAGTGCGTTACACTTGGATTTGAAAATCAGGTTTTTACTGCCACGCTTGTTTTAAATACAATTTTCTTTGGTTTGAAACGTTTTTCAGTTTGAAATATAATTTAATTTAATCTATTACGCTGCATTTTTAAATAGCATTTTATTTTTGTGTCCTGCGCTGAGGTTTGAAATAGCATTATCCCGAGTCTGTTTCGCGTACCTTTAAAATAGTAATTTATGTTTGTGCATTACACATAGACTTTAATAGAATTTTCTTTTGTCTGTTACGCATAAGTTTTAAATACAATTTTATTCGGTCTGTTACATTTCAGTGTCAAAAAAAGTTATTTTTCTTGTGTTACACTTAAATTTAAAATATAATTTTATTTAGTCCGTTACGCTTAGGTGCGAAATAACATTTTCTTTCGTCTGTTGCTTAGGTGCGAAATACAATTTTCTGTTGTCTGTTACGCTTAGGTGTGAAATAATATTTTTTTTTGTCTGTTACGCTTATGGGTTAAATAACATTTACTTTTGTCTGTTACGCTTAGGTGTTAAATAACATTTTATTTTGTCTGTTACGCTTAGGTGTGAACTAACATTTTCTTTCATCTGTTACGCTTAGGTGTGAAATAACATTTTCTGTTGTCTGTTACGCTTAGGTGTGAAATAACATTTTCTGTTGTCTGTTACGCTTTGGTGTGAAAAAACATTTTCTTTTGTCTGTTACGCTAAGGTGTGAAATAACATTTTCTTTTGTCTGTTACGTTTAAGTTTGAAATAACATTTTCTTCTGTCTGTTACGCTAAGGTGTGAAATTACATTTTATTTTGTCTGTTACGCTAAGGTGTGAAATAACATTTTCTTTTGTCTGTTATGCTAAGGTGTGAAATAACATTTTCTTTTGTCTGTTACGCTAAGGTGTGAAATAACATTTTCTTTTGTCTGTTACGCTAAGGTGTGAAATAACATTTTCTTTTGTCTGTTATGCTAAGATGTGAAATAACATTTTCTTTTGTCTGTTACGCTAAGGTGTGAAATAACATTTACTTTTGTCTGTTACGCTAAGGTGTGAAATAACATTTTCTTTTGTCTGTTACGCTAAGGTGTGAAATTACATTTTATTTTGTCTGTTACGCTAAGATGTGAAATAACATTTTCTTTTGTCTGTTACGCTAAGGTGTGAAATAACATTTTCTTTTGTCTGTTACGCTAAGATGTGAAATAACATTTTCTTTTGTCTGTTACCCTAAGGTGTGAAATAACATTTTCTTCTGTCTGTTACGCTAAGGTGTGAAATAACATTTTCTTTTGTCTGTTACGCTAAAGTGTGAAATAACATTTTCTTTTGTCTGTTACGCTAAGATGTGAAATAACATTTTCTTTTGTCTGTTACGCTAAGGTGTGAAATAACATTTTCTTTTGTCTGTTACGCTAAGATGTGAAATAACATTTTCTTTTGTCTGTTACGCTAAGGTGTGAAATAACATTTTCTTTTGTCTGTTACGCTAAGGTGTGAAATTACATTTTATTTTGTCTGTTACGCTAAGGTGTGAAATTACATTTTATTTTGTCTGTTACGCTAAGATGTGAAATAACATTTTCTTTTGTCTGTTACGCTAAGGTGTGAAATAACATTTTCTTTTGTCTGTTACGCTAAAATGTGAAATAACATTTTCTTTTATCTGTTATGCTAAGGTGTGAAATAACATTTTCTTTTGTCGGTTACGCTAAGGTGTGAAATAACATTTTCTTTTGTCTGTTACGCTAAAATGTGAAATAACATTTTCTTTTGTCTGTTACGCTAAGGTGTGAAATAACATTTTCTTTTGTCTATTACGTTTAAGTTTGAATTCTCATCGCTAAACGCGCAGATTAAATAGGCGCAATAATACCGATTCTTGTGGTTCTTTTAATTTTGTTTTTAAATTTCCACTGTCGTTGTTTTTCGTCTGTTCTGTGTTTCCGTTTACTTTGATGTCACGTCAAATGGAGTTCATGTTAAAAGTCGGAAGGGAAAAAAGGAAAAGGAATGAACGACACCGGGAAATAATAGAAACTCAAGAAAGT
>OY744533.1:7378492-7388492 GCA_963556195.1 Sepiola atlantica | reverse complement strand
GAAGAACAGACGCATAAAAGCAGTCGCGCTGTGTGACCATCCAGTGACCACCGTGAAAATAGAAATAATGAAGGGGTACGACCACGTCACACGTTCATCGGGTCACGCGAGGGCAATCTTGCACGGGTCTGTACAGGGATGAAGAAGGAAGGGCTGACAAAGAAAGGGATGAGAGAGCAACATCCGAAAGTTGACACAGCTGGCGCTGAGTATTGATTTACTCCTCTGCAGGAGTTAGGTACAAGGCCAGTTTTTATCTTACTCCCACAACTAAGATGTGACCCAAGGTCGGGTCGGGAAAGTGGGGTTTAAAAATTGCCTGGGCAGCCCCGTCGGCATTCCCAGGTAGAGGCGCCTCAGACAGTAGGCAATAAACTTACTCCTCCCCAAAGAGGGGAGGCGAAGCCCGGGAAGGTGGACCTCCTAGAACTGCACAGGACAGATCCATAGACCGGCGTAAATCAAGCCCTGAAGGCCAAGACAATGCCAGTCTATGGGGTGCAGTATCCATCGGAACAGATACTACACTTTGATCTTAGCCAAAAGGCCAAGAGACAGACAATCTGGCGCTGAGTAGCACGCTCGGGAAGGCAGAAATTCGGAAGGGCTGGAGAAAGTTGGTGGCCAGGTCATCGATGATGATGATGATGATGATGATGATGATGATGATGATGATGATGATGATGATGATGATGATTGGGAAGAACGGCCGGTGTAACGATGATGATGATGATGATGATGATGATGATGATGATGATGATGATGATGATGATGATGATGATGATGATTTTTAGTACCCAAGAAAAGCGTACGTTTTTTCTCCCGTTTAGTATGAATCAGCACATTTTTAAATTTTGCTTGAGTATTGTATTGACATCGGTTTCCCCGATTTCTTGTAGGAATCAGGTGGTCATAGTTTGGTCCACGTGAAGCTTGTTAAACTCCATTGTCAAAGTGGTGCTCGGGATCCGACACGATTCGAACACGGCACGCCGCGTCTTCAGTACGTGCCCGTTATTCAGTAGGAATTTTCGTGCGAGTACTTCTCAGTGATTTATCACTCGTAATAATTCGTGGTGTTCTCTGAGAAACAACGAGCCTGCTCAGGTTTTCAGAATTCTCTGCCTGATTCGATAGCCATTGCAAATCACGTTGTGTTATCGCAGCAGCCGTTTACCATTGGTTTCACGATCATAACGACTTTCTCTGGAATTTGAATGGCTATAAGCATCCTAATATTCCAATACTCTTAGCGCTCTTCAAGTGGATGTCTACCGAGGTTGGTACCACTTCTTTGGGGGATGGGGCAACTTATGGGATTTCTGGCATCATTATCTAGGAGACTCACTAGGATTTTTCACACAAAACATCATCAGTGATTATTAATTCGAAAATAACTAGGGGTATTCCCTGGAGTCTGACAACAAATATCCCTAGATTTCGAGTACTCTCCACCTCTTTCGATAACCATTGCAAATGACTTTGCGGTATCACAACAGCCACTCACCATTGATTTCTCGTTGGCAACGACCATTAGTCTTCTCTTGGATTTTGGTGGCAATAAACCTCTCCAAGGTTTTTGTACTCTTCGCACTTTGCCAGCTAGTGCTCTCCCTTATTGGTATTTCCATCCTTCTTGGCTGTTCACGACAGTATTGTGTGGTATTAGCTATTAATTTTGGGTGGGAGTAGGCAAGTTTATAATATTTAAGTTATTATTATTTGTACTCACTAGGAGTTCTAACACAGGTCATCATCAGCGATAGCTCACCGATAACAACCGGTGGAATTCCCTGGAGTCTGAGTGACAACAGGTCTCCCAAGATTTCCAGTATTCTCCACCTTTTTTTTTATAACCAACGCAAATAACTTTGCAGTATCACAACAGCCGTTTACCATTTATTTTTCGCTGGTAAGGACAATTGGTCTTCTCTGGGATTTGGGTAGCAATAAGCCTTCCCAAGGTCCCAGCACTCTCCGCACGTCCAGTGGAGGTCTGGTTTGTGCTGTCCCTCCTCGGTCTCCTCATCCTCCTTGACCCTCTACTAATATTTTGTGTGATTTCAGCCTAGGCGGGCACCATTTTTTACACCCTTTTTAGGGGTGAAGAAGGGGGGGAAAGGTAAGGGGAGATCGGGGGAGCGGGGTAGGAATGCGGGGTAGGAGACCGCAGGAGGAGAGCTTATGGTGTTTCTTGCAATTCATGTTCATTGGTTCATTTTTGTGTGGTGTCAGCCTTTGTAATTTATTCAGAGGGGGGGGCTTATGAAGTGAGGTTTATTGTATTTTCTGTTCTTTGGTTTGTGATGTGATGTTCTTTCTGTGCTTTTCTTTTCTTCGTGTCGTAAATTCCATGTGACTGGTTACCTTTCGTAGCTTATACGGGTTAGTTTCCGCATTCGAGGATTTTCCTTAAGATTGCAGCTGTAATTACCGTCATTTGTATGGTTTCAATGATCCCTTTGATTTCCATTTCTCCCAGTCTTGTCTCCATGTTTTGGGATATTGTTCCTAGTGCTCCTACGATGATTGGTATCACACTGACTTTTTTCATGCTCCAAATCTCTTTCAGATCTCTGGCTAGTTCCGTGTATTTTCTTTCGTTTTGTCGTCTCTTTGATTTTCACTCCGTAAACTGCTAGAACGGCGAAGTCTACGATTTTGCAAAATGTTACCTTCTTGTCAATTATTATAACATCCGGTCACCTTGCTTGTATGAATTTGTTTGTGTATCAATATCCCAGAAGATTTTGTGTTTTCGTTTTCCAGTACTGTTTCTGGTTTATGTTTGTACGATTTGCCTGCGTATTCGAAATTTAATTGTTTGCACAGGTCCCAGTGTACTGCTTTCCCCACACAGTCATGTCTGTTCTAATATTCTTTTGGGGCTAGTTTGTTACATTCACTTATTATATGATTTACTGTTTCGTCTCTTTGTACACACAGTCTATATTCACTGTTTTCTAGGGTTTTATCTTTTTTAGCTTTAATGTAGTTTGTCCTAATCGCATTGTTCTGTGCAGCCATCCACAAAGATTCCGTTTCTCTTTTCAAGTGTCCTTTTCTTAGCCATGCCCAGTTATTTTCGTTGGTTTCTTCTCTTGTCAGTCTTCTGAAGCGTCCATGTAGTCGTTTTTATTTTTACTTTTCTTTCCTTGTCGTTTTGTTTATGGTTTCGTTGATCGTTCGAACGGTGTCTCTTGCTGCGGGGATAAACCTTTCTGTGTTCTTAGTTATGTGTTTCTACAGCTCTTTTTTTTTGGGGGGGGGGGTCCATACAATCTTCTATACTTGCCAGTTCTCTTCCCCCTTCATTTATTCTCATGTAGTGTCTTGTCCGTATTGTCTTTTGGGTGTTGTGCGTTGTGCATGTTCATTAATTATCTAGTACTCTGGTCAAAGTGCCTGCGTTCTTCTTTAGTCCAGCCTATGAATGGTCCAGAGTATCTTATTAGTGCTACTGCCCAGGTATTTATTTCTTTTACTATACGATCCCTGCTATATAATTTCGTTTCTCGGGGTTTTCTTGTTCTTCGTAAATATTATTTTATTTCCTAAATATTTTTAAATATTCTTTTTAAATATTATTTTATTATTTACTCACTAGGAGTACTCACACAGGTCATCAGTGATTGCTCACCGACAACCGGTGTCATTCCCTGGAGTCTGAGTGACAAGTCTCCTCAGATTTCCAGTATTCTCCACCTCTTTTCGATAGCCACCGCAAATAAACTTGCATTACCACAACAGCCGTTTACCATTGATTTCTCGTTGGTAAGGACCATTGGTCTTCTCTGGGATTTGGGTGGCAATAAGCCTCTCCAAGGTCCCAGCAGTCTCTGCACTTCCAGTGGAGGTCTGGTTTGTGCTGTCCCTCCTTGACCCTATGCAAATATTTTGTGTGGTGTCAGCCTAGGCTGGTACCATTTTATTTATATATTTTTTTTTGGGGGGGGGGGAGCTGATGGTGTTTCTTACTATTTTTGTTCATTGGTTCATTTTTGTGTTGTGTCAGTTGAGGCCGGTGCAATTTATTAGGGGGAGCTTATGAAGTGGCGTTTCTTGTATTTTCTGTTTCTTTGCTTGTGATGTGTTCTTTCTGTGGTTTTGTTTTCTTCCTGTAGTAGATTCCATGTGACCCTTCGTAGCTTATGCGGGTTGGTTTCCGCATTCAATGATGTTTCTTAAGATTGTAGCTGTTTTGATCATTGCTGTCTATTGTATAGCTCCAATGATCCCTTTGATTCCAATTTCTTCCAGTGTTTGTTCCTAGTGCTCTTACGATTATTGGTATTATACTGACTTTCTTCATGCTCCATATTCCTTTCAGTTCTCTGGCTAGTTCCGTGTATTTGCTTCGTTTTTCCGTTTCTTTGATTTTCACTCTGTGAACTGCTGGAACGGCGAAGTCTAAGATTTTACACGATTTTTCCTTCTTGTTGATTATTATAACATCCGGTCTCATTGCTTGTATGAGTTTGTTTGTGTATCAATATCCCAGAAGATTTTGTGTCTTTCGTTTTCCAATACTGTTTTTGGTCTATGTTTGTACCATTTGTCTGCGTATTCGAAATTGAATTGTGTGCACCGTTCCCGGTGTACTGCTTTCCCCACACAGTCCTGTCTGTTCTTGTGTTCTTCTTGGGCTAGTTTGTTACATTCACTTATTATATGATTTACTGTTTCGTCTCTTTATCCACACAGTCTGCATTATTATTATTATTATTATTATTATTATTATTATTATTATTATTATTATTATTATTATTTATAATAATATTACTATAACTACTAATATTAGTAATAGTAGTATTATGTCTTTCTTTCTAGTTGTCACTTGTGTTGATCTCACTTTTTTCTTCTTCTTCTTCTTCTGTTTCTTCTTCTTCTTCTTCTTCTTCTTCTTTTTCCTTTCATATTAAAAATAGTTTTTCTTTCTTTTTTTTTTCACACGCGAATGTTCTTCCTGTCTTGCTGCCGGCGGCCATTATTAAATAATTGCCGGTCTGTCATTATTTTACTGAATTGCTGCGCATGTTCGAACGGAAACGGTTGTGCACAGGAAACCGAAGAACAGCGATGAACGGCAAACACAGATGACTCTATAAAAAAATCGGGGAATAAAAAAAAAATTACTGCGCAGAAGAAGAAAAAACACAGTTTCGCCTGATACTTAAGAAGCAATAATGCGTAACAAGGGAAGATAATCGGAAGAGAGATGACAGAGACAAGAATAATAACAAACAAAGCTTATACAATTGAAAATACGTCGAACCAACATGGCTGAAAGAAGATAAAGCATTTTAGTCTTTCTTTTTTATCCTCTAACATGTAACAGGTTATCAAGGCCCAAAGGCTGCTCGAGGACAAGGGTTAATATGTGTCAGATCGACAGTGAGACAACATCGTGGGGATTGGTAAGGATGGTTAAAATGGGTTTTTTTAACATTAGACTTAAAAACGGTCATGTTGTAGTCAGCTGGGAAGCAGACCCGTGGTATTGCGTACCAAAGACGAGTAGTTCTTTGAAATAAACTTTGCTCATAGAATTTCCGTTTAGATTAAGGTACGCAGAAGAAGAAAGGAAGATGATTTACAGTGGTTGTAGGTAGACGAGTTTTTGCTGTGAATGTTTTACGGGGGGGGGTGACCATAGATTGAAGCTTAGTCGAGCAACTACACATAAAAATAACGATAGAGTAGAGAAAGACTAGCAACCTGTGGCAAGATGAGAGGACATCCCCTACTAGATTTCGAAGTCGGTTGTGTACCTTGTCTTGGAGAGAAAGGGTGCTCTAAACGGCCCTCCTCAGATGTGGCAACAGTAATCTGCTTAGAAAATCGGCATAGCTTCTGTGAAAAAGAAGCTGTAAGGAAGAGAAGAGGACATCCAACTAGGTTTTGAAGTTGCCTTGTCACTCTGTCAAGGCAGGAAAGGCTGCCCTGAGCGGCACCTCCCAAGATGTGACAACAGTTCTCAATCTTAGGACGTAGTTGACTCTTATAAGAATAATTGTTACTTTTCGGTTTCATTTTACTTCAGTTGAAGTTCTGATAAATCAAGGGGACCCTCCTCGATGCTAACACTTGATCTCTATATGAGATAGATAGATATTCGAATACTCCATTAAAGTTGTTTTTTACCTGTCAAACATTGAGTTAGTAAAGCGGTTAAAAATAATAATTTCCTCTTCCCAATTGACCTGTAAAATCTGTTATAGTATATATTTCGGTGCTTATGCATATCAACCCTGACATTGAAATATTTAAAGAATGTATAAACTTTATTATGTACTTACGTGTTAGCTGAAAATAAGATTGTACAGAAAAAATTATGCAAATTCATCCAGTAGTTATTTAAATATAAGAAAAAGATGAAAAAAAATGACTTTACGTACATTTTGACATTTTTGTAAACAATGGAGACCCCAAACCCCGAAATCGTGAAAATGAGTTATCGTCCTTGCCCACTGGAAAATCTAAGATACAAAATGGTGGAAATATCTACCGAGTGATAAAATCGTTAAAATCGTTTTTTATTTATAATTAAATAACTACTGGATGAATTTGCGTAATTTTTTCTGCACAATCTTATTTTCAGCTAACACGTAAGTACATAATAAAGTTTATACATTCTTTAAATGTTTCAATGTCAGGGCTGATATGCATAAGCACCTATATTTCTTTTGGTCTCTTGGTTTTACCAGATTCCAAGACTAGAATTCATCTAGTCTGGTGGAGTATCCATTACTAGGAGAAGGTGCACCATTCCTTGTATAAACTAGGGGATGACCGTGTCGAGTGGATCTTATTTGGTCATCGAATATTATGTTATGTTGAATATATGTCGTATCACGTGCTCATTGTAACGTAAAAGTTATACATATTTAAATAAAATATTTCAAAAGCGTTCACCGGCGCCATATCTTCAAATAAGCAGAAAGGCGGCGTCTGATTGACTACCAATCAAAACCGCGGAAGGATCGGAAAGCACTAAATGACCGTGAAATGGCGCGGGAGAAAAAAAACTGGTAACGTCAATGGCGTCGCTTGGAAATCGAACACAAAAGCCACAAAGAAATGTATTTGCTTGAAAGGAATGGAAACTGCGATGTCTTAACATTGGAATTCTTGTTTTCCACTCTTTAAAATGATCGCATTTTATTATTGTGTTTGATTGTTTAGGTGTTTATGGCTCGGTGTATATTTACACACACACACACACTACTATACAGATACACTGATGTTTCAAATTCTAAACTTGTACAAGGTGTGCTCCTGAAAGTATATATATATATATATATATATATATATATATATATATATATATATATATATATATATATATATATATATATATATATATATATGTCTAAAGAAGCTTTGAGTCATTTAAAAAAAAATTAAAATTAAAATTAAAAATTAAAAATAGTAAAATGCAGTTTAAATTCCCAGAGAAACTAACTAAATCCAAAATATTGCAGACTTAACATTCGTTGGAAAATTAATAAATAAATAAATGAGTAAATAAAAAAAATAAAAGGGGGGGGGTAAGTATCTAATAGTGGAACAAAAACAGGAGACCTTAAGCGTCTAATATTAACACGGGGATAATCAGCTGTTTACCATGTAACTGTTTTGGAGATTTAAAAACAGGACAGTTATAATATTCATGGCTCTCCAATGGTACTGATAAACTGCCATTTCCCCAATAATCTAGTGTCGAAATAATTCAGCTTAAAATTTCACTAATATATACATAAATAAAAATAAAAATAATAATAATAATAATAATAATAATAATAATAATAATAATAATAATAATAATAATAATAATAATAATATATTACCCTTAAGACTACTGTATGGTATGATAATTTGCATATCAAATAACATTAATATCTATATATATATATATACATATATATATATATATATATATATTTCATCCAGATACAGACTGTTTCGCTGTATCACAGCTCTTCAGTGCGGCTACACCAGTTAGTGCCTCAAGCCAGGATTGAAACTCAACCGTCAAGCTGACGCTATTATACGACACTGATTGAATGTAAGTGATATCTCAACTTAAACATTGTCAAGTGCCGGGAGCTCGAATTAGTTTTACCCAATGAGCTATGCCTTAACGCTAATGGTAGTTGGCGATATCCTTACAAATAAGCTCTTCCCAAGAAAGGGAGATTTATATAGTTATCCACATACAGACTGGTTCGTTGCATCATAGCTCTTCAGTGCGGCTAGATCAGCTATTGCTTCAAGCCGGGATTAAAACTCAACCGTTGAGCTGACAGTCGGCGCCTCTACCCTTCTCATACGACACTGACTGAATGTAAGTGATGATATCTCAATGTAAACATTGTCAAGTGTCGGGAGCTTGAATTAGTTTTACCCAATGAGCTATGCCTTAAAGCTAATGGCAGTTGGCGATATCCTTACAAATTACATATATATATATATATATATATATATATATATATATATATATATATATATATATATATATACATGTGTCGTTGAAGACCACGGAGTTTTCTTTCTTTGCTATCCTTCTGGTTAATTTCTCGACGCGGCGTGTTATTCGTCGGGTTTCCGATGTTAGTTGGTGGAGTATGGCGCCTAACGTTGTATCTTGTGCCATTTCTCGAGCGCTTTCAATCTCGCGACCGTCTTCAGGAGGCTGTGGCTTGTTCTTAGTAAAGAGTCGTATTTATAGTTTTATTATTGGTTATATCTATTAATTTGCATATATATATATATATATATATATATTTGTTCTTTTATTTACTTATTTATTGGCCCAAGACACAACGTTAGGTACCATACTCCACCAACTAACACCGGAAAACCGACGAATCACTCGCCGCGTCGAGAAATTAACCAGAAGGATAGCAAAGACAGAAAACTCCATGGTCTTCAACAAAACATGTATAATAAATGACTTGCTGCCGAAATATACATATATATATATATATATATATATATATATATATATATATATATATATATATATAAAGTAGACTCTTTTTCCCTGTACCTTTGAAGAGAGTAAAAAATAACCACATGCTTCATACGCTAATAAATTACCAACTGCAATAATAATTAAAACTTAAGCGTGTCTGTAGAAATTTTCGAATAATTTCATCAACATTTATTAATTATCATATTATTACCTACAACATCGACAGAGAAAGTAGTCACTATACTTACTCACTGCAAATTATCTACTGTACCCGTTACTCATAACACTACCAGACTTTTATTTCATTCGGAACTGTTAAACAGAAACACCGCCGAGTAGTGATTACGGAAATATCATTCCGCTATTCCGAACACATAATATAATTACGTTACAGTATAACGGATTACATTAAAACAAACACATCACGCGCAGCCTAAGTAACCTAAGTAAGTACACTCCTTAATTATATAACATTAAAATAAACATAACATATTAAGAATATTTTCATTTAAACAAAGTAATACATGTTTAATTCATCAACATTAAAAATAGAATTTTTTTCGGATTGAATATTCTACGCGTTACGTTTTCGTTTTCATTACTGTTTCAAGATCGCTAGAATTCTAAACAAACACGTTTCTACATCATTCTTTTAACCGTAAGTACTTTTGGTGTTTTACAATGATCTATGATTGCATATTCCTTACACATTTTTCCATTAACAGACAGTACATTCTTAGCTGTGACTTACTGTACTTATTAGAACGCTTTAGCGAACATACTGCCTCTCATTGAAGACTTTTCTTAATAGATACACGCGGCCTATATCAAATAATCATAGTTTATCCTATTCGCGGGTACATAGACTTTTCGCAATTCAAAACCGATTTGGTTTTTAAAAACGTTTATACTATCTGATGCGACACATTTATTCTGTTTGCTGTTTACAAATTTTAATTTATTCTTTTATATTTCTCTCGGGCAAAGCCGGGCGACGGGTCCTGCTAGTATATATATATATAT
>OY744533.1:7358492-7363492 GCA_963556195.1 Sepiola atlantica | reverse complement strand
TAAACACCGCTTATAAATTTCCGATTTACAAAACCGGAAGCCGTTACCAAGTGGACTTTTTCTCTTTAACCCTTTTGAAAAGCATTTTCCGTCAATTTTTGAAGGGGATTTTCTCCTGCAAGAAAATCTTGAGATTACTGAAGAGATGTCAATTTATTGGACGCAGTGGGGTTAGACAGCATTTTATAGTTCAATATGGAAGGCTTCCCCACAGAGGTTAGTGAGAATATTTGCCCTATTTACGTGCCTCCCCACGAGAGCAGAGTTAGATACAATGTCGGTGTTTAATGTAGAGAAGGATTTCTCGTTCACTGACCGAGGACAGAAAAGATAGATCGTATTAGAACAGATACTACACTTTGCTGAACAGATACTATACTTTGCTGAACAGATACTATACTTTGCTGAACAGATACTACACTTTGCTGAACAGATACTACACTTTGCTGAACAGATACTATACTTTGCTCCCAACAAAAAGGCGGAGGAAAAAGCATTGTCGTGCATCAGGAATGGATATCTTCATTTTATCTATGCCGGACACATTCTCTGCCGTTTCTTGTGCATCTCGTAAATTTAGGGGGCCTAAACATTACCTTAATGTGAACCCGGTTGTGAGGGCCCGATCTGTGGAGTGTGGGGGTCACCCATTTTAAAAAAATTATTTTTAACATAGTTCACCCCAAACAAGGCAGGCCGCCACTGTAGACGTAAGGGGCTACTGAGAAAAAAGAAAAGGGGAGAAGGTTGGGGGGGGGACAACCTAAATTGGGATCTGCGCAGCGAGATGTCTGTTTACATTAGTTTTAAATTTCTGCATGTCTGTACTGTCGGGGAAACAGGAGGCAGGGAGGGAGTTCCAGGGGCCAGCAGCACGAAGAAAGAAGCTATTTGAGTAGACGGCTCTCCGGCATCTGGGGACCTTCACAGTGAATGAATGAGATTTAGTTGATTGAGGGAGAGACTAGTAGATGATACACCAGTCAAGATGTGACAACAATACTCCATGCATGGGCGGATGGTGGCTTTGTAGAGATACAGGATGATGTCATTTGTTAAGATTACTTCTAATACACTAGAAAAAAGTTTTGTAACACACTGAGGTAGGGTAAGCTAGTTTGAATCAGGAAATGGCGAGTTTGCATAGCCAGTTAAATATAAAAAATAAAAAAACATTTTAAATTTGACGCTTTCTGCTCGGCATATCTCCCCCTCTCTCTTTCTCTCTTTGGCTCTCTTTCTCTCTCTCTCACTCTTTTATCTCTCCCCCCCCTCTCTCTCTATCTCCATATGAGACAGAAAAGTTCCGGTCGAAAATCACGTGGTTTGATTGACTTCCGTTCAGCGATGAAGGTTTTGTTTCGAACTTTGCCAGATAGACCGACAAACAGTGGCAATTTTTAAATGTCCACAACAACAACTCGTCGAGCTACAACCACTGTAAATAATTTTTGTTTCTTCCTCTGTCGAACACAATACCACGGGTCTGCTTCCCAGCTGACTACAACATGGCCGTTTTCAAGTCCAATGTTAACAATTCTTCCCAGTTTCAACCATCGTTATTAACCCTCAATGTGTTATCTACCTGACAAACTACTTAATTCTTATCCTCGAGCAGCCTTTGGGCCTTTATAAACGATGACTCATCCGTACACAAAAAGAATCCTACTTAAAGACTTTAACGTGACCGACCGACCGATCGACAAGGACGTATGTAAAATCCGAACGCGTTTAGTCACGTGATGTTATTATCCGATCAAATCGACCTATTGACGGAGATTGGCAAATATGTATCTTTTTTTCGGTTTTCTTGGTGAATTTCCAATGAGTTCTTTTATAGATTTTGATAAATAATTGATTTGCTGCTGAGGGGAGAAAGGCAGCGGAAGTGTAGGACGAAGGAGGAGGAGAGGGAGAACGGGAATAGGTTTAGTAAGAAAACATAAACGTTCTGAAATGTTCGACTCCTCTTGGGAAAACAAACCAAATATTCGATAACGCTTTCATCGTGATTTGTTTGATTTTTTACAGTTTATTTTCGTATTTATTGAGATTTAAAATCTGCCAAGATTCACTTCGACTGAATCAATTTTGACCTCAAAAAGCTATTCCCGTCTGTCAATGCACTAAGGTTTTTGTCAAAATTAGTCCAGATACCTACTCATCTAACCATCTTTTAATCACTAATATATATATATATATATATATATATATATATATATATATATATATATATATATATATATATATATATATATATATAAATATAGATATATATATTTATAAATATAGATATATATATTTATATATATATATATAAATATAGATATATATATTTATAAATATAGATATATATATTTATATATATATAGATAGATATATAGATATATAGATATATAGATATATATATTGATATATATATATATATATAGATAGATAGATAGATAGATATATAGATATATAGATATATATATATATATATATTGATATATATATATATATATATATAGAGAGAGAGAGAGAGAGAGAGAGAGAGAGAGGGGGAGAGAGAGATTGATATATATATCAACGGTCTCAAATCTAACCACCTGACTTTCCTAATTTTAGATTTCCTTTTTCCTTTCCTTTCCTTTCTTTTCTTTTCCCTCCCATTTCGTTCTTCCCAAATATGATATGAGGTAAAGATAGGATTTTAATTCTGCCTGACGAGATCTCAGTTCATAATAGCTGTTGATCGATAACATCGACATGCCATTGTCGCAGATTTTTTACATGTCTGTATAAATAAAAATAATAATTATCATATCAAATATATCATATCATATCATATCAGGGATTTTATCACTCCCGCAGGAGGAACCCCTTCCTGGTTTCCGACACCTAGGGTTTTTTTCTTTTGCTATAGCCGCCATAGCTAGGTGTCCACATACAGCACCTGGTATTCCCAAATTGTTACCCATCTAGTACTGACCAACTTTAACGTCGCTTAACCGATGATCTTACGGGAACCCGTGTGTCAACGAGAGTATGCCGTATGTTATATATATTATGGAAATCGCCCCGGACAAGGCATGAAGCCATTTAATGTAAAGAGCTAAAAGAAAATACTACTTCAAGGTCTAAAACTAGTCAACGATAAGTGTTGTATAGATAGCTTTCGACCCAGAAAACAGCAATTATTCCCCCTTTGTCGGAAACATCGCTGCTGGAATGTGAGGACTAAAGGACCAAATAAGAGAAGCGAGAGTTACGAGGCAGCCGAAAGTAGCCCCAAAGTCCACTTTCTACTTTCCTTATATATATAATATATATAATCTTTAGCCATCGTCTCCAATCTTCAAGGTGTTGTCACACCATTTACCTGACACTCAAAAACAGATAAACCTTGAGCGACCTTTGGTCTTTGATAAGCGGTGACTCATTAGTACCCAAAATACAAAAAAAATACAGAGAGCCGTTCCAGAAAAGCACCTGCTATTTCCAAATGGTCACCAATTTAGTACTGGGAAATGCTGTATCAAAGTGATTATTCTGTATATAAAGTTCTAGACACGTGACGTCATATTGTTTGCAAGATACACGGATATATTTATATTTTATATTCACAACGTTTCAGTCGTTGTGCTCCCCGAATTTCTTCAGATTTTTTTTTCGCCGTAATCGAGGTTCCAGGTGTTTCGAAACAAACATTTGAATCAATCCTCATTGGTCGACGGTTCTTAGTCCGCGTTCCATAACTTCAGGTATGCCGTATCAGTTATTCTGTTTCAATGTTTCCTTCGATAGAGATTGAAAACACAAATTTACTTTAGAATATATTTTACGCAAATAGTATTCAGCAGGCGGAGAGTGCATCGGCCGAAAGATCGTGAATAATATAGCGATAATTACAAAGTTGTCGAAAGAAATTAAAGTTCTACTTTCTACTATCCTTAAATTATTAATATTAAATATTAATATGTATGGTGTTTATAATGATCTATCCTTTTGTTTAATAGTTAGTTTTATTACCTTTAACTGTTGATAAATAGAGAGTGAGAGAGTGATGGAAGCGAGAATGATAGACACTGCATAAATTAAGACTGAAAACAGACCAGTATCTGTTCTGATACTACACTCCATCTGCTCAGTGAATAAACCCTTCTAGATCAAGATAATATTTACTTTTTTCTCTAACCCAGAGTGACCCTTTTGGGGGGAGCTAGATTTTGCTCACATTGAAAACCGATCTTTTGTATAACTCTTCCCTCGTGGTTCCTTTCGTAAACAGTGATGGAAGCGAGAGCGATAGACACTGCATTAATTAAGACTGAAAACAGACTAGTAGAAATAATAACACAAAGTAAACTGATATTTCGGTCGTTTCAGACAACCTTGATCGTTGGTGCATAAGAGCCTTATTGAAAAGAAAAGAATCTGTCCTTGTCGTTTTTCCCATGCACAGTGTAGTATCTGTTCTGATACTTCACTACATCTGCTCAGTGAATAAACCCTTCTAGATCAAGATAATTTTTACTTTTTTCTCTAACCCAGAGTTACCCTTTTGGGGGGAGCTAGATTTTGCTCACATTGAAAACCGATCTTTTGTAAAACTCTTCCCTCGTGGTTCCTTTCGTAAACAGGGGCATAAATCTCGCCCTTTAAAGAAGCGCAAAGTGTGTTAACATATCTGTCCTGATACCACACTTCATCTTTTCTGTCCTCGGACAGTGAAAGAGAAACCCTTCTAGTCCGAGGTAATTTATGTTTTTGTTTCAATCCATAGTGCTTCTTTTTAAGGGAGCTAGATTTTTCCAACGATAAAAACCGACCATTCTTTAAATCTGGCCTCGTGTGGTGGTAAGTCAATAGAAACATTGCCATCTCATCGCAGAAATATCGTAAAACTGAACTTGTCTGAATATTTAGGATTACGAAAAAGCCAGGACTAAACTCTATCTGCGAGGGCGTTTGAAGGTCACGTTTCTAATTTTATTCAATCGCATCTCGGCCAACAGGAT
>OY744533.1:7335992-7348492 GCA_963556195.1 Sepiola atlantica | reverse complement strand
CATCCCACAATCAATAATGTGAATTACGAAACTATTCACAACATTTTAAAATGTCTAGCATAGTAATTAACGTTAACAAATTCTTAGCCATTAAGCAAGTATACGTTTGAGTCTTAAACGTGCTCAGAACGTAATCAAATTCTTAACGATGAAGCAATCAAACTTTTGAATCTTGCACGCTCTTAGAACGTAATCACAGTCTCATGTAACATCTAAATATTATAGACGCTCTTTTTAAAGTTGTGAATAACTAGCTGTTATAATTAAATAAACTCAACAGTAAAGACATATTTTTTTAAGAAACCAAAACTAACACCGCCTGAAGATGATTTGACAAATCAAATCGAAAGTACTCGCAAAAAAAAGGAAAGAAAATGCAACAAGAAACGCATGGAACTTACATACAGCAATTTGACCGAAACACTAAATGGACCATTCGGAAAACTGAAAAAAAAAGTCTCATCAAGCAAAAACACCTCGTGTTATTTAATAATGTTCGCCTATATATATATATATATATATATATATATATATATATTATGATATAAAATGAAATAATAAAACAAGGTGTCAATCAAATTTTATTATAATTCAAAGTTCAAGCAAAGTATCTAAACGTCCTTAGCTCATGAGTTTTCAAAGATAATTCTTCTCCTCAGAGGACCATTACCGTAGTGGTATTACTATCGGTAATAAGATTACACTTTAAAAATATATAAAAATATATACAAAAATACATGAAGATATATAACATCAAATATATCAACCCCAAAACATACTTTTTTGTTGAATCTATACAATCCATCCAAGTCATACAATTTTTTAAAAAACATAATCAGGAAAGGAACCAAGAAATTTTACTGAAGATTGATCCAAGTAATGAGTGACAGTCCAAATACGAAGAATTGAAAGAACTAAAAAAGTTGTCCAATCGTGAAATGCGTCAGCAATCGATGAAGTGAAAAGTATCCAATGTTTAAGTTGATTATTACAGCGATAAATAAATCAAATCGAATAATATAAAAAGTTCAATAAACCCACTCCAAATTCCAAAAACTTGATCTGCGCACTACAAATTAAAACAAAGTTCACTGGTTAAATGGAGAATCCGTTAAATCCGAATTGAACAAAATTAAAATTGAATGTAGTCAACAACCACCGTCATCACTTCTTCCGAGCTGAATAAAAATAATCAAATTTTGAAAGTATTCGCTCTCCCGCGAGCCAAATCAAACAAGACCCTTATTCGGCAAATGGAAGGCGAAACTCAGATCATATCATATCATATATATATATATATATATATATATATATATATATATATATATATATATATATATATATATATATGTATATATATATATATATATATGTACTTAACCTATTTTATGCATTTTGTATTCCTATATAATTTTATATGCGAATTGTTCTTAAGTGCAATGGGTTTTAATACTATTATTATTATTATTATTATTATTATTATTATTATTATTATTATTATTATTATTATTATTATTATTATTATTATTATTATTATTATTATCAATATTATTGTTATTATTATTATTATAATTATTTATTGTTGTTATTGTTATTGTTATAATTAGTGTTATTTTATATGCAAATTACAATACAAGATTATAGTCGCAAGGGTAATGTTTTATTATTATTATATACCGTTCATCCAAGTCATGAAGTTTAAAACAATTTCAAAATAAATGTCAAAGAAGTCGATTAAAAACAATCCAGGTGGTGATTGGTAGTCCAAGATAAAAGTAATCCAGGTGGGAAATTTGCTATCGATGCAATATATGACCGTGAAGAGTGTATGCAAATAAATAGGGTGTATGCAAATTAATAATAAAACCATGGTGCAAGCCAAATCACATAAAAAGTTCAGAAGACTTACTCGGTGTTGAACTGTATAAGTTTTTTAAAAAGTGTGTTTTTTGCCGATATATTTGATGTTTTATATGTATGTTTATGTATTTTTCACATATTTTTAAAGCTTAATTTTATTACCTGCAGTAATGTCATTGCGGTAATGATCCTCTGAGGAGAAGAGTTTCTTTGAAAACTCATGAGTTAAGAACGCAATATCACTCCTTGTTTTTGGACTTGAATAAAATCTGATTAATTTCTCATTTTATTATTTCAATCAATTAATATATATATATATATCTATATATATATATATATATATATATATATATATATATACATATATATATATATATATATATATATATATATATATATATATATATATATATATATATGTATGTATGTATATTTGGTTTTACCTACATACTTATAAGTTTCATCCTTACGGGAATCGTCAGTGTATAGATTATTATTTATACTGGTCACAAGACTCGAACCTCGAAACACGAGTCATGTTTATAACTCAAATCCTGACGCTTTAGCCCGATAAATCAGCGTGTTATTAACCCTATTAAAAGCAGACATTAAGAGAGTGGTCAACTGCTGAAGGAACGGGCATTTAAGCTAGGATGACGGCTGTGGTAATACTATTCACTTCAGTGCCCAGCTTACATTTCAGGGCGACAAATATATCAACTGAAGCCTGGATAGACATTTTTATCGATCCAGGTTGCAATTCTGATTACATATTTGATTAGCGAAAGGGTCTAAAATCAATTCTACCATTTTTATTTTATTTCTTGTTATTCCCTAATACACAACAAGAACAAACAAAATTGCCAGCGGAAGTCTTGATCTTGTTCTATCAATAAAATCCCGTTTCTTCATGTTTAATGTACAAGAATCGGGAATGTCCAGTGTTAGCATGGACCAGGCTAAGATTAGTGGTCCGAGGCAGTGGCCCATTCCAGGACTGGGACTAGGCTTGTGCGTATCTTTTTACAAGGTCGGCATATAAATGGTTGTGGTCAATGGATATAAAGGACTCGAGTAACGGTCTAAGGCTGGCGATGGTTGACCTTGTGACGGCGTTTAGAAACAAGACGCGTATATACATGGACCCTTTTTTCTTCCCACATTCAAAAATATAACCCTACGCCTCTGCCAGACATCCTTTACTAATAAAGATTGCTATCTATCTTTATGAAACCTAAACTATACTATAACTTCTATTAATAATGGAGATTTAGTATGGGTATGCCTTAAGGCGAAACTATACTATAACTTCTATTAATAATGGAGATTTAGTATGGGTATGCCTTAAGGCGAAACTATACTATAACTTCTATTAATAATGGAGATTTAGTATGGGTATGCCTTGAGGCGAAACCATACTATTACTTCTATTAATAATGGAGATTTAGTATGGGTATGCCTTAAGGCGAAACTATACCATTACTTCTATTAATAATGTAGATTTAGTAAGGGTATGCCTTGAGGCGAAACAATACCGTTAATTCTATTAATAATGTAGATTTAGTATGGGTATGCCTTAAGGCGAAACTATACTATTACTTCTGTTAATAATGAAGATTTAGTATGAGTATGCCTTGAGGCGAAACAATACCGTTAATTCTATTAATAATGTAGATTTAGTTTGGGTATGCCTTAAGGCGAAACTATACTATTACTTCTATTAATAATGGAGATTTAGTATGGGTATGCCTTAAGGCGAAACTATACTATTACTTCTATTAATAATGGAAATTTAGTATGGGTATGCCTTAAGGCGAAACTATACTATTACTTCTATTAATAATGGAAATTTAGTATGGGTATATAAGGGATAGTGTAATTTATGTTCGTTTGTCATATGTAATAGCAAGAATATGTTACTTGCTAGTATTCATATATATATATATATTAGACCTCTTCACAATTGACCTTTTTCTTCAAACATATGGAAACTGATATTATTCCCATTCTCCAAGGTCTAAAGTAGCTAAATATACCAGTTATTGTGATATTGGACCTTGGCTATGCCTGCCTCGAGAGCCATGTAATTTTATTGTTGACGTTTTTCAAAAACGCTGCAAAATATGGGATATTATGTCCTTATTTTCATTGTAGCTTTCCAGAGGTTGATGCTATATCATTGAAAGTGGTACCAAATGAAAGCTAATAAAATTTTCTTGCACATGGTAGTAAGCACAATAAAACACATGAACACCTGTGTAAATTTTAACTAATTTTAATGCACAAACAGCTGGGACACTACAAAAAATCAGTTTGGTAGTATGATAGCACTGCACTGACACATATATTGCATAAGAAACTGTCAGATAGGATGTTACTAATACATGTATTATCACTTGTTCAATGTGGCTTTTTTGAAACTGTCAAATTTTTTCCTGTGGTACTCCACAACTTGTAGTAAGCAGCTTCTTTGCTCTGGGTCACTTGCGATCTGAGTTGCAAAGTCACTCATTAGTTTCACACCTCTCTCAGCCACATCATTGGTCACTTTCACTGACCTCACAAACTTCTGTGCATTCCTGTAGCTGTCATTGTCTTCCCAGGTGTCAGCAGGAGTAGTGAGCCAGTCACATTTCACTCGAAGAGCATCAAACAGAAAGTGAGACTCTGGCCCTACCAGGTCTGTGAGAACTGTAGCTGCATTGATGACAGGAAACACTGGCTTGCCTTTCCTGTAACTCTCAGGTTTCTCTGTTTCTGAAAGCTTGACTGCGAGCTTCTCTTTTGCAGACTTGGTCATGCTGGCATGTGAACTGAACAAGGTGAATGGCACTAGTTCCTGGGTCAGATACCAGCGGTGGTTGTTCATTTTCTTGAGAACAGAGGTTGCCAGTTCATAGTCATACTGCTTGTATTGCAGCATGTTCTTCATAAGCTGGAGGTCATGGATAGGTGCATCAGCTGCAGATGTGGTGGTCACCCAGTGGCTGGTGTAGAATAAGGTCAGGAACTTGTTCATCCTCTCCAGCTTGAAGATAGTGTCCGTGTTGTATTTTTGTTCCTTGGAAAACATGAGCATCTTCATACAGTAAATGTTCCTGGCCATCCAGCGGGCTTGGTCAATGGCACCTGGCTTGGCCCAGTGGATACCTCGAGGAGGTTCCTCACCAAGCAGGATCAGGCACAGCTCTGCCAATTCTCTGTAATCTGCCCTCGGACTTGCTTCCTCAAGGAAATTGCTTAAGACTGCAATTGTGCTTGTCTTCTTCTGTTTCAAGTCTTGTTCAACTAGGCCCAGAACACTTGGGCAGTCCTTAACCAACTTGTCCCATTTCTCTTTCACATTGCTGAACATTGGATTGTCAGGACACTTGACCTTGCTGAACACAGCCTCCCATACACTTCCAATTATTACCTCTGATATGTGATGGCGACAAGCGAAGTAGAATACCTTTTTGCCTAGTTTTTCTTCAATAAGCTTCGCTGCACCCTTGTTGATGCCACTGTTGCTTGCTGTGGTATCAAATACCAAGCCTACAATGTTGTCTGTGAGACCCCATGCTTCTATCAGTTCCAATGTAGCATTACACTGTTGGATTCCTGTGGAACTTCCTATGAAGGGCACACCAAGCAGCTTCCCTTCTTCATACTGTGGAGTACCAGAGACGAGCACTGCAAGACTTTCCACTGGGTATCTTTCACCAAGAACATCCCGTAGAAGTTTTCCATCCCAGTGTAGTGTGCAGTAATCTGGCGGACTTTCCTTGAAGTTATTCATGTAACTCTGGCACAAGTTATGACGAGTGTTTATCCTATTTCGTCTTGTAGTAGAGGCTGATATAACAAAGTCATCAAGATCTGCGCCTCCTGCCTTCAACACTGCAGACACCATGGCTGTAGTCTGGTTGTCAGAGAGTGACAACCGATCTGTAGTGCTACAAATCTCTTCACTGGTCATAACTGAGTGTGGAAAGTGTAAGGTTATCGTACTTGGTTTTGATGAACAGCTTGGTGTTGTCTCAGTGTATTCTGAACCCTCACTAGTACCAGAGCCTTGACTGTTCTCTGGGTCTTCATCACTTGAAATTTTCCCAACTTCTGCTGCTGCAGCAGTCACTGATGATAACATTCTCTCTTCTCTTTCTTCTCGGGAGCTTTTCTCTCTAGACTTCTTCTCAAACACCTTATCATGACCTGACATGTGTGCCAGGCGAGTTGTCTGTTGGTCCAATTAGAAATTGACGTCCTCTTCCTTGGTCTCCTTTGTGAGCAGCCTGTTGCTTCTTATCTCCTCCACAACATCCTTTGCTCCAATATCAAATAACTTGTCTAAGTCCTTCAGAAAGTTAGCTCGTTTCTCTTCCTCTGGTTTGTTATTTCTTCCCTTGTTTTTAACAATTTTCCTGTACTTTTCATGGAGGATCATGAAACGGTTGACTGCATTTGGCCTAGTTAGTGTTTTAATCCTTGCCATATTCCAGAATGGCAAAACGACATCCACTGTATCATGGGCTAAAGACCTATTGTCACTGTTGGGATTATCATTCCTCAAATGCAGGAAATACTGGAACACCTGGCGATTAGTAGGAAGTTGAGAGCCCCTGATGCTGGAGCTGGGTTTCCCAATGAGATACACATAACTGAATGACCTTGTGGCAGGAGTTGCCACCTTTCTTCTCTTTTCAGTTGGTTCATCCCGTTCACTTGTATCGCTGACCACTTTCCCAAAGCATAGTTGTCTTCCAGATGCCATGTTGTCAGCAGTTCACAAATCTTAACAAATCAGTTTTAACTTACAATCTGAAATGAAGAGATAAAACATACTGAGTGATAATAAATTATATACATGCGTTAAGAGTAACATTTTTGAGATAAAGTTATGTATTATATGATGGCATCCTTTCCAAGCATAAAAAATACATATGTTTGTGCATTAAAATTAATTAAAATTAACACTAGTGTTCATGTGTTTACTACCGTATGCAAGAAAATTTTATTAGCTTTCATTTGGTACCACTTTCAATGCTATAGCATCAACCTCTGGAAAGCTACAATGAAAATAAGGACATAATATCCCATATTTTGCAGCGTTTTTGAAAAACGTCAACAATAAAATTACATGGCTCTTGAGGCAGGCATAGCCAAGGTCCAAGATCACAATAACTGGTATATTTAGCTAATTTAGACCTTGGGAATTGGGAATTGGGAATAATATCAGTGCCTATATGTTTGAAGAAAAAGGTCAATTTTGAAGAGGTCTAATATATATATATATATATATATATATATATATATATATATATATATATATATATACTTATCTACAGGCACGTGTCTTGCCGTTGGCTGATTCATGCGAGATTCAAAACCGGGACCACAGTAGCTGAACTCAGTGTGCTTCATGAAAAGCCGCTAGCATATATATATATATATATATATATATATATATATATATATATATATATATATATATATATATATATATATATGTCAACGTGATTGTGCCGTATATATATGTATATATATATATGTATATATGTATATATGTATATATATATATATACATATATATATATATATATATATATATATTTATATTGGACTCCTTCCCACTTTATCTTTCTATTTGCTCATACTTTCCTTGGATTTTAGTTGCAGATATCTACGACTCTCTACCACTTTATGTTTCTGAATTCTTATTGCCAGACTCCTGTCTAGTCTTCTGACAACATCGAACTTTCTCTTCTTTCCGACACGGAAGACATCCGCCAATTAATAAACGATATATCGCCCAGAGAAAAGTCGTTCACCATTGATACAAAACGAAATATATTTTTTCTATTTTTCTGCCATGACAGATGGGCACAATAGACGAGAATTATTTTATACGAGACTGAATTTAAAATTTCTATCAACCTCATTTCCCTATATATATAGATATATATATATATATATATATATATATATATATAGATAGAGAGAGAGAGAGAGAGAGAGAGAGATAGATAGATAGATAGATAGATAGATAGATAGATAGATAGATAGATAGATAGATAGATAGATATAAATAAAAATGGAATAAAGGATAAGCAATTCAACAACTAACAAAAATAAACTCAAAAACTCATGTTGTATAGTTCTGCCGAAATATTTCGGTCGTCAAAATACGGCCATTATCAATCGGTTGGTAAACTTTATTTCAAAACGGAAAAGTTTTCAAATTTATACAAAGAATGCGATTAGAAGCAATACTCACGTGCAGAGTACAACAAGAAGGGAGTAGGGACGCGAGGAATGTTATAAAAAGAGAAAGAAAAGAAGATGAGGAAGAAGAAGAAGAAGAAGAAGAAGAAGAAGAAAGAGAGACCAATCAACCAGTGTCTTTAGAACGCCAGTTGAAGAAGAAGAAAAAGAAGAAGAAGACGAAGAAGAAGAAGAAGAAGAAGAAGAAGAAGAAGAAGAAGAAGAAGACGAAGAAGCGAGAGCAAAAGAAAGAAAGAGTAGAATCGACAGTTAACTGCCGAATGCTACTGAAGAAGAAAAAGAGAGAGAGAAAAAAATCATCAGTGCTTGAATGTCGCCTGCTGATTGAAAGCCGACGGCAGATTGAAAACGTCAAAAGTATAACAGGATTAGTAGTAATTTGAAGCTATTGACGGAGGAATTCAAAACAAGGGAGGAGGATTAAGCAGAGGAGGAGGAGGAGGAGGAAGAAGAAGAAGAAGAACAAGGGTTAAAAGTTAACCGTTGTCATATTCATTTAAATTCATTTCATATAGAATCGATCTAGCAGAAGGAATGGCCGTATTTTAACGACCGAAATATTTCGGCAGAACTATACAACATGAGTTTTTGAGTTTATTTTTGTTAGTTGTTGAATTGCTTATCCTTTATTCCATTTTTATTTTTACATATTGTCTGAAACATTGTTTCTTTTTTCTCATATATATATATATATATATATATATATATATATATATATATATATATATATATATATTAGTATACATTTTATACAAACATTATGACTACATATGTGCATACATGCTTCGGCTACAACCTTATTCAAGCGAATACTCTTGTACGTGGGGCTAAACCTTTTATAAAGTTGTAGCTGAAACATGTATGCACATATGTAGCCATAATGTTTGTATCATGATGTTTGTACCTTTTTCTGAGAAGAGTTTCGTTTATTTCTAATCATATTAGGAGGCTTTACCGGCCATTCTCACAGTTGAAGTAAATACTGAATATCTATACATAATATATCACATCTCCTTATAATATTATTTGTGTATATATGAAATAATATATATATATATATATATATATATATATATATATATATATATATATATATATATATATTATATTTGTTCATATATTTTTATTTTGTTACATTTGAAGCAAATATTCTATTGGTCAACTCTGGATGATGATAATAATAATAATAATAATAATAATAATAATAATAATAATAATAATAATAATAATAATAATATTAATAATAATAATAATAATGATGATGATGGTGATGATGATAGGGAGGAGGAGGAGGAGGAGGAGGATGAGGAGGAGGATGAAGAGGAGGAGGATTGAAAGACCGAGGAGGTATAGCACTAACCAGACCTCCGCTGGAAGATTGCGGAGAGCACTGGGAAATTAGGGAGGCTTATTGCTATCCATATCGCAGAGAAGGTCAATGGTCGTTACCAACGAGAAATCGATGGTAAGCGTCTGTTGTGATAATGCAAATTCATTCGCAGTAGAGGTGGAGAGCACTGGAACTCTGGGGAGACTTGTTGTCACTCAGACTCCAAGGAACACAATTAGTGATTATCAGTGAGCAATCACTGATAACTGACTGCGTGAGAACTCCTAATAATGATAATAATAATAATAATAATAATAATAATAATAATAATAATAATAATAACAACAACAACAACAACAACACGTCGACGAAAAGGGAAAATATATAACAATTTAAATTGGAAATGAAAAATGTTTTTTGAAAAGAATAGGAAAGGAAATAAAAACCAGTCACAGATATATTCATCCTTGCTAATCAATGTAAGTGTTGACCTCTTCGGCAACTCTAAGCCATTGTTCTCTTGCGTTTTCCGTCCTCGCTTCCCTCCCCTGACGATAGATGACGTCACTTCCGTGGAGACCATTATCGACGACGCACAGCGTACAATCATTAGGTCTATTGAAAAAAAAGGAAATGAAAGAAAGGCGAATCGTATAAAGAATGGACAGATAAGTACGTAATAAGAATGAATGGATAAGTACGTAACACAAAAATAGAAAATACAAGCGAAACAACTACGATGGTTTAAAGGCTACTGAACCGGAAATAACGACAGCAAAACCGGAAGTTGGTTACTTATAGTCAATCTGAGAAGATATCCGTGCGGTAAAAAATGTCAGCTTGCTTATATAAGGGAAACGTATTGAAACTGAAAGCGTTTTTTTTTTATTATTATTCTGGGTTAAAACAAGCATCTGCAAGAAGTTAATCCATATTTAAGACGATGTTCGCGCCTTAGGTAAAGAAAAGATACGGAAAGATATTAAACACATGTAGAAATAGTATGATTAATACGAGATAATATGCTAATTCTACCATCTTAATCACTTTCATTAGTACCGAATTACATTTTCTTTTAAATTATTCTCTCATGAAAGACGTTGCTGTTAATATTTTTGGTACTCTTAAACTTATCCAGGTTAGTAAAAGAGTAACTTATCTTGCCTTTGGTAACATTTATTTGTTGTCTTTTAAAAAAAAATTTTTTTACCCATTTTTCGTTCTGTTAGCTGCCGTTAAAAATGCCTTAAGAAAAATATGATACTCTTATAGAGAACGTACCGCGTTTCCGTGACTTCGTGTCGTCAACGTTCGGGCACGTCTCGGAAGCGCCCGAGAGTTGACGAGAGACTGCCAGACAATAAATTGAAGACTACAAGACGTTAAATTGAAAAAAATATAACTAAAATACATATATAAAAATAAAGAACAAACCAACCATAGCTAAACAGCTGTTATTAATTAGATATATTTTTTGTCAAAGAAACCATTGTTAAGCAAATATTTGTATATAAAATGTTTTTTTTGTGCAACGAAAAGTTTCCAATTTTTTTTTATATAACAAACAATGAAACAACTGTTTTTAATCAATTTATTTTGGGGGTTTTTTTTTCAGGTTTTTTTTCAATGTTTTTTTTCTTTGTAAAATTTTCTGGGTTAGGGTTCAGGGTTAGGCTTTCGCTAGAATGGAGCGTTGCTGACAGAACTCAATGAGTCGTTTGGGAGATTCAACGAACTGACACAGATCGTAGAAATTGATTTTTGTTGTTTAATGCGCTGCAGATAGTAGAAATTAATTTCTTCTAAAAGTTATCGTCGGCTTGCTGCAATCTGTTTGTCTAAAGCTGCAGCAACCTGATTGGTTAAGAGTTTATTCAGCTCTCGGGCACTTCTGAGACCTGCCCGAACGTTGACGACGCGAAGTCACGGAAACTCGGATGGTTTTCTATAAGAGAATCATATTTTTCTTAAGGCATTTTTAACGGCAACTAACAGAACGAAAAATGGGTAAAAAATTTTTTTTTTTAAAGACAACAAATAAATGTTACCAAAGGCAAGATAAGTTACTCTTTTACTAACCTGGATAAGTTTATTCGTGTTTTAACTTATTTTAAACGGTTGTTTTTTGTTCAAAACAAATCTGGTGTCCACCTTTTAAGTTAGAACAAAAACAAAGCTGAAATTACAGAGTTTTGATAATCGCTCAAAAAACGAAAATTAAACAAAATACTGGTAAAAGATTACATTTTCCCCCTGATTAGTGACATTTATTGGATGTGTTTCTAACACTATTTTGTTTATTATTCGATTTTTCACCAATTATCAAGGGTTCCCGTGCAAGGCTCATAGAACAGCCATTTTTGTGTTTCGTTCTAACTGAACAGGTGGACACCAGGTTTGTTTTGAACAAAAAAGCTTTCCAGTTTAGTAGAAGAGTAATCTATTTTGCATTTTCTTGACATTTATTTGTTGTCTCTTTGTTTATGTTTTTACCCCTTTTTCGGCCTGTAAGCTGTCGTTAAAAATGCTCTTTTTTGTTATTATTTTATATCACTGACAATAAACACGTCTGGAAACGGCCGCATCTTGTCTAGCAGTATGTGAAATCTTTATTTTGGAATATAATTTAAAGATAAGCTAAATGTTTAACAAATAAATATGTACATATATCAAACTCTATTTTGCCATAGAATATCGCGCTTTTAAGGTTTTTGCAACCTGACGATAAATCTATTTAGATAACTTAAACTCTATTTGTACATAGAATATCGCGCTTTTAAGGTTTTTGCAACCTGACGATAAATCTATTTAGATAACTATAAAAGGGTTTTTCTTATTGATTTTAAATAATATATATGTTGATATACATATGTATATATACATACATATATATATTATATATATATATATGTTTACATAATGTGTGTGTGTGTTTTAGTAATATGTTTATATATATTTAACTTATAACATTATTCCCCCCCTCTCTCTCTCTCTCTCTGTATACATATATATAGTCAGATTTTGACGATTCAAAACATTTTTCAAA
>OY744533.1:7300992-7325992 GCA_963556195.1 Sepiola atlantica | reverse complement strand
GTTTGCTAACATATTTTTTACTTCAACATTTGTCCGAATTGCTGCAATGACTGATTCTTCCAGATTGTGCTTCTGTGGTATCAGTCTTGATAGTCCATCCGCATGGCAAATCTTTTTTGATGCTAGATGTTGTAGCTGGAAATCGTAATTAAGTAAGATTGTACCCCAGCGCAGCAATCTATTTGCGGTGTATACCGGCAATCCTTTTTTTTTATCCATAGATCGTGACTAACGGTTTATGGTCGGTTTCAAGTAAGAATTGTCTACCATATAAATATCGGTGAAATTTAGTCACGGAAAAGATTATGCTCAATGCTTCTTTTTCGATTTGTGAATATGCCCTCTCGGCTGGTATCAGCGTTCTCGAAGCGTGCGCTATTGGTTTTCTAGACTCATCCGGCATAATATGTTGAATGCATGCTCCTAAGCCGTAGGAACTAGCGTCACTAGCGACGACTATTTTTAATTTTGTGTCAAAGTGCGTTAAGAATAATTCGGATGTTAGTGCGCTCTTTATTTTGTCAAAAGCGGTTTGACATTCTTGCGTCCAGTTCCAAGGTGTATCCTTTTTAAGCAAATTATTTAAGGGGGCTCGCAAGTTATGCATTCCTTCAATAAAAGATTGATAATAATTTGCGAGTCCTAAGAAACTCTGCAAGGTTGTTACGTTATCAGGTGCTGGCATATTTTTATTTGCCGCAGATCTGTCTGGGTCTGGACGTCGTCCATGTTTGTTTATTATGTGTCCAAGATACTTAATCTCGCTCATACAAAAGTCACATTTACTTTCTTTAATAGGGAGTTGACCCCGGTCGAAAAATCTGCGCACACTCTACCTTCGTCATTCTTTTTCTTTACGTATACGGTGGGGGCTGCCCACTCGCTGTGTTCTATTTTTGATAGAATTCCTGTCTGTTCCAATCTATCTAATTCTTTATTTATCTTTTCCAACCCAGCTAACGGAACGTTTCGCTTTTTTCTAAAAATTGGGCTGGCCTTTTCTTTAAGTTCAAACGAGGCCTTGAATTTATTACAGCGACCTAAGTTAGTCGTGAATGCTTCAGGAAATAATTCTTTTAAATCGTCTTTTATATTTACTGTTGTTAGAGAAGAACATTCTATTTTTTTACAGAATGTATTGATTGGCTTATCCCATAGTCCAAATTTCTCAATTAAATCTATTCCAAACAGATTTTCACTATTTTTCAGTACGAATATTTTTAATTTCTTCGTAATCCCTTTTAATTTTATCGGAAGGACAACTTCTCCTTCAAATTTTATACCACCACCAGTTACCGTTCGGGCTGATTTACTCGTTTTCATCATGGTTGGTTTTTTACCCAACTTTTTCCATGTATTCAGGTTTATAATAGAAATATCGGAGCCGGAGTCGAGTTGTAACTTTATTGGTGTTTTAAATATTTCCACTTTTACGTATTTTCGCCGATCTGTGTCTAATTTTGTATTTGATTTTGTTTGCTGTACTCTCTTTCTGGTGTAATCTTTATATCTGTAGCAATCGCTTTTGTGTCCCACCTTCTTACAAATGTAGCATTTTTTCTTTTTATAAGGACAATCTGATTCCCAATGCTTTTCTGCACATCTCTTACAGTTATATCTAGGAAGAGGCTTGTTATATTCTGTCCTATATTTATGGTTATTAGGATTGTAATATCCCGTTCCATTTCGATTGCTTTTCTTTGTAAAGTTCTTGGTTGGTGTGTATGGTTTTTTAACTTTTCTTACATATGCCACTCCGGATTCTTCTATATTTTTTAAATCCTTTTTTAGTGTAATGGCCCTTTCACAGTCCTCTGCTAGTTTCTGAAGGGTTAAATCTTGCTCAGATTCCAGCTTAGACAACACTCGTCTGCGTATTTCTGCATTTTTCGTGGAAACTAACCTTGTGCGAAGATTAGACATTTAAAATCTTCTACCGTTAGTTCCGCAAGCTTAAAATTATCGCAGTTTTTATTGACAACTGATGCGTATGTCAAATAATCTTGGTTGTCCATCTTTCTTAGATTCATGCACAGCCATCTTTTATGAAAAAGAGATATATTTGGATTAAATAATTCTTTTAGTAATTTCACAGCTTCCATGAACTCTAATTCCGCAGTTTTTTAGGTAATATGTAATCTATGAATTTGCTGTGTTCTGATGTACCCAATTTCCTGAGTAAGAGGCTCACTTTCTGGCTATTTGGCCAATTTTTGCAGTCCAGTTGAAAGACATCCTCGTATCTTGTATAGTATGCTTCAAAAGTCTTTCCTTCATCCGGCACATAATTAAATGTGTCCATACTATTAAAGATAGTAGTATGGGAGAAATTAACACTGTCGACATTTTCTCGATTACTCTTTAGTAGTTCCAGTGTTTTAGCAAAACGTTCATTTTGTCCTTCCTCGCGGTCAGCTTGTGCCTGATTTTGTCTTTCCTCGCGGTCAGCTTGTGCCTGTAAAAATTGCATGAACATTTTTGATAAGTCTTCCATTTTTTTTTTTTTCGAGTCACAATTGAAAAAAATGTATGCAGTACATTTAGTTCTTTGGAGTTTTTTTTTTCTAGTATTTTAGTAATTAAAATATTCTTAAATTGAGATTACCCCTTTTTTTCTTTTTTTTTCGTTACGTTTTACTGTATTATCCGCTATCCAGTGACAACTTTAAAAAAAAAAAAATCCTTTCCTTGAGCTTTAATTTCTAGCTATGGTATTTCCTTTTAGTACCGCCGCCAAACAAATTATTAATTAAAAGATTCCTTTAGTTGTTGTTTTGCTAACGGGGAGCAGTAATTAGAATCCCCTGGTGAACTTTTTTTTTTCGTAGGTTACTTCCTTGCTTTTCGTAATACGAGTCTGACCTGTCGTTTTGCGACAGAACAAAATCCGCTTTTCGTTTGCAAGTTGGTCCTTTAGTAATACAAAACAGATTTGTCGTTTAGCGACAAAACAAAAATTCACTTTTACATTCGTTTGCAAGTCGGATTCCCAGAAAACGGCGTAAATTGTCGCTTTTGCCACGTTCGAGTTTTTTTTTTTCACTTAAGTTGAAACTTTTCTTTAGCGTAAAATCCGTTTGCTCGTCAACACTTTGCATTGTACTTTTTTTTAAATAGTTCTTCGTCAAACTGTTATATTTGACGCTTCATATCTCGTCGCCAACTGTTGTGGTTGCAAGGTTGAACAATAATTAGTGAGGAATACAATGAAGACGCAAACAACAAGGAGAATGCAATAATAAGTGTATTAAAGAAAAGGTATAGTTACAGTATGTACAAATGAAGGTGTCGAGTCAGAGAGTCTTGGTGGGAGGACATGTACGCTCTTCGGCGTCACTTCCGGTGGCATTTAGGTAACACACACTAAGGCCAACCTAGGCTTGCCATTTATAGTGTAACGTTATTCGTATATGCAAATGAGTGGTTGCCACCACAACAGTAATGCAGTATCTGTTCTCTTGTTATTATACAATCAGGAAATTAATAGACAGTCAAAAACACGGATGGGCAGATATATATATATATATATATATATATATATATATATATATATATATATATATATATATATATATATATATAGATAGATAGATAGATAGATAGATAGATAGATAGATAGATAGATACATATTCCGTAACGTAGGTAGATAGATAGATAGATAGACGGCAAAATAGATAGATAGATAGATAGATAGATAGATAGATAGATAGATAGATAGATAGATAGATAGATACTTTTTGGCGAGTTTGCTACATTCACTTATTATATGATTTACTGTTTGGTCTCTTTGTCCACACAGTCTGCATTTACTGTTTTCCTAGGTTTTATCTGTTTTAGCTTTATATTATTATTATTATTAGTAGTAGTAGTAGTAGTAGTAGTATTGTAGTAGTAGTAGTAGTAGTAGTAGTAGTAGTAGGCCTGATTGAAACGTCTAATTTTATCATTTATTTCTCTTAAAATTGACCCTGCATTAAGATATTAGGTGACTTACAAATCATACTAGCTGTGTTATTTATTTTTATTTTCAATTTTTTAGTTTTTATTATTTATTCACTAAAATTCTACTACATTACAACATCAATGGATGCTTTAATTTGTATGCTATATTTTTATGTTAATTATGTTAACTTTACTAGATTGTTCATACACTTATCAAGGGTTAACTGTTTGAAGTGCCTACATTTAAAACCTATTTCATCTCATTGATTAAGCAAACATTTTCTACCAGGAAACGTAACAGTAGCCAATGTTTCACTAAGACAAACAAAACAAGTGCGGTTTTACAGTGTAAAGTCAAAGACTTTTAAAATGCTCTATTTTATTACAGGAATTACATTCTTATCTTTAAGAGATAGTATACACTTGGATAATAAGGTGCTGTTTATATTATTATCTGGGTTATTAAATTAACTTTTATGGTGTTTGTATCTGGCCTTACAGTAGGTTCTAGTACCCTCTATGTGATTTTTTAGAAATTAGAATTGTTTTCTGGGAACACCGTTTCTAAATAAACTATAGTTTTAGTTAAATTTTTTCTTGTCAATGTTCCTCTCTCTATATATCAGTCTCTCTCATCTCTCTCTCTCTTTCTCTTTCTTTTTGTCTGTCTGTCTGTCTGTCTGTCTGTCTCTCTCGCTCTCTCTCTCTCTCTCTCTCTCTCTCTGGTTATCTCTCTGCGAAAAAGAAGCAGAACTTCGATGAAGAAAGTTTATTTCCTAGAATATCTCAAACGTGGAACAAAATACCACAAGGTTGCTTCCCAACAGACTACAACAAATATAATGTAAACAAAAACTTGTTGAGCCATACTATACGATAATCAATTCTTCTTAAGTAATTTCCTCCAATTCCACCCATTGTTTCACAATCTCTTTAACCTTTATTCTCGGGAGGCCTCCGGGCCTTGATAAGCGGTGATCCATCAGTCAAACGAAATGATAAAATTTGACATAAGTAAAATATTTATTTTAAAATGATTAAAATGAGACAAATTCAAAAAATACATTTAGCTGACAAATATTTTGTACGGTAAGAAAGGAGAAAAGATCGATGGATAGGCAACTGTGAAATTTCCACGGCTCTTGCTATTCTGTAGTATTCCTCAGCCACTTCGAACGCGAAAACGATTTCGTCTCGTGCCTGCTCGCCGTGACACGTGCGCATGAGTGGCCGCCTGTAGGCGCTTCCTCTTCCCTAATCAAATTCCTCCCATCAAATCTGCGGCATGACCCGACTCGTAATAAACAAATCTCGACGAAAGATAAAAGAAATCACTCGATTGACGTGACGTAATAAAAACGGGAATAGTGTATGGTTAAAGGCTCTTCGTCACAACCAGAAAGGGACCCTTCTCGCCGCTATGGATCAGTTTTCACATGTATATATATATATATATATATATATATATATATATATATATATATATATATATATATATATATATATATTAACATAGTTCACCCCAAACAAGGCAGGACGCCACTGTAGACGTAAGGGGCTACTGAGAAAAAAGAGGGGAGAAGGTAGGGGGCAGTCAACCTAGATTGGGATCTGCGCAGCGAGATGTCTGTTTACATTAGTTTTAAACTTCTGCATGTCTGTAGTGTCGGGAAACAGGGGGCAGGGAGGGAGTTCCAGAGGCCAGCAACACGAGGAAAGAAGCTATTTGAGTAGAAAGCTCTCCGACATCTGGGGACCTCCACAGTGAATGAATGAGATTTAGTTGATTGTCGAGTTAGTCTAGTGAATTTACGTCGAGGGGGCACCAGAGTAGCCAGTTCATCAGAGCATAATCCATTGAAGTATTTGTAAAACAAGCACAAGGATGCTATATTGCGGCGATGGGACAGGGACAGGAGCTTGGTTGACAGTGAGGGACCTATTAGGTTGGCGATTCTTTTTTGGACCTTGTCAAGGAGGGAGAGACTAGTAGATGATGCACCAGCCCAGATGTGACATCAATACTCCATGCATGGGCGGATGGTGGCTTTGTAGAGATACAGGATAATGTCAGGTGAGAGGAGTTTACTAGCACGGTAGAGGGAGCCAACCTTCTTTTCGAAGCTCTTTATTCCGTTTGAAATATTTGCATTTTCAAATATGGGATTATGTTCATATTATCTGCACCAAAAATCATTTAAAATACCCAAAAAAACTGAAATCTATGGCTATATTAATTAATGTCTCATACTTTGTGTGTCAATTTCATAACAACCGAAGCCGATTTTTTTATTTTATTTTATTTTCATTTAATTATAAAATACGTTTAGTATGTTGGCACCGGTGTTAAAATCTATTGGGCTGTTTGGTTTTAATTAATATTGCTTCTAGTATTCTAAGTCGGTTTATGCAATTATTTTTGTGTATGATTTTGGTGTTAGATGTCAATATTTTCCGTACATCGGCCGACTGTAGTCTTTTGTTATGTGAAGTAATGTGACATTGGATGGCGCTGGTATCAGATAAATGGTAAGTTAGAGGTCAAGGGAGAGTTGTTATGAACAATCGGTGGAATACAACGTACTGATGTTAGTGTCTAATAACTATTGAACGGTAACATCGACACGCCAATGTAGCGGACTTCTGTACAATGCTGTATGAATGAAAATAATTATGTAAATAGTTCTATTTTCTATTGAGTAATTTTCATAAGCCCCTTTGAAATTCTGTGGATTTTTACCTGGATTACTATATATATATATATATATATATATATATATATATATATATATATATATATATAATATTTATAAATAAATATTAAATCATTAATACCTACAGACGCTAGCGTTTCAAGCTTATTGCTCTCATCAGCAATTTCAGAGGGTCGGGGGATGCGAACCAGGTTAACAGAGTCAGCCAAGAATCTGCAAGCAGACACCATATTCACTCGGCCAACGGAAACTGTCACGTTATTAAGGGAAATTAAGATCTATCTGTACCTAGAAGCGGGCACAGATAGAAGACTAGTCGAGAGTGTTCGACAAACGCATTCGGAACTTTGCATTAGAGCTTTTTGACAGTCTATTTTTAACATCCCCGAGAGTGCTCAACTTTAATTTCTTAAGGGGGCTTAGTATAATATTTATAAATAAATATCAAATTATTAATACCTACAGACGCTAGCGTTTCTAGCTTATTGCTCTCATTAGTGCTGGAAAGTAACAATTTCATTTCGGTATTGATATATATATATATATATATATATATATATATATATATATATATATATAATTTCTAAATATATTTTTAAATAAGTTATCCCCCTTTGACAATAACAGCCCACACGTAAATTTAAATTTGAATTGAATAAAGAGAATAAAAGAGAAAAAAAAATTAATTAATGAATCATATAAAATAAAACATAATAAAATTATAAAAATTAGTATATTATTAAACAAATGTTTATAATATTTTAACTTTAGTTATATAATTTCTTAATAGAATTTTGACATTTACTGCGTTCCTACTTCCAATTGTTTTCTGCTGTATTTCGATGATCTGACACCGGTTTTTTCCCGTTTTTCTTCGACCCATTCGGTCTTTTATTGTTGTCTTCTGATAATGAAAGTTTTTCTTTCGAAAATTTAAGATTACCCTTTGCCGAACTGTTACTTACCGGACAGTATTTACTATTTGGTATTTAATCAGTTTTCGTGAAATTATTAATAAATCGTTTTGAGTTTCACTTTCTCCCTGCGTTTATTTCTTTTCACTTTTCCATCTTACGGCAACCAAATCGCATTGCTATAGCCTCGGACGACTAATCTGCACTTACATTTACCAGCAATGCTTCAAGCAAACTACAATCTCCTTTTATATATATATATATATATATATATATATATATATATATATATATATATATATATATAGTACAGCACACCCATTTTCTATGCAAAGAGTAGAATATGAAGTCGATTTCTAAATAGATTATCGTGAATGTCATTGCGAGTGCTGATGCAATTAGATACTAAATAATAATTGGATACTTCATGAGTTTTAATATTACAAATTCAAGTAAGAGTCATCAATACTTATCTAGGCGAGTCCGTGAAACTGGTCACGATTCAATTAAAATATATTTACCAAAACGATGTTTTCTGAGGGAGTTTTGCTTTGAAATCAAGTCGTCATTTAACCGCCATAATTTATTAGGAGAATATGATCGTTCTCTTCATCCTTCCGCCATTTGCAAAACGCATCTTCTATCTTTTGAATCGTATCTCGTACATTCTCAAAAATCTAAAAGATTCACGGATCAATTATGGTATGTTTTCCAAAACGGTGTTAACTTCAAAATGAAACTTTCCTACTTCCTTTTCAAGCCTTTACATTTATGATATGAAATCACCTAAAAAATACTTAATATAAGATATATACGAAATAGTAATTATATATATATATATATATATATATATATATATATATATATATATATATATATATATACGATGATAAATTGCACGAGATATCATAAAATGAAAGACCGTGATAGACAAGATGTGTGAAATAGACAAACGGAAAAACACATTTAAATACTGGAAAAAAATCATCAACAAATGAGAAGTTTTTACCGGTTTCGTTCGAGCGGACAGTCGGCCCTGCTAACCCCTACGCCATCATACGACACTAACTGAATATAAGAAGTATCTCAATGTAAACATTGCAAATGCCGGGAGCTCGAATTAGTTTTTCCTAATGAGCTATTCCTTATAGCTAAATGGCGATACCCTTACAAATATGTGTGTGTGTGTGTAATAATGTATATATATTTATATATATACGTATATATATATATTTTCTTTTATATTCATTATAATTTATATTATTATTTATATATTTATATATGTATATATATTATTGATGTTAAATTATTTTGAACATGTTTACATCATTTTGATTATGTCATAACTTTTATTAATTATAATATATATATATATAATTTTGATTATGTCATAGCTTTTATTAATTATTATATATATATACTAGAGATGAAAGATGAGAATCAAACATTGTAAAGATAGAATATTTATTAGAACACCAAAATCCAAATTTCGCCACCGCCTACAAGCAACACATCTAATCCGCTCCGGCTTGAAAAATATCGGCTCTAAAACCATTTTTTGTAACCTATCGATACACTGATCAACCAGGGAGCTAGAGGTTTTCGAAATGCACACTTTGATATATACCGAACTCTAACTGACAAACTTTATTCTGAACCCCGTTGACACGGATAATTCCAACACCAAACTAATGCACCGACAGGATAAAATGGACGTTACCAATTGCCGTCGGACTACCAGCCTCTTACAAAAATATTTGGATTCCTAAACAATTTGAGTATTGTTCTTTCTCAAACATTCATTTCCAAAATAACAGCTGTTTTTATTTTTACGTGTTTTCTGGCAGCATCCACTCTGATTCTACGCTCTCATCTCAACATAAGACTCTTTACCTTTTGGTCTTTATTTTGTTTTATTTTATGTAAAATTTTCAAAGTTAAATGTTGCCGATAATATTTACAATTACATTGTCGGTTTTTCCCTATCCTCTGATGTAAAGAGTTTATCTTTGAAAATCCATGGATTAAGGATATGAAGCTTCTTGCTCTGAACTTTTGATGTTCTAATAAATATTGTATCTTCACAATTTTTTATTCTTATCAAGAATTGATTGCTCTATTCAATATATTGAGCTTTATATTATCACAATTGATTATTATTAAACGATAATTTAATTATCTTTAATTTAATTCAACATTTAAATATTATATATATACATATATATATATATACATTTTTATTTGCTGAAACATTTTCAGCTACATATAACTTGAATGCCTACTAGACACTATCCTCAAGTGTCTAAGGTCTCTCTGTACAGGAGTTTGTCAGGACAACCTAACAATAGGATACTTTCTCATACAAGTAAACCCTGACCAAATATTCAAAATAACATAGTATTTGAAGCCCAAATAAGATCCTCTCAGTATGGCCACCCACACAGACTTGTACGAGGAATAGTGGAACTTCTCCAAGTGATGTTGCCTCGTGTATAATTACTAAGCAGGATACTCCACCAGACTAGATGAATTATTGTCTTGGAATCCGGTAAGACCAAGAGAACGCAAGAAATATATACTATAACGTAGTTAACTGGTCAACTGGGGAGAGGAAAATTAATGTTCTTGACTTCTTTATTAATTACACGTTTGACAGATAAAGGAGAACTTTAATAGAATATTTTAATATCTATGTATCTCATATAAAGATCAGGTTCTAGCCCCAAATAGGGGCCCCTTGATTTCTGGAGAGAGAGAAAGTGGGAGAAAGAGATTGTGGTATCAGAGTCATCACAGTCTTCAAATGTAGATATTACTAGGGATGGGACGTAATGGGTGAAAATTAGGGGTGGGACGTAATGGGTGAAAATTTCAGATTCATGCGAGTAATATTTTTTGTGTTCATTTATACATAAATAACACTAAACAATCAAGCATTTTGAAAATTTTGCAAAATTCAGAAGGTGCAGGCCAAAAATAGCCGTTAGGGCTCCAGGGGACTCAAAATCCATCATTTTTCGGTGAAAAAGTGGTTTGGTGCGACATTGCAGGTCCTAAAACATCCCCAAAAGCTATGAATGGATATAGATGGTTAAATCTACTATAGTACTTTAATTTAGGACCATTTTCAGGCTGTGAAAGGGTTTTCATGAATGTAAAATAGCCAAAAACTAGTGGCCTGCACCTTCTGAATTTTGCAAAATTTTCAAAATGTTTTATTGTTTAGTGTTATTTATGTATAAATGAACACAACAAAATACTACTCGCATGAATCTGAAATTTTCACCCTAACCGTCCCACCCCTAATATTACGCAGTTTGGGAATTAAACTCCGTGGTGAATGATCCTACCTTTGACTCAGCCTAATGGTAAGGAATTTATATTAAGAGAAAAAAATATGCATTCTTTAAAGCTTGCATTTCTTCGTGAACCATTTTGTTTTGCTTTTTTCAAATCACGTTGATATATTTTGAGGCCACTGACACGGGCCAACAGAGCCGCCACATCAAAGTTGCTAAAAGTAATAAATTTGCATGATTTCTGGATATTTTCTCGCTAAATTCTCCTCGACTCTCGCTCTTTTTCGTTTTTTCGACATTTTCTTGTTTTTTCATTTTTCCCCGTCCTTATATATTTTTTTGTTGATTTTATGAAGAATTGGTTTAATGGAGTCTACCGTGCTTATCGAAAGATCGTCTATTAACAGCTGACGTCTGCTGTCGCTTTGCCAATAGCAAATACACATTTTCGTCATCCACGCCAGCATTTCGACGCTGAGGGGTTAGGGCTCGCGAATAAGGGGACCCAAGTGAGTTGAAGTTTAATTCAAGGCAAAGATTAGATAGAACTCCATCAGTGGAATTTGGTATCGTCTTGGCCTTCGGGGGTTGATTTATGCCGGTCTATGGGACGGTCCTGTGCAGTTCTAGTAGGTCCACCCTCCCAGGCTTTGCCTCCCCTCTTTGGGGAGGAGTAAGTTTATTACTTATTGGGTGATGCGCCCCTACCGGGGAATGCCGACGGGGCTGCCCAGGCAATTTTTAATGGCCAGAGTGCTCACCTTCTCGGGCGCTGGCTTTTCAAGTCCCACTTTGCCGACCCGACCTTGGGTCACATCTTACCTTGTGTGAGTAAGATAAAACTGGCCTTGTGCCTAACCTCCCGGGGAGGTAAATAACCCCCCCTCCCCATCAGTGGAATTTTTGTGTTGTTGTTCATGTTTTTAATGTCTTTGTAATCATTAGTTACTCAATCAAACACAGACGCACATTTAAAGGCCAAAGAGACAATGGATAACCTATTTATGGGTGTCTGCGGTGATTCTATTGTAAAGCAAGCGTTGCGCAATCTCAAACTGCATATTTTCAGAACAGGTATTGTTTGTCCAATACGACTGGAAACACTGCTGGGATAAGCGGAGAGCACATACAGCACCTGGTATTCCCAAATGGTCACCCATTTAATACTGACCAGGCTCAACGTCGCTTTACGTCGGTGATCTAACGTGAATAAGCAGTATTTCTCCTCGACTGCAGAGTCCAGTCTACCCTACTATTTAACTCATAGCTGGAGGGCGAATATATGGATCCATACCTTTGTTACATCACGCCTTAACGTGGGTGTATAAATTAGTGTTGGGACGATTAAGCAGAATCGGAATAATCGGAATAATCGGAACTTTTGGGGGTATCGGAATCGTATTGCAATCGGAAAATGGGTGCCCATTTTCTAATGCCGAAAACGATTTTTTTAATTGTTTTTTTCTTTCTTCGTTTTTGTTTAAATCAAAATTTACCATTGCTGGTACGAATGATGAAATTATAAATATTTTATTTTATTTTAAACACCCGTAAAATTAAAAATCTATAGAGCACGCCCCACCCCCACGCCACAAGTGTATTTTTATATTTGCGAAAATTTATGAACATATTACACGAGTTTTTACGGTAATCTGAAAATTAAAAAAAAAAAACTCTATAGCTAAATATTTCGAGATTTAAAATGATTCGGAATCGGTAATTGTATCGGAATCGGGAATTTAGAAGAGAATCAGTAATCGTTTTGGAATCGTCCCATCACTAGTATAAATCATCCTACACCCGCGTTACATTATTAACCCAGGTTGCTGATGAAACGCACGGGGGTTGATCCTCTCGTTTGTTATCGCTGTCGTCGTCAATGTAAAACATGACTGTTGATAAAACCACGTGGGCTCCAATATTCATTTTTTATCACAGGATTTCTTGAAAAACAGAAACAGGAAACAGATTGATTCCTCATGCGTGATAGGGAGAGAGAGGGACCAACAGATCGCTAGCTTCATTACATTTAGCCACAATCTACACGACCGCCCCACCCTCACTCGATTCTCGGGGAACCACCACGTTGGCTTCCGCATGCTTCAGTTGTCAGCCAAAAAGAAACCGAAAAAAGACGGCCAGAAGTCACGTGGTTTCATCGACTTCCGCTTCGACATCACCTCTAACCTTTAGGGTATTACTCAAACCCTTCCATTAAAACCACCACTTTGCTATCAAACACTTTTTCTCATAGTGGTAATGAAAGTGATGCATTAGTCCTGACAGAAGACGTAACCGGCTCGCCGAGTCCACAGTTTGCAATTTAGAGAAAAGGCAGGAATTTTTACTGTTTACGTGTTGGGCTATGTATATACTTTCGTTGATTCGTTAGTCTCTGACGCTAAAGCGATCTCCTCATCCCAAATTATTTTTAACCAAGAACTTACAAATATTAAACAGACTCTCATTAACAATGATTTTTTAACCACATCATTGATGAACAAATTAGACATTCTATTAAAAAGGCCAACTTAGATATAAATAAATATAATCCCCACCCAAACTCTAACCCTAACTATCACCCTAACCTTAACCCATGCGTAACACTATTTTATCGTAATTAAAGACATAATCATTACAAAATAGCCGAAAATATTTTTAAACTTTGATGAATAAAAATGTACTCCTATCGATCCTAATACAAAAGATGAAACTTATTATTTGCTATAGCCATTCAAAATGTCAGAACTTATCACTAATAATTCTTCCCCCTTCAACTAGAGTTTTAGATACGAAACTCCTGGTATATCAATTGAAATGTCCTTTCAGAGGATTGTGTTTCCTACAACGACCGTTACAGCTGTACCGAGACGCCTGTCTCTGCACCATTACGACACCAGCTGAATAGGCCAACACCTAAAAATAAACGTTCCTGCTCTCCCCGTAAATTTTGAAAAGAATTCTTTCTCTGAAAGTACTAGGGTCCAGAACAACAATGGTAAGTTCGTCAGCCAGTTCAAGTCTGAAACTTAATCACTTATTAAGCAAGGATCAGATAATAATTTAATAAATGAACGGAATTTTTTTTATATATATTTTACTCATACAATTGTTTCCGCCAATTTTTTAAAACATATTTTTTATAATAAATTCAAGATGTTTTTTAAAAAAGTCTTCTTCAGATAATTTAGTTGTCCCATCTAATTGAGCCCCTCCCCAAGACAATGACCCTAACCTTAACCTTAACGGTAACCTTAACCCTGACCCTGATGCTAACCGTAAGCCTAACTTTAACCCTAACCTTAACCTTGACTCTGATCCTGTCCCTGACCCTCACCCTCACCCTGACCTTCACCCTTACCCTTACCCTAACCCTTACCCAGAACCTTAACCCTAACCTAAACCCTAACTCTGATCCTAACCTTAACCATAACCTTAACTTTGACTCTAATCCTAAACCCTAACCCTGACTCTAACTCTAATCCTAACCTTAACCCTAACCTTAAATTTGACACTAACCCTAACCCTAACCCTAACCCTGACCCTTACCCTGACTCTGACCCTGACCCTGACCTTAACCCTGACTCTTACCCTTACCCTTACCTTGACTCTGACTCTGACCCTGACCCTAACCATAACCTGACCCTTACCCTTACCCTGACCTTAACCCTGACCCTTACCCTAACCCTGACTCTGACTCTGACACTGACTCTGACCTTGACCCTTACCCTTACTCTTACCCTGACCTTAACTCTGACCCTGACACTTACCCTGACCCTGACCCTGACCCTGACCCTGATCTTAACCCTTACCCTTACTCTTACCCTGACCTTAACTCTGACCGTGACCCTAACCAATCAAAAAATGTTTCAAGTTGCATCCTCATGTAGGTAAATCAGCAAAACAAATATCTGAAAAACATTCGAAAAAAACAATGTTATCTTCTTTCATAATATCCTCCTATTGTCATTTGATTAACGGAATACATGTATTCTTAACATCGTATATGTTGAGCTCTAGTAAAATATACTGTTGAGCTATTAACCCAATTTTTGTGAGAAAGTTATTGAATTAAAATAATGTATATTATATATATAACATAAATATATACTAACGTAAACATGCACATAGGCATAGATAGATAGATAGATAGATAGATAGATAGATAGATAGATAGATAGATAGATGGAGAAGGGATGAGATAGATAGATAGATAGAGAAGGGGTGAGATAGATAGATAGATAGATAGATAGATAAATAGATAGATAGATAGATAGAGAAAGAAAGGATGAGATAGATAGATAGATAGATAGATAGATAGATAGATAGATAGATAGATAGATAGATGAAGAAGGGATGAAATAGATAGATAGAGAAGGGGTGAGATAGATAGATAGATAGATAGATAGATAGATAGATAGATAGATAGATAGATAGATAGATAGATAGATAGATAGATAGATAGATAGAGAAGGGATGAGATAGATAGATAGATAGAGAAAGGATGAGATAGATAGATAGATAGATAGATAGATAGATAGATAGATAGATAGATAGATAGATAGATAGATAGATAGTTCCCGGCCTCTCTCCACCGTAGACTCTCTTGACCTCGGTCCAGTCTTTAGTCACAATGGATACACCCTGTGAAGGTGCTTGCGCGTGTACTTGTGAAGCAAAGGTTGCGCAATCCCAACAACAATTCTCTTGAATCAGTACTTTTTGATTTTAGTGACAAGGAGAATTCCAGGACGACACCTGGTATTCCCAAATAATCACCCATTTTCTACTGACCAGCCTCAACGTCGCTTAAATTCGGTGATCTAACGTGAACAGGACTGACTGACACTAAATAAACGTACGTCGGTTGTTTTTTGGGGTTTTTTTTACCTTCCCCTTATTAATCCCAATTCTTCCGGGGTGGTCTATATATTTTGTTAGATATAATGTCCATACTTTCTCTCCACACAACTCGATATCTTCACACGATTTCATTCCGTTCAATAGTTTAACCTTTTCTTGCGATTCACCGAGGGAATAACCCACCCACGGAACCTGGTGGTGGGGCCGGGTGGGTTTAGGAAACCTTTAAGTTGTTCCGTCGCCAAGCGTGCAAGCATTTCTATAAACGGGTGGCGTATTGTATGGTCTTTCTGAACAGTTTCGCTTGCCGTTTTTCCACTTGGTTTCTCCTGTTGAATGGACGAATCTGCCATTGCTTGGTAGAAGGGGCGGAAAGTCGCTAGGGATTTGGGATGCGTAGAATTGATTTGCTATTTTCATAGCAACAATTGGAAAGAGAGACCCGACCGGGTTGTTGGGTCGAGTTAAGAATGGCCTTGTTTCTAGTAGTCGTCGCCAATTTAATGTAAAATGCTTTCTTGGTGCGATTTTATTCGTGTGGCTTCCCTGAATAGAATCGAAATAAGTAGAAGAGAGAGAGAAAGAGAAAGAGAGAAAGAAAGAGAGAGAGAAAGAGAGAGAGAAAGAGAGAAAGAAAGAGAAAGAAAGAAAAAGAGAGTAAAAAGAGAGAGAAAGAGAGAGAAAGAGAGAAAAAAAGAAAGAGAGAAAAAGAGAAAGAGAGAGAAAGAGAGAAAGAGAGAGAAAGAGAGAGAGAAAGAAAAAGAGAGAGAAATGTATATATATATATATATCACAATCACGTTGACACACCGGTTCCCGTTAGATCACCGTTAGCCTAGCCAGTACTAAATGGGTGACCATTTGGGAATACCACGTGCTGTATGTGCTCTCTGCTTATCTCGGTCGTCCTGTCTTACTACTTTCCATTGGAATCAAGCAATGCCGACTCAGGAGAGCGGTTGTTGGAGATTGCGCAACCCTTGCAATTATAAAAATTCACGCGCGGGCACTCATACGTCGAAAAATCGACGGATAATGTCCAGCATATATATATATATATATATATATATATATATATATATATATATATATATATATATATATATATATATATATATATATATCCAAAGTGTGGGAAGTTTTTATGCCTGCATAAGCATTTTGGTTCCATATACTTTTTTTCTTGTTGAATGTTTTATAAAATATGGGAGGCCTTTATTCGCGCCATATAAACGTTCGTGTTCATGATATTGCCGTGCATCCATTTTAAATGTGGTCACTTTTTATTCTTCTCCCTATATTATATACTTCCTAAATTGCAATTCACCGAAATGTGTCTCTACCGTGTATTCCTATGACTGTCCCAATGAGACTTGAAGGATGTCTGCTCTCTTGCACAGTTCACAACAACAACAACAACAACAACAGGAAAAGTGATTGTTATTCGTCAAGTTTCTTTTTCGTTTGACGGATGACGTTTTGGTCGTCTGGCGTATTTGAGAAGTGTCGTCCATCTTTATATTAACATGAACGTCACGCCATCGCGGGCCTTGGAGAGTTTTAGTCTCGCTATAACTTGGCCACGCACCAACGCCTGGACACAAGAAAGACGAACAGTAAAAAAACATAAGAAAACACAAAATATGAACAAAAAATCTCGTTTATTTGTGTAGTTTATTTATTTCCTTAATATGTTGTAAGTATATTTTATTTATTCAATGTATTTTCTTTCTGAATATCTCTTCTTCCTTGAGTTTATACGTGGGAAGTAGATCGTGAGTTGTATATATATATATATATATATATATATATATATATATATATATATATATATATATATATATATATATATATATATGTATATATATGTATACATATATATGTATGTATATATATATATATATATATATGTATATATATGTATACATATATATGTATGTATATATATATATATATATATGTATATATATATATGTATATATATATATGTATATATATATGTATATATATATATATATATGTATATATATATGTATATATATAAGTATATATATATGTATATATATGTATATATACATGTATATATATATGTATATATATATATATGTATATATATATGTATATATATGTATATATATATGTATGTATATATATATATGTATGTATATATATATATGTATGTATATATATATATATATATATATATATATATATATATATATATATATATTCAACGGTATTTCCGATTTGAAATCAGGTCAGCGTGTCAAGAATCACCAACCCCAAAACGGCCTCTGACACTTGGAAATCAACGTCCGCTGTCTGGCGACTAAAGAAATATCTTGGGGTAAGGAGGGGCATAAGAAAATGAAAGATTTAAAAACAGACAACAGAATTATGTAATTTCGTGTAACTATATTTGATTATATATATGTATACATATTTTTTTCTTCCTTTCCAAATAATAAGTTTACTCTCAATTGACCTAAATCGACCTAATCTCTCAACCACGGCCAATCCCCACTGACAGGACATAGCATATGCACAAAATAACTTCATCAACAGAATCCCCTCCGACTCCCACCTCACTCCCTTTTCCATCAGCTGTTATACTCTGTTCATCTAACCCTCCTACCATTTGCTCCAACTTAATCTTTCTTTCCTACCTCCTAATTTGACCTTGATTTTAACTTTGGGCTTTTTTCAGAACTACTTCAATTCTCCATCGCTACGTCATTCACTTGGAATTCTCTTCGGCCTTGGAAGCTTTCTCTAAATGGCCAGATATCTTCATTTTAATTCCCTTTAAGTACGCTCTATCTACGACTTTGAACTCAATTTTCACCATTGGATTTACTTATTTTTGAACGTCTTCCTATGATGCCTCTACGAAACTTTTTTTTTTATTCTCCATTGAAACCCTCTTCCATTGGACACCTTATCGGCGGACAATTACCACCCGAACAAACCCAATATCTTTTTACTCGAACTTTTTTTCACCCATCTTTTTCTAAATATTTTTTCAAATGTTGAACTTTGGCTTTTCTATTGCCAACTTATCTATCTGTATAATTCCTCTCATGATAAGATCTCGATCTTTTAAAAGCCTTATTTTATTACAGAATATACCTTGCTTTGAACATTTGAAGTTTGAAATAAATTTGGACATTCGTGCATGTTTATCACTCTTCGTCCATTTAACTTTATAATTGCTCTATCTCGTATATTGAGCTTTTACCATTTCACTATAGTTTCTTTCTACTAAAAGTTTTACTTTTAGTTTATTACTTATTATATATATATATATATATATATATATATATATATATATATATATATATATAAAATGTCAATCTATGTGTGTGTGTTCCCTATAGAAAGAAAGGTTAGAGAAGATACATACAAACTAAAAGTGTACTTATATACTTTAACGGGAAAACAATTAAAGTGATCCCGAATTAAGTGCCGCGCTAAGGGATCTATGGGGACAGACGTATCTTAAAACTTCAAATATATCTTATTTTGATGAAATTCAAATCATATATATATATAAAATTCTCTGCGGAAGACAATGGAAGTGGCCCAGAATCTCTACGTGCACCCTCAAAGGATCTACTGGGCGCATAAACAACTTTAAGATTTTAAATATATCCTTTTTTGATGAAATTCAAATCATATATACAAAATTCCCACGCGGAGACAATGGAAGTTATCTCGAATTCCTACGTACCCCTCAATGTGCTGAATCGTTATGTGCCCCTCTAAAGGAGCTATGGTTGCAGAACCCTTTTTAAACCCTCTAATAAGAATATGCGATTTTAATGAAATTTAAATTATATACTAATTCAGAGAGGTTTTACCAAAATGTTAGAGTTTTTTTCCGACTGAATTAGGGGACGAAATGAGGGACAGTAAAAGACATAAAATAATATGGTGTTATTAATATAGTGCCAAACACAACATAGTGTGCCTCATTAAATCCCGAGCAATGTCAGGTCTCCCTGCTAGTTGCTTCGTAATTTCCAAAGACACTTAATTTTCTTGATTCGTTATACGAATCAAGAAAATTAAGTGTCTTTGGAAATTACGAAACAACTTGCGCTCAATGAATAGTTTCTGCACTAAATAACACCAAACTGATTGATCTGTCATAAAAAAGGGGCAAACCAAATGAAATTTTTTTTTAAACGAGAAATATAATTTATTTAAGAAATCCATAATTCAACATTTGACGAAATATGATTTAATTTAGATTTTAATTTTAAAGTTTATGTAAACATTTATTTTGTTTCCCTACTATTCTATATAACCTTTTTTCAAATTCCAAATTAAAAAAGATTCTATTTGGAACCTCGAGCAGTGTTTTTTTACTAAAGAGTCACCCCTTTATCAAGTCTCAAAGCCACTCGAGGAAATAGGTTAATGAGTGTCACGTAGTCGGTGAGACAACACTGTGATTACCGATAATGGTGGTGGAAGTTTGGCAGAATTTGATTATTTAGAAAGGACGGCGTAGCAAGAATTTGTTTACATTGGACTTTAAAACGACAATGTTGTAGTCAGCTGGGAAGCAGCCCTGCAGTATTAAGTTCCACAGACGGGTAGTTCTAGGAAATAAACTTTGCTCGTAGAAATTTCTTATAGCTTTAAGCACAGAAGAGAGAGAGAGAGAGAGAGGGGGGGAATTATTGATAGTTGTTGTAGCTAGATGAGTTTTAGGGGGACAATGATTGGAGCTCAGTCGAGCATCTGCCATGAAAATAACGATAGAGCAGAGAAAGACTAGCAACATCTATTCTGTGTAGTACGGATGAGAAGAGGAATTGGCCCACTATATTTCGAAGTTTCTTTCGAAATTTAATCTGGTTTCTTTCTTTATTAATGTGTCATCGCTTAGCAAGGCCTGAAAGCCACTCGAGGATAATTGTTAATAAAATTGTCAGTTTGCGATGAACAACATCTTGAGAGGATTGGAAATGATGGGTTAAATTGTTAGAATCTGATTATTTAAGTGGTAGGCTCGACAATAATTTGTTAACATTGGACTTTAAAATGTCCATGTTATAGTCAGCTGGGAATTAGCCCTGTGGCATTGTATACCGCAGATGAGAATTTTTTGGAAAGAAACATTTTTCGTGGAAATTTCGTTTTGTTTTACGTACAGACAGGAGAAAATTCGGTGTTTCTGTGTTATTGAGGACAGATGAAATTTTCATCGTTAATTTGGAAGAATCAGTTGAAAGGGGAGATAATTCAAACCGTTTTTTGTTTGTTGTTGTAACTATAACCTATAAGGAAAATCCAAGGAATTAGTGAGGAAATACATTTTTAAAAAAGGTACTTATGCAGTTTACGGACCGGGCTGAAATAATAACTTCATAATTTAGAAATTCATTCTGAGGTGGGGGGGGGTTGATTGACTATTCTGTTTATTAAATTGTTAGGTGAAAGTACAGAATAGTTAATCAACTTTCCCACCTCCCTCATGTTCAGAATGGATTTCTTAATTATAACGTTAGTATTTTAACCCGGTCCGTAAACTGCATAAGTACCCTTCTTTTTATTCTTTCTTACTAATTCTCTGGATTTCCATTATGGGTTATGGGTACAACAACAACAAAAAAATGTTTGAATTATCTCCCCTTTCAACATACTCTTCAAAAATAAAAATGAAAATTTCATTTGCCCCAATAATACAGAAGCATAACAAATTATTTTTCATGTTTGTTGACTTGGCAGGCCTTGAGCAGGCTCAAAGCATTCCCTTCAGAATAATGACGATGGAGATGATCTTGTAGCGCCAAATCAATTCACGATGGTCCACGGTGTTGCGTGTTGTTAATAGAACTAGACGGTTGAGGAAGTCCCGCGTGGTGGGGCCAATCGCTTTACTCGTCTTAACGGCGGTCGTTTAGAATTTTAAAAAATATATCAAGAAGAACGGTGTATTTTGATCGCTTGCGGTCCCTCAAACTAATTATTTTCTTAAAGAAAACTTTCACAAAGCGACACACAAAAATTGGAATCTAAAATCGAATTTCGATTGATTTTCGTATTTTTATCTGTCTTTCCTTAAGGGTTCGAAAATCCTGTTAGATATGTTCAAGTTTTTTTTTTTCTCGTAATAGCGAGCGATTTTGAAACAAAAAAGGGTAACAGCTGGTCCTAAAAACCCGAACATAATCACTTTCGCGAGATAAAGATGGAGGGATAATCTGCGAAAAAAGGTATTGCTTTACTAAAGCCGGAGGCGGGAAAAGCTTAGAAAATCCGAGTTTGACGAGCTCTAGTGTAATCTCACTCTTAGAAGGTGTGGAAGGCCTCCTCTTCCTCGGCTTGCTTAAGAGTAGGCACGTCGGGGTAGATACGCTAAGCCGACCATCTACCACCCGACACACGACACCTTCATGCTAAGGCTAACCAGATGTGAATTTTCACGAATGATAAAAAGCGCTGTATATAAACGAGTCCCATGCCAAGCCATAGATTATTGACTAAAAGCGGTCGAGAAAAACAGAGAGAGATAGGGGGGGGAAGATTTTAATTATGCGTTTACTTGACTTTCTCGACGCCCTTTTACCGTTTCCTTGGTCCCATCACAGTACGATGAGACTAGAACCTTCCCCTTCCTCTCCTCCTCCTCATCCTTAAACTATCTCAAATTGACTTGACTGGTCACATATGCTCTTGGAATTGCCTCCGACCATGAGAGCTATTCGACTGTCACAAAAATTAGGTTAAATCTCCCCTAAAACAAGGGGAGACTCATCAATTGATGTTTCATTGGGGACCAAAAGATATGATTAATTAACCATTCATACGTTTTTTTTTGTTGTTTTTTTTTGTTTTTTCAACGATACGAACATTATTTATTTTTATAGAAGAGTATTAGGCTATCACAATGCAAAAAATGGAAATATGTCGGCGTTGAGAAGTAAGACAAAAACAAGTGATTTTAATTATATATTTTTCAAAAACATTTTAATAATAATTTTTTTTTCCTATATAGCAAATCTTACTTGATTAGGCAAGACTTTAACACTGTGATGTAATGGGTGTGACAGTGTTCCATAATATATTTCGAGGAAGACCTCTTTGTCAAATGGTAGGTGTTTCAAATTTCAAAAAACGTGCGGTTGGCAATATTGCTTATAACGCAGTAAATATTAATATCCGCAGCAAATGGAATAAAACTAAAATTATAACTGATTGTTTAATTACTTATTTAATTTATTTTTTATTTATTGTATTTTTTATTTTATTTTTTATTTTTTATTATTATTTTTCTCTGAATATCATATATTTAAACCCACCGATGAAGTTCTACATATTTATTTTTATTTTTTAGTCTATCTACGTAATAATTGTGGGACTTTTTTGTTAGCATGACTGTAACGCTGCCAATACGCATGCGCAAAGTGACGTAACTAACCTAAACTCGGCGCAGGTGTCGTATAAAGGCAGCTGTTTTTGTCTAAGTAAACAAAAAGCAGACGACAATTGATTTGTTCATGTAAAGTTAATTAAAAAAGTTTTCGCTAAGAAAAATATTTACCAAAATGTGTAGTATAAAAATGTTTAGAATTAAAGCAAAAATACGTATTTCACTTGTACCTTTATAAAACAAAAATGGAACTATGATATATAATTACTACATTTCATAGTATTTGGACCTTTTAAAAATCTTAATTTCAATGAAGAATGCAACTGTAGTATTCCCACGGAATCCCGCTAGTGTAACGTCCTGTAATGGAGATCGTTTACAGCATCTGGTCAACTTAAGGCTATAAAAACATCAAACACAACATTTATCGATTAAAATTGTACGAAAAATCAAATTGTGGTAATTTGTATTATATATATTTTTTTTAGTAATACCGCGAAGTAATTATTACGTAGTTTATGTAAATTAGATGACGACGCTGAAATAAGAGAGTCACTCTTTCTCTAAAGTATTGGAAGTTCCAAACTTAAATAATATCGATCCTGGCGGTATTTAATTCCCTCCCACCGCATGAATATGTGAGACAAGGTCTGGAAGGTTGGGAAGAGTCAAGCCAGCGCCCCTAAAGAAGAAGCATTCTGCCCTAGCAAAAAAACCCTGGGCAAGCCCGTCGGCATTCTCAGGTCACGGCGCCTCAGGCAGCAAGCAATAAACTTACTCCTCGCCAAAGAGGGAAGGCAAGGCCTGGAAGGGTACATCTCCAGGTAAACCCCAGGACAGTATACCTTTTTTTATTTATCTACCTCCCACAAGGTAAGATGTGACACAAGGTCGGGAAAGTGGGATTAGATAAGCCAGCGCTCGAGAGGTGAGCAATCTGACCATTTAAAAATTGCCTGGGCAGCCCCGTCGGCATTCCCCGCTAGGGGCGCCTCAGGCAGTAAGCAATAAACTTACTCCTCCCCACAGAGGGGAATCTAAGCCTGGGAGGGTGGACCTCCTAGAACTGCACAGGACCAGTCTCGTGCAGTATCCATCGGAACAGATACTACACTTTGAAAAATTTATTTGCAGAAAATATAAAAGATTTACATTCAAAACAAATCAGGCACAAGGTCATAAAAAGTGTGGGGATTTTCGTTGGTCATTCTTTTGTCTAAGGTAATAAAATTGTCTATCCTACTCTTAACTAGAATCATCTCAGTCACCACAATACCACATTTGATCTAGGGGGTCGTCCTACTTGGGTTATTATAGAATAAGTTGGTTTGATCTTAGCCAAAAGGCCAAGAAAAACCTCAACCGGCAGAAAAAAGGCCAGCGAAATGGGCCAGTTTCTGCCGGACTGATTGTTGAGAACGGATCCTGGCTTTTTTCTCAATAAAAATAAAACATTCTTCACTAAATCGAAAAGAAATAAAAAAACTGTAACAAAGTAATGAAAGTTCGTATCTGTCTTTTGTTCTCTTGTAGTTTTTGTTGACTAAAAAGAACATTGCTTGTAATGTGTGTCTATCGTGTCTCTTGGAGGTCTTATCAGTAGACTTCAGCCGTTCAAAGTGAAACGCGACGCCCGATTGAAACTTCCTTTTATACAAACAAAACTGAAAAGCCAACCACGAAACGGACTAACGTCGATGAATACGGGCGGGAAACCGTGGTGTTTATACAAGCAAATGAAACCGAATCTAACTCAAAAAGATCAATATTTAAACAGAGGTCTTGTGATACGCGTAATTTACCATATTTGCATCGAACACAACTTCCGTACGAGAAATAAAATGGCGGGAAGCTTGATGAAAAACAACGAGACTGGATCTTAT
>OY744533.1:7275992-7278492 GCA_963556195.1 Sepiola atlantica | reverse complement strand
CACCAGACCTTAGGCATAGCGCCCGTTATGAAAGAGGGGGGGGGATAATCGAGACAAGCTTTTTGACATTTTTTATTTACACTTTTTTGAACATTGAAGACATTTTTCATTTTCAACAATTTCCAACAATTTAAGACATTTTTTATTTGAAAATAAAAAAGACAAAAAAGAAAACACCTTTTGCTGGCTCTAAACTAGTTCCTTGCACCAAAATGCCGCATTCACTCTGTGGATGGATCCCTACTTAATCTATCCCCAAATAAACATCGTTGTAAATAATAATTATCGTGGGAGTGGGATAAAATATTAAAAACACCCCCAAAAATAAGAATTGTCTGTTTGAATAGATCACATTGATTTACATGTAATAATTGTCCTGATTGGTTTCTTTCTTGTTTCTTTGTAGGACGATCCCTGGGAACGATTGTCTTCCCATTTCCCGGCGTTGGCGTTTGACTGTGGACTTGTTCGCTGGATACTTTCCGCTTCTGAACTCCCTCTCATTTCCGGTAAGTGTCCGTTATGTCTTTACTACCCGAACAAACAGTTTCGGCTGGGATTCAGATTTTTTTTCCAAAAGCCACACTATGAATGCCTTCTAGTTTTTTTCAGGCAGGGGTTGAATAAGAAACACAAACAAGATAAATTACCTTTGTGTATTAGTGTGGTCCGGGATTAAATGAAGACACCTGTATACTCCTAGCCCTTAACCCCGTATTGCCATTTTTAATTTCCATAATTAAGTGTTTGAGAAAATAAAAATGTAGTCTTTATTGTCTCTGAAAGTTCTACGCGAATGTAATCCTCACGATATTGCGTATGTTTAAAAAAAAAATGATACAATCTTGGTATAGGGCTTTCTTGCTGTGAATGTTATGGGGAGGAACAGGCTGGTGAGATTGAAGATCGGTGAAGCCCCTACCATGAACAGAACGATATCGTAGAGACGGGTTATCGACATCTCTTGTGTGTGAAAGTGGCTGTAGGAACGAGAAGAGATTATCTCCCCACTAAATTGGGGAGTCGATTTTGTACTCTCTCTAGACACTAATGAGAATAGAATTACCGATAAGTGAAGTATCGTAAAGTGATGTATCGCGATAAAGTAAAGCTCAATACGTTGAGTAGAGCAATCAATTTAAAGAAGGAAAGATGAAGATAAAAACTTGCATAAAATTACATAAAATTGATACAAACTTTATTACATCGAAAGTTCAGATGCAAGGAGTTACATCAATCCTTAAACCATGTTTTTTCAAAGATAAAACTCTTCTCGTCAGAGGATAAAGGAAAGGGTGCTTCGTGCAGAACCTCCCCGGATATGACAGCAGTATTCTATCATAAGACGTATTTAGCTCTCATGCAGGTAGTGAATTGTGCCAGGAATTAGGTACTTTTGGGAGCGATAAAATGATTTAACACTTTTTCTAGCAAATTTAGCCACATATTGGATGTAAGTCTTCCATTTTAGGTCTGGGGTGAAAGTCGGGTTAGGGTTTCAAGTTTATCAAAGAAGGGGGGCTTCATTAAGGAGAAAGCCATTTATTTCAACTGGAGAGAAGTGAGGATCCGAGCGTTGGTGGTGAAAAGAGATCTTGGTTTTAGAGGCGTAAAAAGTAACAAAACACTTTTTCCATTGCACCACGTGCTCCAAGACAGAAAAATTTTGATCATCAATGCTCTCCGAAGTGCTGCCATAACTCGATTACCACACATTCTTTCGAAACCAATTCGAAGTGTTTCCATTGTTCTTGTTGGTGGCAATTTGAGGTGTAGATCAAATAACAAGGTGTAAATATCAAACCAAAGTAGAATTATCACAGGTAGATATCAAGCCAAGGCGGACTCTTAGACTTCCAGGGGTGCCTAAAAAAACACGAAAATATTTAGAATTTATTTATTGTATGTGTGTGTGTGTGTTTTATGAAGGACAACATTTTATCTCCATTGATATTGAATTGCGTGAGAAAAATGCATTTTTCTTTTTTTTTTTTCGCAAGTGAATGTATGTTTGTCTCGTTCCACGCGGAACTGAATTGAAAAAAAAAAGGAATTACATCAACGAGACTGATAGGTTATTTATCTACCTCCCAACGCAGTAAGATGTGACACAAGGTCGGAAAATGGGATTTGATAAGTCAGCACCTTAGAGGAAGAGAACTTATGACCTTTAAAAATTGCCTGGGCAGCCCCGTCGGTCTTCCCCGGTAGGAGCGCCTCAGGCGATTAACAATAAACTAACACCTTCTCAAAGGTTGAGAAGGCAAAGCCTGGGAGGGTGGATCTCCTAGAACTGCACAGGACAGACCCATAGACCGGCGTAAATCAAGCCCCGAAGGCCAAGACGATACCGGTCCATAAGGTGTAGTATCCATCGAAACAGATACTACACGTTCAATGACAGATTCAGTTGTTGGATCTTTTGGTGAACAAAAACAAAACTCTTTTACAATGGTTACATTTATCGAAAATTATTATTAAAAGTAAACGAAGGTGCCTA
>OY744533.1:7265992-7268492 GCA_963556195.1 Sepiola atlantica | reverse complement strand
AGAGCTCAGCCGAGCACCTACCATAAAAATAACGATAGAATAGAAAAAAGTTAAAAAACCTCTCTTCTAACCCTAATCCTAAACCCCTACTCCTAAACCCCTTACACCTAACCTTAACCCTAACCTCTTTTCTAACCCTAACCCTAACCCTAACCCTTACCCTAACCCTAGCCCTAACACCTAACCCTAACCTCTATTCTAACCCTAACCCTAACCCTAAACCCCTTACACGTAACCCTGACCCTAACCCTAACCCTAACCTCTATTCTAACCCTAACCCTTACCCTAACCCTATCCCTAACACCTAACCCTAACCTCTCGTCTAACCCTAACCCTAACCCTAACCTCTCTTCTAACCATAGCCCTAACACCTAACCCTAACCTCTATTCTAACCCTAACCCTAACCCTAAACCCCTTACACGTAACCCTGACCCTAACCCTAACCCTAACCTCTATTCTAACCCTAACCCTTACCCTAAACCTATCCCTAACACCTAACCCTAACCTCTCTTCTAACCCTAACCCTAACCCTAACCTCTCTTTTAACCCTAACCCTAACACCTAACCCTAACCTCTCTTCTAGCCCTAACCCTAACCTCTCTTTTAACCCTATCCCTAACACCTAACCCTAACCTCTCTTCTAACTCTAACCCTAACCTCTCTTTTAACCCTAGCCCTAACACCTAACTCTAACCTTTTTTCTAACCCTAACCCTAACCCTAACCTCTCTTTTAACCCTAGCCCTAACTCCTAACTCTAACCCTAACCTCTCTTTTAACCCTAGCCCTAACTCCTAACCCTAACCTCTCTTTTAACCCTAGCCCTAACTCCTAACCCTAACCCTAACCTCTCTTTTAACCCTAGCCCTAACTCCTAACCCTAACCTCTCTTTTAACCCTAGCCCTAACTCCTAACCCTAACCTTAACCTCTCTTTTAACCCTAGCCCTAACTCCTAACCCTAACCCTAACCTCTCTTTTAACCCTAGCCCTAACTCCTAACCCTAACCTTTCTTCTAACCGTAACCCTTCTGCCAGAAAGAAGACGTAGGGAAGAGAAGAGAATATCCCCCACGGGACTACGTAGTCGATGTGGCAACAGTACCTCCCCATCTTAGTACATATTTGACTCTTATACAGGTAACGTATTGCGTCAGGGGTGAAATATTTTCTGTGACGGTAGAATGATCCAAACATATTTCAAGCAACAAATTTGATGTAAGTCTTATGTTTCAGCTCCGATGCTTTGATAGGCTTCTTTCTTCAAGAAGAAACCCATTCATTTCAACTGGGGCAAAGTGGGGGTCCGAGCGTTGGCGATGAAATGAGAGGCGCTTAGTTTTGGACGTATTGAAAGGAACCCGACACTTTTTCTCCCATTGCCCGATGTGCTCCAGGTAGGAAGAGAGAGCACCATAAATATCTTGAACATTAATGCTCTTCGAAGTGTTGCCATAGATGGTTGTTTTATCGTCAAGAATGTGATAGCAAGGAATAATTGTATTTAAATCGGAGATCTGTTTGTTCCTTAGTTTTATAGCGTATCTGCTCTTTGCGGTTCATTTAATGGCGAATCCAACCATTTTCGTAAAAGATTAATTGCTTCAAGTTCTTAAGAGTTTCGCATATTTTTTCGCACTGTACATTTTGCAAAGAATTAGTTTTTAGATTCATTTGTTTTGTAGGCGTATATTTTGTAAATAAATAGTTTTTATATACTTTCCCTCCCTCCCTCCCTCCCCCCTACAAGGGTAAAGTTTGAAACTAGATCGGTTTTAAAGCGAGGGAAAATCAAATTCCTTTAAAAGGGGCATTCTTGATGGCGAAAATTTTTTAAATGGTCTCAGTCTAAAAATGTGCCTCCTTCAGTGACCGAGGACATTACAGATGATGGGCAGTATCAGAACAGATCCTAGCTACTTGGATCCCCATGAGGGCAAAGTTAGACACGCTGTCGGTGTTTAATGTGGGGAAAATCCAGCTCCCCAAAAATCGGAGCTGGATTGGAACAAAAATAAAAATGCCTAAGCCTTGAAAGATTCCTTCTTCACTGACCGAAATGATGAAATAATGAAGTGCAGTATAAGAACAGGAACTACACTTTGATCCTTGTCATTTCTCGCCATTTAACATGTTAGTGCTTATCTTCTGGTGCGTACTGTATTGGCCTTGTGGGGAGGCAAGTAGATACGGACTCGGGAAGAGAAAGGGCGCGAACATTGTATGTGACATTTTTAGAATTTTCAGTCTGTGTTTATTTACCTCCTCTCCAGGAGGTTAGGCACAAGGCCAGTTTTATCTTACGCCCACAAGGTAAGATGTGACCCAAGGTCGGGTAGGGAAAGCGGGGCTTGAAAAGCCAGCGCCCGAGAAAGTTAGCACTCTGGTCAACAAAAATTGCCTAGGAAGCCCCGTCGGCATTCCCCGGTAGGGGCGCCTCAGACAGTAAGCAATAAACTTACTCCTCCCCAAAGAGGGGAGGCAAAACCTGGGAGGGTGCA
>OY744533.1:7253492-7258492 GCA_963556195.1 Sepiola atlantica | reverse complement strand
TCCTAGAACTGCACAGGACAGACCCATTGACCGGCGTAAATCAAGACCCGAAGGCCAAGACAACACCAGTATGGGGTGCAGTATCCATCGGAACAGATACTACACTTTGATCTTAGCCAAAAGGCCAAGAAAGCTTTCTTGTTTTTTTGCCTACGAGCAAAGTGAAGTATCTGTTAATTATATTTTTTTCTGTTCTCAGTCAGTGAAGGAAAAATTCTTCTAGTGAAGCATTTTTTTATTTTTATTGGGGAGGGCTGGACTTTTTACAGATTAAAAACCGATTCTGTGTCAAACTGCGCCTCCGGGGAGAATCAAGTAAATAAGGACTGAAGATTAAATCCCCGTTTTCCGGTTCATTAGCGAACTCTCTAACCATTATTCCAAATGGCATGCCAATTGATTTAATGCCACAATATCACCGGCCGGTTTACATGTTGTTTCATAAATTTCTACAATCTGCGAGTATCATATTCTTTTTTGGCGGCACTGAGTACAGAAGACGTAGACGGGTATCGCGGACCACCGCTGTCACTTGCTAACTGACTACCTTAACAACTGGCTATTTAAGAATGTCCCACGCTTTGGATACATGGTCACCATTGTTAAAAAAAACCCCGCTAGATCGGAACAAAATAATATCCAGAAAATCGCTAGATTAAAAAAAAACCGCTAGATCGGAACAAAATAATATCCAGAAAATCGCTAGATTAAAAAAAAAACCGCTAGTTCGGAACAAAATAATATCCAGAAAATCGCTAGATTAAAAAAAAACCCGCTAGATCGGAACAAAATAATATCCAGAAAATCGCTAGATTAAAAAAAAAACCCGCTAGATCAGAACAAAATAATATCCAGAAAATCGCTAGATTTAAAAAAAAACCCGCTAGATCGGAACAAAATAATATCCAGAAAATCGCTAGATTAAAAAAAAACCCGCTAGATCGGAACAAAATAATATCCAGAAAATCGCTAGATTAAAAAAAAACCCGCTAGATCAGAACAAAATAATATCCAGAAAATCGCTAGATTTTAAAAAAAACCCGCTAGATCGGAACAAAATAATATCCAGAAAATCGCTAGATTTAAAAAAAAAAATCACCCTATATGAAAATATTACGAATATACATAATATTTCGGGTTTTCTATACTTCCTTTTAATTTTGATTTCATTTAAATTATTATTTGTCACTTTAATGTTATTTGTATTTAATTTTAATGTAAAAAACAAGGGAGGTAATTCATGACGATTGTGGGTTTGACTCATATAGAAATGAAAAGTTTGACAAAAGATTTATAAAATCGTCGTGAATTAGAGTTTGTAGGATCGAGGATCCCAGGGATATTTAAAATATATAATTTTTTATTAAAATGTACAATAACTTCTACTGTTCTGCAAATGCCATGTATGGAAGATAGATTTAGAAATCGTCTCATATAATGACTAGATAGGAAATGAATGCAGAAAGTAGGTTAACGGAAATGTAAAATTGCGGTTGTGCAGGTGGCAAACGAAATCACCAGATTTTACAGAATATAAACGCTAACCGCTAGATCCTAATTTTATTAGCTAGATTCCCCCCAAAAAAATCTCCAGATCTAGTGGTCAAACCGCTAAATTGGCAACACTGAATGCCATGCCCGATCAAATAGGGAGAGTAGAAAGTGAACTTTTGGTTTATTTTCGGCCGTCTCGTAACTCTCGCTTCCCTTAGTTTGTCCTTTAGTCCTCACATTCCATGAACAATGTTTCTTACAAATGGGGAAGAATTGCTGTTTTCTGGGTCGGGATCTATCCAGCTAACACTTATCGTTAACTAGTTTGTTTGTTTTTTTAACTTGAAGTAGTATTTTTTATTAGCTCCTTAAATCAAGTGGCTACACGCCTTGTCTGGAGCGATTTTCAGTAAAAAAAAAAAACAGAGCCTTTAATATCTTTTTTAGTCCCCATTAATGTTCACTGAATAATATATCATTTGGTTTAATCTTGATTTAAAAAAAACAAAACATAATACTGTATCGAGGGTAGCATTGTTGCATCAAGATTTTTAGATTATTCTCCCCCAGCATTCCCACCCAATACTCCCTTAAAGTCAGTGACTATAGTTACTCACGCGTGACCTACGTAGTCACTTACGTGTTACGTGAATTCATTTATCAACTCACCCCCCCCCCCCCTACACTTGTCTCAGCGAACCTGATTTCAGGATTCAGCCAACTTCCCAACTGGCATACGTTCCGCTAAGAAAATCCTCGCAATCCCCACCCGCTAACCTCGAACGATTCTAATTTCCTGGGTAAATATTACCCGCTTCCTATTCTCATTACAAGATAATAATTAAGTCTGGTTACCCCATTCGTTTATGTGCTCCCTTTTCCATCACTCGGCACTGCTTTTCCGTATGTTTTTTTCTTCCCCGGAGCTCTTAAAAGAAAATCAAGAAGAAAAAAAAACATTAATTATTGTTTTCACCGCTACTTGTCTAAAACCATCTGCGAAAGCTTATGGTTCTAAATTACCATGATTTTCAGGAACCTGTACCAAAATAGGACGGATTTTAGAGGCATATGATGATGAACTAGTTACTTGTGTTGGGACGATAAATCGGAATCGGGAATCGGGAATCGGAAAAATTGGTACTTTTTGGGTTATCGGAATCAGTACCGGAATCGGAAAAAAATAAACCGAATGTCCTATTCAAAAAAACGATTCTTTTAATGTTTGTTTGTTTAAAACTTAATTTTCCATTGCTGGTACTAATGATAAAATGATAAATATTTATTGACTTTAAATCTACAAACAAAACAAAAATTTATAGATCATAACGAATTGAAGTAAAAATGGCACGAGAAAAAAAGCACAGTAAAAATGGCACAAGTAAAAATGGAACGAGTGGATGAATAGGAAAAATGGCACAAGTGAAAAATATAGATGAAAATCCTACAATGAGTTTATCAAACTCTTGGATACAATGGATAAAGAGACAAAGTTGGTCCAATTAAAAAAAAAAGTTTGTCAAATTAAAAAGAAAAATATATCGACATTTAAAAGTAGATAGGTAATCTCCGCTAAATCAGTCTCCCCGCAAAACAATAAAATCCTACGTTTTAGGCGATTTTAGACTCGGAATCGGAAATTGTATCGGAATCGGGAATTTAGAAAATAATCGATAATTGTATCGGAATCGGGAACAATATTGGAACCGTCCTATCACTACTAGTAATCAGAGAAAAAGTGAGGAACACTTCAGCTCTTAGTTTCACTCTTCTTTCAAAACTGTATTACATTTTTTCTTCCTAACAACATGCACCAACGTTGCACAAAAACCTGCAAACCAGAATCATACACGAGATTGATTGCTCTCTCTGCTTATCGTAAAGTCAGTTCTCTCTATCGCTCCAAACTTTGTTTCACACCTGAGGCTATTCTCTATCTCTACAAATCTACTATCAGACTTTGTATGGCGTACTGTTGTCATATTTGGGCTGGTAAATCTCTGCCCCATTTGAGGGTTCTTGGTAAGGTGCAGAAACGTATCGGTAATTTGATTAGCCCTACCCTTTCTTCTTCTCTACACCTTTTCTCTCACAGATGTAATGTTGCTAGTCTCAGTCTTTTCTATAAATACTATTATGACATGTGTTCTTCAGAATTATGTGATCTATGTCCCGCTTCTATTTTTTCAGCTTTTTTTACTCGTTGGTCTAGTGGTCTTCACTAATTCGCTGTTTTGAAACCTCATTGTAATACAGCTTTCTATTCCAGTAGCTTCTTTCCAAGAACCGCAGGCTTGTGGAACTCTCTTCCTGCTGACTGTTTTCCTCCTACCTATCGCGTTAGTCTTTTCAAGACTAAGACCAATATATTGTCTTTGCGATAATCATATTTCGATCTTTTTAGCTCCTTACATTAAATGATTGATGCTTAGTCTGGAGCGATTTTCAAAAATAACAAATTAAAATTTAATTATACTTTATTATTATTATTATTATTATTATTATTATTATTATTATTATTATTATTATTATTATTATTATTATTATTATTATCGAATGTTTTCAAACAAAAAAAAAAGTTTTTTTTAAGTTAACTTAGATTTCCATAAAAAAAAAAAACATTTTCCAATTGTTCATACTTTTACGCAACCCGGGTACAGATTTACTTACTATCAAAATAAATAAAACTGCTGGTCTATTACGTCTGTGTAGCTTACTTGCCATAAGTATATTTATAGAATACTATATACATTGTTCGTCGGCGAGTGCGTGATTGGAGTAATACTTACCGTCGCATCTTATCAAATAATTTCGGATTAAAATCTAGTGTAGTCATTTACATACTAACCCTAAATCTAACCCTAACCCCTAACCCTTACCCTAACCATAACCCTAACCCTAACCCTAACCCTAACTCTAACCCATACACTAATTTCGAGTTCTGATCTAGTGTAGTAATTTACGTGCTAATATTAAAATGGCGAGTATGGCAAAGTGGTTAGAAAGATTATATTCTGATCAGTCAGTCACGGCATCTGCAGCCCCTGCGTGAAAACCATACACTTCCGGTTGACACAAGGCTTGTGAGTGGAACTGGGTACATCCAAACTGCTCAGAAGACGTCGGAGGCGGGTGCAGCAGCGTTACAGGCCGAACATATTTATAGAATCGTCTATTTAACGTCAGGTTATCGCAATGGTATGAACCCGCAATTTGACCCCACCTATAAAATGAATCGCTTACACGAGGTATTCAGTTTCGTCATTAAACGCATAAAAAGACGATTCAGTTGCGGTAAGAAAGAGCGAGAGCAAAGATGTTGGCTGCATATCAGGTTGTCGTTACTTGCTGCTATAAACTTTGTTAGTTACGACCGACGGCGAAAGAAAGATTATATCTGCATAATTGATTGGGTGTTTGTTTTGTCTTCTTTGCCTCTTGTGTGCGGGTGGGTGCGGGTGTGTGCGGGTGTATGTGTGTTTTTGTTGTATGTAAGCATTTAACTG
>OY744533.1:7245992-7250992 GCA_963556195.1 Sepiola atlantica | reverse complement strand
ACTATTTATATAGTTATGAACTAGACGTTTACAAACGTGTTCGTGTGTGTCTGAATATATATTGTTTTAACAACCCTTTTTTAGCCGTTCAAGTTAACGCGTGATAATATCACGGGAACTTGTCAGGAGTCGACGAGAGACTGAAGCCAAAATAAGCTTGAATTACCTTTTCTTTTATTATTTTAAAAGTTGTTTTATTTTTTTTTTTCTTTGGTTGTTGTGATATTCTGCTCAACAACTCGACGGCGAAAAATAAGTTTTGTTTTTTACTTGGTCTTAATCTGTTCCGTACCCCCAAAATGACGTACACACAGAGGAAAAGGAACGCCCATGCATGCATCCCTATATACATACGCAAATAATATATATATATATATATATATATATATATATATATATATATATATATATATATATATATATTATTCCGAAAAGAATTATCCATGGACGCACGCGCGTTTCGCCGTCTTCAAAACTACTCAGCGTGGCTATGACGAGATTAAAACCGGAATTACAGTTATTGTAACACAGCGCCCTTACCGATTAGGCTACCAAATCTTCCTTGTTATTGTGTTGACGATAGAGACAATGTTTATTTACTTATTTACGCTGAACATTAACCTTGATGATATGAGGGAGTTGAATTACATACCTTACAACTGTAACCCTAACCAAACCCTAACCCTAACCCTAACCGTAACCCTAACCCAAACCGTAACCCTAACCCAAACTCAAACCTAAACCCTAACCCTAACCCTAACACAAACCCTAACCCAAACCCTAACCCAAACCCTAACCCAAACCCTAATCCTAACCCTAACCCTAACCCTAACCCAATCTATCAGAATGTCGAAGTAATTTTGTTATTCTTAAAATAATTATCCACGGACGCGCGTGCGTTTCGTCTTCTCCACGGCTCCTCAGCTGACAGAGGTCAATGGTGTGGCATATTTACTTATAGGCCGATTTTTAACAAGTATCTCTTAACATTGGACTTAAAGATGATTTAGTTTTAATCAGCGCAGAAGTAGTTCCGCGGCAATGTGTTCTATAGGTGGAAAGCTCTTTCAAAGAAGCCCTGTTAATGAAAATTCTTCCTGGGGCTAGGAAAATGGAGGGCGAATGGAACCTCTTTTTTCGATGTGTGGGCTGAACTAGTTTCTGCTGTGAATGTTTTACAAGAATGGGCAAAAGATTGAAGCTCGGTCAAGCACCTTCCTTAGGAAAAGCAATAGAGTAGAGAGAGACTAGCAATGTCTTCTGTCTGAGAAAGGGGTTGCCGGCAGGAAAAAGTTCACTCGTCACCAGATTTCGGAGTCAATTGTTTGCCCTATCAAGGCAGGAAAGAGTGCTCTGTGCAGCACCTCCCCAGATGTGATAGCACTGTTCCATCTTTGGACGCACCTGACTCTTAAGCAGGTAGAGGGTCACATCAGGTTCCAGGTATATTCTGGAGCGGTAGAATGATGCAACCATTTTTTCTAGCGACCTTGGCAACGGACGTAATATACGTCTTCCAGTTTAGATCTTCAGTGACCTTCGGACCTAGGGGCTTATCAAAATAAAAGTTTTTTTTTCGAGAAGAGAGAGCCATTGATTTCGGTTGTAGTCTGTAGTGGAATGAGGTCATAAATGGATGGTAACATTTAATGCTGCAAAGAACAAAACCCCTTTCCTTCAATAACTACAAGAAACCTCTTAAACCACCAATTGCCGTGGCAAATAACACCATACCTAAGAGTACAACGTTCAAACCTCTCGGCCTAAAATTTACAGGCAACATGAATTAATAAATAAATTGAAGACATTGCCAAGGCTGCTGCAAAGAAGGTCGGCTTCCTCTACCGTGATAGTAAACTTCTCACACCTGACATTATCCTGTATCTTTACAAAGCCACTCTCCGCTTATGCATGGACTATTGTTGCCACGTCTGGGTTGGTACACCATCCACTAGTCTCTCCCTCTTAGACAAAGTTGAAAAAGAGTTGCCAACTAAATAGGTCTCTCACTATCAACCAAGCTCCAGCCCCTGTCCCATCGCCGCAATGTTGCATCCTTGTGCCTGTTTTATAAATACTTCAATGGATTGTGCTCCGATGAACTTGCTGCTCTGGTGCCCCCTAGACGTAAATACACTAGATCAACCCGACAGTCTGCTAAGTCCCATCCATTCATTGTAGAGGTCCCAAGATGCTGGAGAGCCTTCTACTTCAATAGCTTCTTTTCGTCGTGCTGACGGCTTATGGAATTCCCTCCCTGCTCCCTGTTTTATTGATAGTACCGACATGCAAAAATTTAAAACTAATGTAAAAATACATCTTGCTCCCAATTTAGGATGATTCACTATCCATTCACCCTAATTCTCAGTATCCCCTTATGTCTACAGTGGCAGCCTGCCTTGTTTGGGGTGAACTGTGATAAAAAAAAATACTTAGACACAGGACTGAGACTGCAATAGCCCGTTAAGACGAGACTGCTAGAGAATGAATCAAAATGAAGAAACGACAAAAGAATAGACTCTAACGAAAACGGTTTAGTTTCCAAAAATGTCGCAAGATAAAACCAACGAAAAAAAAAAGGAATTCACGGTCGATGTCTTTAAAACGAGGTTAAGAATCTGTTTTTTTTTCTTTCTTCTCTCTTTTAGTTTGTAAACCGATCCTGCTGTCTTGAGGAATGTTCTCTTTAAATCGCTGGCTCTTTGCTAACTTGACGTTTTCAGCGGCAGCGAAAATAACGGATTACGATTGGTGAATCTTTATTCGCTAACTGACGTCATTTTTGTAAAACAAACAAACTATGAAATCATACCGCATGTGGCATAAAAATCACCCTCATTTTGAATGGTTATTTTGTAGAAGTGCCTCGTATTTAATTTTTAAAAAAATGAGTTTTTCAAAAAATAAACGCCACTGTGGAACGTATTGCGGAATAGTGGACATATCAAATAAGTACATTGACTAGACTTGGCTTAAGTCATCCTATGCAAACAGTAAAAAATTATGAGCTCCAGAGGTAGTTCCGTGACTTTGTCATGTTTTTTTTTCTAATAGCTGGATATGTTTACGGGATCGTCACATCTGTATACGCATACAGCGTCTGATATTCCAAAATTGTAACCCATCTGGTACCGACCAGGCTCAACGTCGCTTAACTTCGGTCATCTAACGAGAACTTGTGTCTTTGGATGATTATATATATATATGTCTGAATCGTGGTTGAAGGTACATCTGAGGAGACCAAAATAAGGTCGAAATAGACTATTATGTACACAACCGAAATGTGCATCTAATTCATCTCATCTTCAAATTTATATATATATATATATATATATATATATATATATATATATATATATATAGTCATCCAAGGACACCGGTTATCGTTATATAATCGAAGTTAAGCGACGTTGAGTCGGGGCAGTACCAGATGGGTATATATATATATATATATATATATATATATATATATATATATATATATATATATATATATATATATATATATGTGTGTGTGTGTGTGTGTGTCATTCAAAGAGCTGTTGCGTCGTCTCCAATTCATCTATGTGGCTAGATCTAACGAGTGTATTCACGCCGAGATTCGAAACCCGAGCGGCCGGTCACATACAAATACGACCAACAGTCCAAGTACCTAGCATCTTGCGCCAACAAATATCACCAGTGACAGTAGAAGTAGAAATGCATACGCTATATACGTAGTCTTTCTGTTTGCGCTTATTGAAAAAAGACTCCGTATATAGCGTTTGAATTTCTATTTCTTGTGTCACTGACGATGTTTGTTGGCGCAGAATGTTGGGTACTTTTTTTATGGAAATCGCTCCAGACAAGGCCAGAAGCCACTTGATGTAAGGAGCTTACAAGAATGAAATATGAGTATTGCAAAGACATGAGATTCCTATTGACCATAGTCTTGAAAAGACCAAGGTCAGAGGTAGGAGGAAAACAGTCAGTAGGAAGAGAGTTCCACAAACTGCAGTTCTTGGAAAATAAGCTACTGGAATAGGAAGCTGTATTACAATGAGGTATCAAAACAGCAAATTGATGGAGACCACTAGACCAACGCGTCAAACGAGCTGGAACAAAAGAAGCGGGGATTAGATCACATAATTATGAATAACACGTGCGATAATAGTATTTATAGAAAAGACTGAGACTAGCAACATCACGTCTGTGAGAGAGAGAGGGTGCAGAGAAGAAAGGATGTAGCCAATGAAATTATAGATATGTTTCTGCACCTTATAAAGAACCCTCAAATGGGGCAGAGATTCACCAGTCCAAATATGACAACAGTACTCCATAGATGGTCTGATTGTGGATTTGTAGAGATAGAGAATGCCGGGAATATCGACGAGTCTGCTCAGGCATTTTTGTACACTGTCTCTTGTGCTCTGACCTTTGCATCCTCACGTTGTGTCACGTTTTCTCTCCGGGGGAAGGGGGAGGGGTTGTAAATACCCACAACAGCCATGCGTACAAACACACACACACACATACACGCAGACAAGTGTCTAGCGTTCTTAGCTGACCTAAAACTTTTCATTTTGCGATTATCTGTGTTCTGTGAATGAACGAATAAAAAAAAAGGAGGAAGCACAAAAAAAAATGTCATTGTGTCTGTCGTGTCAGATCCCTCCGCGCCATCCATCCTATATTTAATATTTCGATTCATTCCACCTTTATCTACCTTTTCCGATTCCCTGCTTATATTCCAAAGAATATCTTTCATACTTTATCGGATTTTTATTTCGTGTTCATTTTTTTATTATATTAAAGATAATTCACTCTTCTTCTCTTCATTTTTTATTTATTTATTTATTTATTTATTTATTTATTTATTTATTTATTTTGGTTGTTGTGTCATTTCTATTTTTATTCCTTTGCTTCGTAGACAAAGAAGACACGGAATTAAACTTTATATTTACTTGCGCATGCGCATCGCTGATCGATATCATATTCATTTCCGGTCGTGTGTATCCAAC
>OY744533.1:7238492-7240992 GCA_963556195.1 Sepiola atlantica | reverse complement strand
GTGTATTTACGTCGAAAGGGCACCAGAGCAGCAAGTTCATCGGAGCACAATCCATTGAAGTACTTGTAAAACAAGCACATGGATACAACATTACGACGATGGAGTAGGGGCTGGAGCTTGGTGGACAGTGAGGAACCTATTAGATACTTTTTTTCACCTTGTCTAAGAGGGAGAGACTAGTGGTTGATGCACCAGCTTAGATGTGGCAAAAATACTCCATGCATGGGCGGATGGTGGTTTTGTAGAGATATAATATACTGTCATGTGTGAAAAGTTATCATTGTGATGTTATAATATAGCCTCTCATTCTTCTACTTTTCTTTCCTTTCTCTTTCTCTTCTTCATCTTGCCTCTTTTTCTCTCTCCTCCCTCCCTGTCTTTCCTCTCTCTTGTCTTTACTCTTTCTTTTCTCTTCCCTATTTCTCTCTTGTTTCGATCTTTCTCTTTTTTTCTCTCTATCTCTATCTCTCTCTCTCTCTCTCTCTTCTCTATCTGTTTCTCCTCTTTCTCTTTTTCTCCTCTTTTATTTATTTTAAATCATTTCATTCCTCTAACCATTTTTATTATTTCCGTCATTCGCTCTTCCTTCCACCATCTAAAATTGCATCTCTGCTCATCAGATGTTTATTTTTTTATGTAGATTGACCTAATTCTATAACATTCTAAAAAGTTGTAAAGAAGACAATATGTCGGACTATAGAGGTTTTTTTAACGAGTTTATTGAAGTATACGGATGGTTTTCATGAAAATGTACCACAGTGTGTCGGATTTTCTGAATTTCTAAAGAATCATCATGTATATAAAATATTCAGGCTTTGTGATTCCCAATTTCTGTTCGATTTAAATGTGTACTTTTATTAACGCCAATGAGACGTAAGGGGCTACTGTGAATAAGGACCCATACTTACAGGGACATCTTAAGTAAGGAGTTGTGAGCGAGATATTTTTTAAAGATAAAGGATGTATCTTTAAATAATAATCTATCGTGATAATAGAAAGCTCAATATATTGGATAGAGCAATCAATTCGTGAAAATGAACGAGGAAAATTAAAGTTGTACAATATTTATTAAATCATCAAAAGTTAAAACTTCTCCGATGGCTATGGAATACTCAGCCGTTTATGAACAAAATCTGAACTTTTAAGTACTTTCAGTATTGTACTTTACCAAATTTTACCTTATCAACATCTTGATTGCCCTGACCGTCTGAAATTGTTACTTCCCTGCACTGATGAGAGCAATACGCTTGAAACACAAGCGTCTGTAGGTATAAATAATTTAATATGTATTTATTAATATTATACTAAGCCCCTTTAAGAAATTAAAGTTGAGCACTCTCGGGAAAGTTAAAAATAGACTGTCAAAAAGCTCTAATGCAAAGTTCCGAATACGTTCGTCGAACACTCTCGACTAGTCTTCTATCTGTGCCCGCTTCTACGTACATATAGATCTTAATTTCCCTAAATTACGTGACAGTTTCCGTGGGCCGAGTGGATATGGCTGACTCTGTGTACCGGGTTCGCGCCTCCCGACCGTCTGAAATTGTTACTTCCCTGCACTGATGAGAGCAATAAGCTTGAAACGCTAGCGTCTGTAGGTATAAATAATTTAATATTTATTTATTAATATTATATATATATATAAATGACCCAATAACTGGTCACCTCTTAAGATGGAATTTATTCTGAAATGTAAGATTAATGAAAAAAAATACAAATTAATCTCGCATTGTTAATGGCTTACATATCAATTTATTAACATATCCAACAATGCTTTAAATGGACAACCAACCAATACTATAGATATATATATATATATATATATATATATATATATATATATATATATATATATATATATATATATATATATATATATGCATTCATTTTCAATGTTTAATATTACCGGTAATACTTGCGTTAAACATGTTTATCCTCTCGGGAAATATATTTTTCTTTGAAAATCCATGAATTAAGGATAATGAGATTCCTCCGCTCTCCTTGTTTTTGAACTTTTTAATCAATATTGTAATTGTACACCTTTTATTTTCTATTATTCTGTATATATATATATATATATATATATATATATATATATATATATATATATATATATATATATATATATATATATTGCCAATGGTGGCGTAGCGGTTGCAGTTTCCAACTGTCAAAATAACGATTCGATTTCAGCTTGAATAACTTGTCTGTCTAGCAACATTAAAGAGCTGTAATATAGCGAAGCAGTCGGCCTACGAATGACTATATAGTGAAAGGAGATAAATATTGAGAAATGTAATGAGAGGGAGAAAGAGAGAGAGAGAGAGATAGAGATAGAGAGAGAAAGACGGTGGCTAGTAACTGATGGAGAGATAGAGAGGGACGTAGGGAAAAAGGGAGAAAGAGGGCTCTGCATATGACATTTGAGAGAGAGGGAGAGAGAAAGGGGTGATGGGAGAGGGAGAGAGAATTGAACAGTAAAAGAATTTATGGAATGAAC
>OY744533.1:7195992-7230992 GCA_963556195.1 Sepiola atlantica | reverse complement strand
CACCCGGACAGCTAAAACACTCTTGCTGTTATGTAAGAAAAAAAAAAAAAAAAAAGGAAAAAAAAGGAAAAATAAATAGTAAGTCTTATATCGTATTCGATTTATTTTTATTGTTTTTGTTCCTTTCCTTTCAACTTGCATCTTACCCGGAATTGCATTGCCCACAGCCTTTCAAAAACTTACTACTACTATACCCAGCAATGCTTCAAGCAAACTACCATTCTCTACTATATATATATATATATATATATATATATATATATATAGAGAGAGAGAGAGAGAGAGATAGTTTTAAACTGTAATTGTTAATTGTCACCCTGTTACGACTCACTCACCATTTAAACTATAGATTATAACACTGACACTGCACTCAAGTTTTGATTGAACCAACCTAATCCCACCCCCATTACTTGTAATCGAAACAAACTGTTTCAAACAATCTATCCTTATCCCTTACACTGTTCCTCTCTCCTAAATTTCAATATATCTGAGTAGGATAGACCTGATCTTTAATTTAACTAACTCTTTTCCCATTAATTTATTTCCCCCTCTTTTCTCCTTGGTCATTTAATGTCCCTTCTAATTATTCATATAACCCTTAATTTGGTTTTAAAATAATTTAAAAAAATTTTTTTAAATTAACTATTCTCTAGCTCTTTTTAAATTTTAAATTTAAATTTTTAATTTTTTAAATTTTTTTAATCTTTTTAATTTTTAATTTTAATCATTCACTCTCTCTCATAACTCTATTTATTTTACCATGCTTTTAACTAATTCTATTTTAACCCTTTTTAAACCCCCAGAAACCCTTACCGGTAACCACAATTTAATTCGTTTTAGCTGCTTCACTTGTCACCTCTGAAATGTTAGAAGCTCACTCATTTGATTTCTATTTTTAGAATACAATCTCGACACTCCTATCCCGCTTCAGATTAATCCCACCCTCCAAAACATATATCCTACCGCCCGCCCACACCCTCAACCACCCTGTCACTTTAACTTCATCCCCATACCAGCCTTCCTCCTGTTCCTTTATATATATATATATATATATATATATATAGAGAGAGAGAGAGAGAGAGAGAGAGAGAGAGAGAGAGAGAAAAAAAAAAGAGTGATAAATATGCGACGATTGTCCTTTGCCTTCTTTTTTTATTTCCTCCCAACTCTCAAAGCGGCTATTTAAACAATCCCGTACCTCATAAACCCTCCCCCCAACCCCAAATCTTTAACCATTTTGCTCTCACGCAAAGAGTTTTCTTCACATTCTACAATTCATTTGACTTCTTTTCAACGGAAATTTACCACCCGGACAATCTGCATATATTTTTCACGGAATTTTTATTTTCATTCACTGCGTTTTTTTAACAAAAATTCCTTTAATAATAATTTTCATATTTTTCAAATATTTGAAGCCTTGGCTTAAGGAAAGAATAATAAACACTAGTTTATTACTGAATACACCTTGCATTGAACAATTGAAATTTGAAATAAATTTGGACAATCGTCGTATATTTATCACTCTTTTTTCTTCTATCTCTACAATTGCTCTATCTCGTATATTGAGCTGATCCTCTTCACAATAGGTTCCATCTACTAAAGTTTTTACTTTGTTTTATATTTGATCCTATATATATATATATATATATATATATATAAGATAAATGAAAGAAGAGGGATAAACATGTACGAATGGCAAATCTATTTCAACTTCGATTGTTCAATGCAAGGTGTACTCGGTAAAAACATGTTTATTATTCTTGCCTTAAGCCAAGGCTTTTCAAAGATTAAAATCTTATATTCAGAGGAATTACATAGATGGATAAGTTGGCAGTGGAAAACCTTTCTTTTAATGTACTTTCACTGGACACCTTCTCAAGGGACATTTACCAACTGGACAGACCCTATATTTTTTACACGCACATTCTCACTCTCCATTACTTAATATTTTTTCAAATTTTGAATTTTGTTTTTTCCACTGCCAACTAATCCATCTATGTAATTCCTCTGATGATACGATTTTAATCTTTGAAAAGCCTTGGCTTAAGGAAAGAATAATAAACGTGTTTTTGCATTGAACAATCAAAGTTGAAATAGATTTGTCATTCGTACATGTTTATCCCTCATCTTTCATCTATCTTTATAATTGCTCTATCTCGTATATTGAACTTAAATCATTTCACTATAGGTTCTATCTACTAAAAATATACTTTTAGTTTCAACATTTATATATATATATATATATATATATATATATATATATATATATATATATATATATATATATTCACTTCTAGATGTGTCCGCTTTCATAGACATAAATAGATCTTAATTCTCTTTCTTTAATATAGTTGGTTTATTGGCTGCATATGCCTGGTAAATGTTGACTTGAGTTTGAAGCGTGTGACCAGTAGAGCAATTGTCCTCCACACTTTTCTTGTTTTATATTCGTTCCTTTTTGCTTGTGGTCGTTTTTATTTGTTTGTTTGTTTGTTTGTTTGTTTGTTCTGTTTGTTATTTGATCTCCGGTCAACAGTGAAATCATCGAGGGAGTCCGGTGCGATTGATTGTCGAATAAATTGAACAGAAGAAGGCGAGAGTGGTCAGCGCGTTGAGCCAACCACTTTGAGATTAATACTGCGATCGGCCATGATGAAAGGCCGATCGGTTATCGATGTAGGATAATCAAACCTGCTCCGTTCATCGATTTTAATCGTAGCAGATGGATTAAATGTATTTCGGTCGGAAACAGAGCCATCGTCGAGTAGAGTAATATATTATGTTGTTGTTTTTTTGTTGTTACTTTCGCCATTGTTACATAAAAAAACTAGAGCAATAACAGTGACGGAGATAAATGTTACATTTGCCAAACAAATAAACTATACAGTGAATACGAACAAATAAACTATACAGTGAATACGAACAAATAAACTATACAGTGAATACGAACAAATAAACTATACAGTGAATACGAACAGATAAACTATACAGTGAATACGAACAGATAAACTATACAGTGAATACGAACAAATAAACTATACAGTGAATACGAACAAATAAACTATACAGTGAATACGAACAAATAAACTATACACTGAATACGAACAAATAAACTATACAGTGAATACGAACAAATAAACTATACAGTGAATACAAACAAATAAACTATACAGTGAATACGAACAAATAAACTATACAGTGAATACGAACAAATAAACTATACAGTGAATACGAACAAATAAACTATACACTGAATACGAACAAATAAACTATACACTGAATACGAACAAATAAACTATACAGTGAATACGAACAAATAAACTATACAGTGAATACAAACAAATAAACTATACAGTGAATACGAACAAATAAACTATACAGTGAATACAAACAAATAAACGATACAGTGAATACAAACAAATAGGAACTTATGTACAAAATAAAATATATTTCCCTTGAAACAATAGATTATTTACTGGATATTCATGAAAGATAACTTTATTCTAATGATTTTTATTGAAACTTTAATCAACAAAATCTACCTTTTTTTATATAATACTTCGAATCAGCTGCTGCTGATATGATATGCTAAGTAATCTTACTCAGTGTCACACACACACTCACATTATAACATCTCTCTATAACAAAGAGCAGTGTGTATTTATTTGTATACACACATATGTATATATATATAAATATATATATATATATATATATATATATATATATATATATATATATATAGTAATATAGTAATAAGAATAAATAATAATACATAAATAAATAATAGCAAAAATAAGAACTAACAAAATAAATAAGTAAACAATAAAACCAAACACACAAACGATAGAATAAAATGAACTCAACCACACACCCTCTCCTCTCTTTCATTCGGCCGTAGCGATAACTATAAAACACAAACTCCAGTCTTCTTATTTAAATTAAAAAAAAAAAAACCCTAATCCTGAAGACGACTACGAAAGTCGAAAGCGCTCGAGAAAATGGCCGAATTAAAAACTATCGGCGAAGTACTATACGGATTGCCACCTGAAACCAGAAAGATGGCTCGACGGTTTGCGAACCTCACGAGGAAAATATACAAACGCGAAAGTTCCGTGATGTTCAACAACGCTTGACTTGCTGCCTATATATATATATATATATATATATATATATATATATATATATATATATATATATATTAAAGTAAGGAAGTTAACATCTTTTAAGCACGGATTAGAATGTATTAAATATTTTTGAAAATCAACAATCGTGCAATATTTTTATAAATGAAAAATTCATTTATTTAAATTTTTTATCGCGAATTTTCATTGTAAATACAACCTTGTCAAGCGAGATTGTCCCATAGTTTTTTTCCTTTTCTTCCTCCTAATTTTGATGGTGGGGACGAAAATACGGCGAGTTCTTTAAGACGTTAGAAGTTTAGTCTGGTCGATGTCATGCACAGATTGGCGCTATTTTTTTAAGTACGGAAGTTAACATATTTGAAGCACGGATTAGAATGTATTATATATATACAGGGTGTTTCAAAAGTCTTGGGAACATTACAAATGCGTATATCTCATGAACTATTCCAGGTAGAAAAATGAAACTGGTGCCATTTTAAAGCTTGCTTAATCAAGTTTTTGGTCATACTAATGATTTTCGTGTTATCTTTCCAGGTGCAGTAATGGCGTTCTCTAAACAAGACAAGGCATTTTGCGTCCTCCAATTTGCAAAGACTGAATCGTGGACATGTGTTCAGCGTGCATTTCGCAGGAAATTTTAAAAAGAAGCCCCTGAAAGGAAATCCATTGTCAGATGGCATGCTAAATTTGTGAAAGATGGGTGTTTGTGCCCAAGTAAGCGAACAGGTCGCCCTTCAACTTCAGAAGATGCAGTTGAGCAAGTTCGGACAGCCTTTCAGCGGAGCCCCCGTAAATCAGTGAGAAGAGCCAGCAGGGAACTTCAGCTTGCTCCAGCAACTGTCTGGCGTGTCTTAAGGAAACGACTGCAAATGGTACCTTACAAGCTCAAGTTGGTCCAAAAGTTGAAGGACACTGATAAGCCACTTCGCCGTGACTTTTGCATTGCAATGCAAGAGAAGTTGGAAGATAACGGCTTTGATGACCGGCTTGTTTTTAGCGATGAGGCGATCTTCCATCTGAATGGCAAAGTTAACAAGCATAACACTCGCATATGGGGTACTGAGAATCCTCATGAACTTCTTGAGCACGAGCGAGATTCACCAAAAGTGAACGTGTTTTGTGCAATTTCCAAGAAAGGTGTCTATGGACCGTTCTTCTTTGAAGAGGCAACTATCACTGGTGAATCCTATCTCAACATGCTGGAAGACTGGTTAATGGCTCAGTTGGAACAAGCAGAATCTGATGACTTCATTTTTCAACAAGATGGTGCACCACCACACTGGAGTCTTAGAGTAAGGCAGTTTCTTAACACAAGGCTGCCTGGTAGATGGATTGGGAGATCTGGGCGAGGTGATGACGTTCTCATGCCCTGGCCTCCTAGGTCTCCAGATCGTACCCCGTGTGACTTTTTCCTTTGGGGCTTTGTCAAGCAACAAGTCTATGTGCCGCCCCTTCCAAGAGATATTGACGAACTAAAGGCTCGAGTAACGGCAGTTGTGGGAACCATTGACGTCAAGATGCTGGAACGCGTTTGGCAGGAAATTGACTATCGACTAGATGTCTGCCGTGTGACGAATGGTGCTCATATTGAGCAACTTTGAAGATTCCCCACAAAACTTGAAACTTTAACCTTTCCAACGGTACCAATTTCATTTTTCAACTCCTAATAGTTTTTGAGTTATTAAAAATCGTTATGTTCCCAAGACTTTTGAAACACCCTGAGTATATATATATATATATATATATATATATATATATATATATATATATATATATATATATATATAAGTCAAGTTCATATTATATTCCAATAACCATGGTTTTATTTCATTATGTTTATTTTTATTTTTTCCCATTTCCAAAAAACATTACATTTCTGTGAGATATATTTTTTACGGTCCGTTTCATTTGTCTTGTGCCAAAAAACATTTTTATGTCAATATCGTCTTTGTAACATTACAAAATCATCAGATAAATTAACAACGAGTAAAAAGTTCTTGGATTATAGTGTCTTAAAAAAACCTACACTATAGAGTGGTTCATTTTCATTTAAAGAAAAGAGCAAACTCACATGTGGGGGAACCCACTAATACGCCATTTTTATATTTATATTTTAATATTATATTTGCTCTGTTATCACTAAATGACAATCATCGAGCTGAATCTTTTAAGGAGACTGCAAAGTAAAAGGGCACTGATAGTATATGCTAATACATATATTGTCATTAATAATTATATATATAGATATATTTATATATATATATATATATATATATATATATATATATATATATATATATATCTCAAGAGAAGCTATTGACCCCTAACTGTGCAAGTAATGTTTTATTTTTGTATTACAATAGTCCCGAAGAATAAATATAGTAAATATTGTGGAATCAATCCTATACGCAGCTTTATAAATGTTTTCCAAGAAAAGTTTAAAAATATATGAAAAGCGTACCAATTAAAGTTGGCAATTCAAGCAAAAATCATGTGTAGCACGCTAATGAAAGTTGCAACTTGACAGATATGGAATATAGTTATATTGTCTGTTATTTTACTCTACGTATACCTAAAGTGCTTTTTAATGCACATATATATATATTCACATACACACACACACACACACACATATATATATATATATATATATATATATATATATATATATATATATATATATGTGTGTGGGGGGGGGGGAATGAAGAAGGAAACGCCAAGAGATATTTTTTATATATTCATTAACGTTTCGTCTTTATTGTAAGACTTCCTCAGGATGATATTGAAAAAGAATGTCGTGCAAGTACATCGAAATTTTGGGTAGACATGATGGAGAGATGAAAGAAAGTAGTAGCCGTGGCTACTGTGAACCCCAAATTTCGATGTACTTGCATGACATTTTTTTTTCAAATTCTCATCTTGAAGAAGTATAACAATAAAGACGAAACGTTGATGAATATATAAAAAATACCTCATTCATATGAATATTTTCGTAATATATCTAGATTAACTAATCGAGAGCCAAGAAGAACAATTTATTAAGAAGAACAATCTATTATTAACAAGAACATCTGTCAGCCGTGAAATTGCATACATTCACTTGAATTGCGTAATGCAACCGGCTTTCGTTGCTAAATTTTGTTAATTTGAATAATTTTTAATAATATCGAACCCACTGCTTCTCTTTGAAAATTTCCATCGTTTGTTTGGTGGTTTTGTTTTACGGCATATCAACCCTTTTTTGGGTTATGTAATGTCAAATCCAGTCATTTTTGTAAACGTTTTTAAGCTTCAAGTTCTTTATATCGTTAAATATTTATTTATGGTGTTTGGTTTGGTTCGGTTTGGTTGTTTTGTAAAATTGTGGTTCGGTTTGGTTGTTTTGTAAAATTGTTGTTCGGTTTGGTTGTTTCGTAACATTGTTGTTCGGTTTGGTTGTTTCGTAAAATTGTTGTTCGGTTTGGTTGTTTTGTAAAATTGCTGTTCGGTTTGGTTGTTTTGTAAAATTGTTGTTCGGTTTGGTTGTTTCGTAAAATTGTTGTTCAGTTTGGTTGTTTCGTAAAATTGTTGTTCGGTTTGGTTGTTTTGTAAAATTGTTGTTCGGTTTGGTTGTTTTTTAAAATTGTGGTTCGGTTTGGTTGTTTTGTAAAATTATTGTTCGGTTTGGTTGTTTCGTAACATTGTTGTTCGGTTTGGTTGTTTCGTAAAATTGTTGTTCGGTTTGGTTGTTTTGTAAAATTGCTGTTCGGTTTGGTTGTTTTGTAAAATTGTTGTTCGGTTTGGTTGTTTCGTAAAATTGTTGTTCGGTTTGGTTGTTTTGTAAAATTGTTGTTCGGTTTGGTTGTTTTGTAAAATTGTTGTTCAGTTTGGTTGTTTCGTAAAATTGTTGTTCGGTTTGGTTGTTTTGTAAAATTGTTGTTCGGTTTGGTTGTTTTGTAAAATTGTTGTTCGGTTTGGTTGTTTTGTAAAATTGTTGTTCAGTTTGGTTGTTTCGTAAAATTGTTGTTCGGTTTGGTTGTTTTGTAAAATTGTTGTTCGGTTTGGTTGTTTTGTAAAATTGTTGTTCAGTTTGGTTGTTTTGTAAAATTGTTGTTCGGTTTGGTTGTTTCGTAAAATTGTTGTTCGGTTTGGTTGTTTTGTAAAATTGTTGTTCGGTTTGGTTGTTTCGTAAAATTGTTGTTCGGTTTGGTTGTTTTGTAAAATTGTTGTTCAGTTTGGTTGTTTTGTAAAATTGTTGTTCAGTTTGGTTGTTTTGTAAAATTGTTGTTCAGTTTGGTTGTTTCGTAAAATTGTTGTTCGGTTTGGTTGTTTTGTAGAGGAAAATTGCTGAATTTGTTTTTAGCTTTGCAGAACATGAATTAGTTTTGCAAAGGGAAAGGAAAAAAACAATAACATCAATGTTTGGTGCATTTTAGGTCAGGAAGCCAGTATCTTCAGACAGCCTGATCTGGTAGCACCAGAGAAAATTTCGATGACTTTGATATGAAAGCAATCTCCCTCAATAGATGCAATGGCAAAGCGACCATCTCAATTGATCAACTCGAGCTTGTGTGTCTGTTCCGCGCGTTTTCTTCCGTCGGATCATTTCTTTATTGACACGACGATGCGTTACAACAGTAGTTTATTTACAATCGCCTCGTGTTCCTTAGTCAACGTCTCTCTCTCTCTCTCTCTCTCTCTCCCTCTCTCTCTCTCGCCCCTTGTATCCTAACGTAGGAATCGCCAATTTAAGCCGTTCCGCCAATTCCACTCCATTATTAAGCTTTGTGTGAACGATACTATTTCCAAAGCTTCCAGATTTCAGATAACATAAAAAAGAATCTCTATATTTTGCTTCGCACACAGTTTGTTTAAAAAACAACACACTTTTAAAAAAACTTAACGTGCGTAACATATCACCCGGGGTGATCAGAGAAGCATGATAATGAATAAGAAGTATAATCTAGATGGTAACGATATGTTGGTTCGTGGTGTGGGTTGAGGTCGCGTTTGGAACGCGACTTTGAATATAAACATTTATTCTTTATCGTTTGGGTGAGGGTTGAAGAATACGTGAAAGAAGATAATTTTCAGAATTATAATCTAGATGGTAATAATATGTAAGTCAGTTATATGTGTTGAGGTCGCGTTTAGAATGCGACTGTTATTGTTTTGATAATTTCAAGGTTGGGACGAAAATGTGAATATAAACATTTATCATCGTGAACATCCTTTTAACATGACCCCCAACTCGTTTTTTTTCTTCTCCTTTTTCTTTACATTCATCCACTTTTCTTCTACTTTTTCACATTTTTCTTTGTTCTATTTCCAGAAGGTTTTATTTGCGCACACTTGTCTGCATGTAACAAGATGAATTCTTTTGCACAGTTCCTAGTCGACTACATCGCCAACCCAATCAACTCAATTTGCTTTTATTTTCCTTTTCGGCTAGTTCGCTGTATTTATTTATGATGTGGTTTATTCTTTCGTCGCTTTATTCACAGAGAATAGATTTACTCTCTTCATGGGTCTTGTCTATCTGGGCTTTTATATAAGTCGTTCTCTTGACTTTTACGTCGTTTATTGTTATTATTATTATTATTATTATTATTATTATTATTATTATTATTATTATTATTATTATTATTATTAATTATTATTATTATTATTATTATTATTATTATTATTATTATTATTATTTCCACCATTTGTAGTTTTTTTTTCCTCGCTATTTTCATTTCATTAAAACGTCGTCTGTTTCCTTTGATTTCATTCAAAGAAACAAGCTGATCCGTCCAGCTCGGTTGAATCCCTCGAGATATTAAGTCTTTCCTGTCCGTTGTCAAGGATAATCAATAAACATCCGTACGACAAACACACGACGACACAGCTAAGACAACAACAACAACAACAACAATAATAATAATAATAATAATAATAATAATAATAATAATAATAATAATAATAATAATAATAATAAACAACGACTGTTGCTATGACGGAAAGTTAGTTGCCACGGTTATAAAGAAACGCGAAGAAAGTTAAAAATCTGGGAGACTTGTCACTCAGACTCCAAGGAATAGCATTTGCTTTTATCAATGATAAAAACTCGTATGAAAACTCCTCGTGTGTAAACAATAGTAGTTGATACTAATGTTAGTATAATCTTCATTAATTATTTTTAATTATTTTTCGCTCTGGTTGCAAGATACGACCGGGATTCAATCTTATTTTTGTTCAATTCGGATTTAACGGACTCTCCAATTGAACAACGCACTTTGATTTGATTTGGGTTGCCCATATCAGGATTTTGGAATTTTAAGTGAGTTTATTGAGCTTTCTATATTATTTAATTTGATTTATTTATCGTTGTTATAATTAACATAAACATTGGATACTTTTCACTTCACCGATTATTGACACATTTCGCGACTGGATAACTTTGTCAGCTCCTTCAATTTCTCGTATTTGGACTGCTTTTTATGACCTGGATTAATCTTCATCAACCCTCTGGATGTCTTTCCTGATTATGTTTTTCAAATTGTATGACCTGGATGGATTGTATAGATTCAACAAAAAAGTATGTTTTGGGGTTGATATATTTTTACTTTACTTTCTCAAATTTTAAATTTTGGCCTTTGCCAACTTATCTATCCCAGCGTCTTCCTCTGATTATAAGATTTTGATCTTTGAAAAGCCTGGCTTAAGGAAAAATTTAACTTGAATAAATTGCCTTTTGCGGAATATACCTTGCTATGAGCAACTGAATTGAAAAAAGATTTGACTTTTGCTTTTCTAATTCCTTTTCATCCTTATATATATATATATATATATATATATATATATATATATATATATAAACTTCTTTTGTAAGATGGTAGGAAAATCCCAGCAGAGTGCTCGATTAATTGAGAATCAAAATTAAGAGCGTAATATTTATTTGTTGGTACAGAAAATTAGTATAACATCAGTACCGTCGGTTTCAAGCTCAGTTGGCGTTAACCATCCGGCTCTCTTCAGGTGACAACATAAGCTTAACTTGAAACCGATGGTACAGATGTTATACTGATGTTCTGTACCAAAAAATAAATATATATACATATATATATTCTCTGTTTTTTTTTTAAATTTTCTTATCTGTTTGTTTTTGCTGTGATGCCAGACATCCACCGGCTATTTCAGACACTCCAGCCGAGAGATCTTTTTAAGATTCTAACCGTCCCTTTAAGTGCAGTTATTTGTATCTCTCTAGCACTCGGTTTACCGGGTATACTCGCCAGATAGCTTTTGAAATTCTTTTTCATTAGTCCTGTTGCTCCTATAATTACTGGTATGATGGAGATTTTCCTAAGATTCCAGTTTCTTTTCATGTCGTACATAAGACCTTGGTATTTCGTAATATTTTCCCTCTCAGCTCTGTTTAATCATGGAAAAAGTAAAATGGCATTGCTGTGGGATTGAATGACATAATTTAATAATTTGGAGTGTAGGGAGGGGAAGCTTAATGTTGGACTTAATGAGATGAATTTCGAGGAATCTAAGGCATTTAGCTATAGGTATTTTAGTATAAAGAGACTTGATATCTAAACTGGCCATGGTGAGGTTATTCATATTGATGTGTGGTTGTCTTTGTAGCAGATCTACGGAGTTTCTTTTATATGGGCTGAACGAATGGAACCGAGAATAGTGGGGGGGTATTTCTGCTAATTTATGTGGTGTGCTGCCGATGCTTGATATGATATGTCTCATGGGGATATTAGCTTTATGTCTTTTTCGTATGCCATTTATATATATATATATATATATATATATATATATATATATATATATAATAAAATTGAAATATAAGCCAAATTAGCAATACGAGATTAATTTATTTTTTTTTTTTTTTACATTAATCCTATCGATTACGGAATAAAATTCCTTCTTCAGGGGTGACCAGTATTGAGTCATTTTTTTTTTTTTCATCAAAAAACAAGAATAAAGATTTGCTTATTTTATTATCTATGTACGTATGCGTTTCGTCCTTTCTAATCGGGACTCATCAGTATAGAGATATAACTATTCACTACCGGTCATCCGATTCGAACCCTCGGATTCCAAGTATTTTTACAACTCAAATCCCAACGTCTAAAACCACTCGGTCAACGCTGAACAGCGAATAATGATAATTTTAGCACTTTATCTGGCGGCTTGACGTCATAAGAGCGTTCAACTTAACGAAAGGAACTATGCATTTTATAGCTAGCGACGTCATGCTGTGTTAATACTACGCTTACAGTGCCCATCTAGACGGATTTTCTAGGAGCTACAAATAATAAATATTTGTTTTCTTTATTATCTATGTACGTATACGTGTCGCCCTTTATAATCGGGACTCATTAGCATAGAGATATGACTATGAAAGGAACCATTTTCTTAAATAACGGATACATTTTCTTAGACACAGACGAACAGCACAGGTAAGGAGGACATTTTTTAATAACTAAATAAGTTAGCAAAACATAAATCTGGGACAAAACTTTGATCTAATATACGGAACGTTTTTTGTTCTTGTCCTTAAAGGGAAGTGGGGTCAGATCAACTCTGCTGGGAAGCCATGAGATAAAATACTGTTTTGTTTTGTTAATTCCCGAAACAGATTTTCACGGTAAACAACTGATGATCCCTTAAATAATGTTAAGACTAGCGTAAATTCTTGGAAGCAAACTAATATAGTGACTGTAAAAAGTAAGTTGGCTTACAAGAAAAGTAATTTTCCACCGAACGACTTGGGACTAAAGTGTTTTTTCTTTTTTTTTTCATATAGTTTTAATGGTTGAAAAACTTCCGAAACTATATATATATATATATATATTAAAATAAACAGAGTTTGAGTATCCGAAAATTGTTTGAGGACCTCTTCGGTTCCTCTTCAGGAATATACTATATATATGTGTTTATTTTAATATAAAAAGCTCTAATATATATTGAGCACTTTTGAAAAGTATTGGTTTTGTTCATTTTGTTAATATTTGAACTTTAATAAATTTATATATATATATATATATATATATATATATATATATATATATATATATACTAAATATAAAAATTCCTGAAACAGCTTTTCTATAGTAAACAACTGATGATCCCTTAAATGATGTTAAGACTAGCGTAAATTCTTGGAAGCAAACTAATATAGTGACTGTAAAAAGTAAATTGACCTCTGTGGTGTAGATAGGTAGGTACGTGTGTTTATCATTTCTTGTCAATTTAACTGAGAATGACAGTTTATACTTTTTAATGAATTAAGCCGAAATGAATTTTGATCGCATACGTTTCTATTAATCTGCGGCATCCCCCAAAATCTGCTAAATGAGGTGTTGTCATAGCAACAACCAGAAAGAAACTTTCCCGGATTTCTTTTTTGCTTGCAATGATGTGTGTCCATGTGTGCATTTCTAGCTCTCTTTCTCTCTCTCTTTATCTATCCATCTCTTTCTATCTTAATATTTCATACTGTGTTTATCACTCTCGCTTCTCTGCCGCTCTCTCTCATCATGAAGTATTCTCAATCCTTTCAGCCTTCTTCCTCTCTCTTTATCTATCTATCTTTATATCTTTCTATTTCATACTGTGCTTATCACTATCGTTTCTCTACCCCCTCTCTCTTTCTCTCTCTCTCTCTTTCTCTATCTTTCTCTCTCTCTATCTATCTATCTATTTCATATTGTTCCTATCACTCTCGTTTCTCTACCCCCCTCTCTCTCTCTCATTATGCAAATATTCTCTATCTTTTCAGTCGCCCTCTCTCTCTCTCTCTCTCTCTCTCTCTCTCTCTCTCTCTATCTATCTATCTATCTACCTCTCTATCTACCTATCTATTTCTATCTATCTATTTCATATTGTGACAATCACTCTCGTTTCTCTACCTCCTCCCCCTTCTCTCTCTCTCTCTCTCTCTATCTATCTATCTATCTATCTATCTATCTATCTATCTATCTATTTATCTCTGTTTCTCTCATTATGCAAATATTCTCAATCTTTTGAGCCGCCCCTCTCTCATTCTCTCTCGCTCTCTCTCTCTCTCTCTCTCTCGCTCTCTATCTATCTATTTCATATTGTTCCTATCACTCTCGATTCTTAACCCCCTCTCTCGCTCTCTCTCTCTCTCTCTCTCTCATTATGCAAGTATTCTCAACCTTTTCAGCCGCCCCTCTATCTCTCCCTATCTCTCTCTATATATATATCGCTATATCGCTCTCTCTCTCGCTCTCTCTCACTCTCTCTCTCTCTCTCTCTCTCTATATATATATATATATATATATATATATATATATATCTGTTATATACTGTGTCTATCACTCTCGCTTCTCTGCCCCTCTCTCTATCTCATTATGAAAATATTCTCAATCCTTTCAACCCTCGCCCCTTCTCCCTTTCTCTCCCCCTCCTGCTACTTCTTTTCCTCCTCCTTCTACTCTAGTCTCTACCATCACCCTTTGTTCTCCAACTCCACCGTCGTGCATAGTCCACGCCACCTTCAAGATTTTGAACGACGTCAGCGCGTTTGTCCTTCATTTGTTTTTTGTTTTTTTTTGTTTTTTGCTTCTTCTTTGTCTATTTTTTCGGCTGTTATTTTGTGTTTTACAGCAATTCTTCCTTTCTTTTCAAATTCATTGAAAGCTTTTCAAACATCTAAGAGAAAGCATTATTTTGCCCTAGGTTTTTTACTAGCGACTTTCGATTTCTCTGCGCATGCGTATGTTATACACGCATGCGCTAAACACACACACACACGCACATAAACGCATAGATGCACAAATATCTCCATTTATATCAAATTAAGTGTGTTTTTATGTTTTTATATATTTGTATGTGTAGGATTCGGTCCTAAAATAATGATTCGATCCTATTAATTTTGGAACTGAGCTTATAGGCGTAAAGGAAGGTAATGTAGGCTATATTTACTTTCATGCAAAGAGGAAAATAGGGGACGAAGAAGCTTTTCGTGAGACATCAGATAACTTCGATTTTTGTGAAAATATAACAATAGGTATTCGACATAAATTAATAAATATTCCTCAAATTTCAATTTCTGTAGAGTATTCTAAAGGGTTTTAGCGAGGCATGAGAAAATTGAAATATTTCAGATTTGCATTGAACTGATCCATAGTCATTAGACACTAATTAAACAAGATTCCCTGAATTTTAATTTCTTCTTAAGATCCATTAAGCTTAAGTCATACGTGTTTGACATTTTCTAGAATCAAAATCGTGTAATGGATTTTGATCACATTTGGAATTTGGGAATAAGGATTCTATACATACGGTTTAGTATCACTATATGTTGATTTTAATCTTCATAAATGTGCATTAAAGTGATACAAAACTGTTTTTTTCGAGGAATGAATTTTACCGTCTTATATATACATATATATATATATATATATATATGATTTTTTTATTCATACAGACATGTACAAAATCTGCGACACTGGCATGTCGATGTTATCGACCTATAGCTGTAAAATACTGAGATCCCATCAATCAGAATTAGAATTCGATCCTTCCCTCAGCTAAAAAAATACAAATATATATATATATAAAATATTTGTTGTTGTTTATTATCTATGTACGTATACGTTTCGTCCCTTTTCAATCAGGACTCATCAGCATAGAGATATGACTATTCACTACTGGTCGTACGATTCGAAACCCTGGATTACAAGTATTTTTCAACTTACATCCACGAGCACGTTTTATAAGTTAGTTGGGATCAATAAAATTTGAACATTGTTACAAGAATACAAAACCTACTATTATTAGGTGCATCTGGCTAGGATGGAAGATGACAGGCTTCCTAAACAACTGTTATATGAGAAACTGCAGTTTAGTAAACCTCCGAGACACAATCCAAAGAGATGTTTAATATAAAGGATGTCGTCAAGGGCTATCTAAACACCTTAACATGAACGTGGAGGACGAGGAGAGGATGACTCCGGAGCGATCGGTCTGGCCAAAGCGTATCTCTGACTATTGCGTTAGATTTGAAGCAATACGACTAGGGTACTTTATCTTATAAATATATATATATATATATATATATATATATATATATATATATATATATATATATATATTAGCCGCACTGATGAGCTGTGAAACAGCGAAACAGTCTGTATGTGGATGACTATATATATATATATATATATATATATATATATGTAAAGTTCTCAATATCAAATAGAGCTTTCATATATAATTATTTTTATTTAGGAAGCCTGTCATCTTCCATCCTAGCCAGATGCACCTAATAATAGTAGGTTTTGTATTCTTGTAACAATGTTCAAATTTTATTGATCCCAACTAAGTTATAAAACGTGCTCAATATAAAATTAAGCTTTATGTCTATGATTATTCTTTTTATTTATACAAACATGTACCAAAACAGCGACAGTGGCATGTCAGTGTTATCGATCTACAGCAGTAAAAAGCTGAGATCTCATCGGGTAGAATTAAAGTGTGATCCTTCAGTTTACTCTAACCCTGACGCAACCCTAACCCTAAGTTAACCCTAAGACTAACACTAACCCTATCCCTAACCTAAGCTAACCCTAGGCTAACCCTAATCCTAACCCAACCCTAACCCTAACCCTAACCCCAACCCTAACCCTAACTCAACCACAACCCTAACCCTAACCCTAAGCTAACCCTAATCCTAACCCAACCACAACCCTAACCCTAACTTTAAGCTAACCCTAACCCTTACCCAACCACAACCCTAACCCTAACCCAACACTAACCCTAAGATAACTCTAAGCTAACCCTAACCCTAACCCTAACCCTTACCCAACCACAACCCTAACCCTAACCCCAACCCTAACCCTAAACCTAACCCTAAGCTAACCCTAAGCTAACTCTAACCCTAACTCAACGCTAACCCTAAGCAAATCCTAAGCTAACCCTAACCCTAACCCTTACCCATAAACGACATGTTTGTTATAAACTAACCTAGAACCATTTTAGACGGTTACTTGAGTTAACCCTAACCTTAACCCTAACACAACCTTAACTCAACCCTAACCCTTAACACCATTTTTAGACGGTTACTTCAGCTAACGCTAAGCCTAACCTAACCTTGAACAAATATAATTGTTAAATAGTTGAAATAACGGTCCTCGCCAGCATAAATGTTATCTGTAAATGGAAATATTCTTTCTTGTTGTGGCTTGGAACTTTTTCAACGATCCTCCTATTCTCTCTTTTAACTTTATTTCTATCGACTTCGAAATCTAATGCGAGGTGTCCTCTTCCCTTCTTTACAGCAACTTTCTCACAAAAGAGAGGTTGATAGTCTTTCTCCACTCTAACTTTATTTTTATGCTAGGTGCTCGACTGAGCTCAAAGCTATGGTTTTCCCTGTAAAATATTCACAACAAAAAACTCGTCTATCTACAACCACTGTAACTAATTTTATTTTGTTCCATCTGTGTACCTAAAACTAAACGGAACTTACATGAGCAAAGTTTGTTTCCAAGAACTACTCGTCTGTGTTGTATAATACCACGGGGCTGCTTTCCAGCTGACTACAACATGGTCGTTTTCAAGTTCAATGTTAAGAAGTTCGGCACATGTTCGTCGTTTACCATAGTCCGGGGATCAGTTTCCAATGTAAATTCAACGTAGACTGACCCCCCTCTTTTTGACCATCTCAATTTTTTTTAAAATCCTTTTCGGTGTACAATTACCTATCATGTGAATAGAGAATTCCGGGGTTTTGGGAAAGAAATTTTCAAAAATTGAGATTTTAAGACGGGGTATCAGTCTCATTCGTCTTTTACCATAGTCCGTTTTTCAGAACTTTTTACGTCTTAAAATCTCAATTTTTAAAAATGTCTTTCCAAAAACCTCGGGATTCTCTCGCGACATAATTCTTCTTCGTCATACTTTCCTTCTCTATTTCATTCTATGTCTTCAACATATGTGGCACCATGTAAAAAGGCGAAAATCAACTCTTCAAAAATCACTTTTCACCTTCTGCTTTCTTCTTTTTCTAATTATTATCCTTATCATTATTGTTACTCTCCTCTTTCATCTTCATCTTTGCTCCCTCCTCCTGCTTTTCGTCGTCGAAGAAGAAAAAGATGAAGAAAGAGGAGGCCTCTTTCTTCATCTTTTTCTTCTTCTTTTTCTTCTTCTTTTTCTTCGTCGCCGTTTCCTCCTCTCTTCGTCTTAACCGTATGTCTTCCCATGTGAGAGGGCGAAAATTAGCTCTTCAAAAATCACAAAACACCAAAAGAAAACGAGACTTGGAGTATTTAAGCCGCAAATAAAGCCAGTGACTCATTTAAGTGTGATTAACATCGAACCATTCACCCAAATCCCAACAGAAACACAAACAAAAGAAAATCAAAACGAAAAACAAAGAAAACTTCCGCGATATTTCTCGTCGATTTTCCCGCCATCTTTCATTCGCATTGATACATTTCGCGCCATCTTTTGTTCGCCGTTTCGACCCGAAACACAAAACGGAAGACGGAAAGAACAAACGAATAAACCAACGGAAAATAAAACAAAATGGCGCGAGACTTTTTGCGTTTTTATTCGTTTTCTCGGCTGATTACAGACACGTCAACTGATTAGAGAAAATGTGTTTTGCTGCGAAAAAGGGCTTGGCGCCAAACGGCCGCTCTCCATGCGGAAAACGCGTCTAAATAGAGCGGGAATACCACGACGACTATCACAATTACTATTAATACTGCTACTACTACTCCTACTACTAATAATAATTATCGGTAGGCAGAAAATCTTTCATATATATATATATATATATATATATATATATATATATATATATATATATATATATATATGTGTGTGTGTGTGTGTGTGTGTGTGTGTGTGTGTGTGTGTGTGTGTGTGTGTTATTGTTGTGGGGAACAAATCACCCCTATTGAAGAACTAATGGAAGCAACCATAAATACCATGGTTGCAAAGACTCAAAGAGAGGACATTCCTATTCATGTTTTACCGCATGGTAGGAATCCGGTCATCTCCTACCACATTTAGTGGTGTTACTGTATTGCTATGAATAAATACATTGTATATTTTAACCTGTCACAATTTGTGGTTGTTATCTTTGTGGCCCCTAGCACGGGTCTACAACAGTTATATTGATAATTATTGAATATAGGTAGTAGGAAAAAAATAATTAACCGATTTAAACGCATCAACATCACGTCCTAGTATATATATATATATATATATATATATATATATATATATATATATATATATATATATATATATATATATATATAAAATGAAATAAGCAAAGCCAAAACCTTCTGGCTGAGATCAAAGGAAAACATTAGTTCACAATCAAAATTTTTTATTTATATTTTTTCTTTTCTGTCTTACGCGCGTTTCGTAAACAGTTAAGACAAATATAGTCTTTGGTTTAACAAGCTGCTCTTCAGTGACAATTATTGAATCATAATTTTCTAAAAAACACAAAATAAATAAGAAAAAAGGTGAACAAAAAAGATTAGAACACAGAAAACTAACTTGAAAGATGACAATCGGATCATATATAAACAAATCGCCTCTTCATCAGAACTTCTCCTAGAATGACCCGCCACTTTCTGTTCAGATCAAACATGGCTGATGATAGCAAGGTAGCGATTTGTTTAATGAATATAAATAAACGTAAGAACACTATTTTTCAATTTTAATTCGCCACGGCTTGAAACCTGTGGTACATATTGATTTTATCTGATCTTCTGTAACATTATTAATAAATAAATAAATATGATGATGATGCTATTATTAAATAATCGAGCACTCTGTGGATTTCTTTTCACCAAACAAGACCAAGAATTATAGATAGATAGATAGATAGATAGATAGATAGATAGATAGATAGATAGATAGATATAGAGAGATAGATAGATAGATAGATAGATAGATAGATAGATGAAGAAATCAATGTACACCAAATATTTGTCGTGATCTATCCTCATAAGTAATCACACTTTAATTCCATAAATCGCTTCCAATCCTCTCATAACACTCTTTATCATTCAACTTATAGTCCATTCATTAACATCGAATGGCTTTTTGCCTTTATAAGGTGTGACTCATCAGAGAAAAAATAGAGAGAGAAATAAATAAAAAATGATTATTATTAGAAAGGAGAAAGTCAGAAGCAAATACATATAAATACATATTCACAAACCTACTTTCTTACCCTTGGCCTAAGATCACAGTGTGATATCTGTTCTGTCTTAGGTCCGAAGCGGAGACATCCTTCTTGACTGTGGCACTTTCTATTTTCATCCCATCGAGGGTGCCCCTTTTTGGGAGCTGAATAGCCCCCGCATAAAAAACGAACTCGTGTCCCTATTTACATGCCTCCCCACGAGGGCAGAGTTAGACAGAACAGTCGTTTTTTTGTTTTTATGGTGAACATCTAGTTCAATAACTCTTGACTTGGACAAAAAATTTTTTAAAATACCTACCGATCCAGAAGAGAACAGATACCACACTTTGATCCAAGCTCGAAGGCGAACAATGAACTTGTGTCCAAGTTTCCCCTTGTGGGGAGGCACCTAAATAAGAGCTATTACATTCACAATATTGTCTTTTTAAATTCACATTACCCTATAAATCTATTCGCATCTCCAGAACGTGAGGCACAAGGTCATGTGTGGTTTTCAAAAGCCAACACATTAGGATAACCGCACTCTGGCCTACAAAAAATGTCTGAGCAGCCCCGTCTGTATTCACCGGTAGGGGCGCTTGAGACGATTAGCAATAAACAAACTTCGTTCTCAGAGAGAAGGTAAAACCTGGGAGGGTGGACCCCCTGGGACTGAACAGAATCATACCTTAGTCCGGACCGACTGTCGAGGACATATCCGTGACAGGTACGAACGACGCCTACACGTAAAGGTCAGTTGTGGATTTTCATGAAAATGTTTCTGCGGAATGAATCGGATTCGAACCCGGCACACCCAGGTCCTCAGTCCGCGTTATTAACCACTTAGCCAAGTTAAGTATTACCGATACTAGTATTGTTACAAGAAAAATCGTGAACGCATCCATGAGGATCTTCTCCAAACGACCTAACTCATTGCTTCTTCTTCTTCTTCTTCTTCTTCTTCTTCTTTCGTGTGAATCAGCTGATTCCGGTGTTGGCATTAGTTTCCCCATTGTTTTTCTAGTTAGAAATCTTTCTGGAAAGACATCGAGTACTTACGGGAAGGACCACGAGAAGGTTGCCAACATCCCTAAGTGAAAGTGATACTGTGAAACCGGCTGGATTCGAACTTGGAACACCCAGGTCTTGATTCCGTGTCGATATCAACTTAACCACCGTCACTTCCCATTGCTGTAATATTTGTGTGTGTGTGTGTGTATGTGTGTGTGTGTGCGTGTGTGTATGTGTGTGTATGTGTGTGTGGGTGTGTGTGTGTGTGGGTGTGTGCGTGTGTGTGTGTGTGTGTGTGTGTTTGTCGAGGCCAGCTTTGCTCCGAAACTGTGCTACGCCACGATGGCGCTAACCACCTGACTGGCTTCTACAGGTGCGAGCGAAAGATCAAAGCCGAAAAGGCGGAGTTGAGACGTGTGCGTGGGAATGTAAGAGGCTCTGTATAGTTAAACTCCATTCGTCATCGAAGTTATTTGAAGTTGCCGTAGGACAATTAGCCGCGCGTCTCTCAAAGAAGAAGATTGGCGCGCGGAGGTGGGGTGGAGGGCGGGTAACTAGCTGAGAAGGGGTGGATGGAAGAATGGTGGGTGAGTCGAAAGAGAAAAATACGTTTTGGAAGATTGGGAATAGACACAGAGAGAGAAAGAAAAAGAGAAAGGGAGGGGGGAGAGATTGGGGGAGAGATAGATTGGGGGAGGGAAATAGTAAGGAAATAAAGAGATGAGAAATGGGGAAGAGAGCGAAGATGAAAAAGAAGAAAATGAGTAAGATTTGTTTAGATAGAGATATACAGGAAACTTTAATTTAAAATAATAAACATTTTATTCGTAACTATGTTGTAAACACGAAACACTTTTTTTTTACCTTTTAAATATGACCGGAAGAAAAGGAAAAGGAAAGACTATATGAATTTGCTTTTTTCACTTGCAATACAGAAATAGATCGTAAATTGTTTAATATCAAGTAGGACGGACCATTTAAAGAGAGAAATGAAATTTCTAAATATTTGTCTAGGAAATAAAACTACATTATGGAATAGAACTATTTGGTATATTAAAATTTAAAACATTATTAAATTAAAAAATAACAAATGATAATAAATTAATTAATTAAATCTCCTTTCTTAAAACCAATATGTAAATTAGTTAACCGGCTTTTGTGTAAAATTGATTTTACCGTTGATGCGAGAAATGCGCCCAACTTTAACATTTGGTCATATATATATCTAATAGATAAAGTAGAGACGTTTTTTCCCCTGTACCTTATCGGAGTATAGGAAACTAACCACACGCATAACAGGCTACTAAACTCACCACTATACTAGATATATTCACTCGAGCGTGTTTTAGTAAATTTGTTATTATTTTTTCATACCTAACACTAAATATTACATTTGGTCCACCACCTACGACTCTCCGAAAATCAACTCCATATAGGTGGTAGCAAAAACTTTTCTCTCTAATAATTATGTACTGTCACTCTACTCATCGACACCGGGAACTAATATACACAGTTTAATTTTCACAAAACACCCAGTTCTTATTTATTATTTGCCTGGTATTAATTTACTACATAATATAAAGCAATACGCAAAGACTTAATGATCGCTCCCGTTCACTACGATGATTTTCCGCGAATATCCAGATTACGTTATTAAAATTTCTACCTATGACTTCTACATTTATATTCATTCCGGAATTAAGCGAATTAAATTAACGAACACAGTTCCTGCAACATTTCTTCATTCAACATGGCGGCTACAATTTCTTGATCGAATCGACTTCCTATTTAATTCAATAAGCACCAAGATACTGGTAGACCCCGACACATTTACATTTTCAAAATCATACACGTTTAACACGCATATTATAGAAAACTTGCCCAAATCCAGACATTTTCATCACCTACAAATGATATAAACCGTGTCATTGCTGAATGTTAACATAACACGCATGTCCAATAAACAAGCTTAGCTTAATTGACGTATTTTCACATCTATTTTTAACTCGAAACTGTAGCGCAGTCGTTAGGAAGGCAGGTTTCATGATCTCCAGTTTCAGCGTTCGATCCCATTTTACTATACCACTTTTTTTCTTAATTTATAGCATTCGCAAACAAGGTAGAGTGGGGGGGGGAGAATAAACAATAGGCCGTTTCTTTTTTTTATTCGACGTCGTGCAATAGGTAGTACTTTCTCCCGTGCAACGGGTTCCGCTAGTATATATATATATATATATATATATATATATATATATAAAGAGTTTTTCTCCTACACGTGTTTCACTACCAAGCAGGTCCTTGCTTGGCAGATCATCAATGAAACACGTGTAGGAAAAAACTCTTTAATTTGAATATATATGATAAATAAATAATCTTTGAAAGAAAAAGTATTTTGTGGTGATGATTGGTCTTCTGAACGGAATGCTTTGGTAAGCATTAAAAAGATCATACACACGCACACACCCACACACACACAAACACACACACACACACACACACACACACACACACACACACACACACACACATATATATATATATATATATATATATATATATATATCGAGTGAAGTTGATTCCTAAATATAGATATATCTCAATGGTAAGTCCTCATTCCCACACTTTACAGCTTCAAGGTCAGTTTCTCATGAATCAAGGGCGATTTCTTTTCTTACGGGTGGCCATCTCTACAGCTGCTGTCCTAGAGACAAACGACTCGTCCTGACGCCTGGGAAGAAACGTAGTCGTCGAGTCCTTTTTAGCTGAAACCAAAACGGTCAGCGTACAATGCTTTTACTTCTCGACATGACAACGATACGCTTGTCTCTGTTTACTCGCCTCCCCTCGAGGGCAAAATTAGACACGAGATCGGTTACATTCACGGAAGGAGGCGAAACTTTATATTAAATATAAAATAGCTGTATCTACTAGTGGCATGACGATTAATCGGAATCGGGAATCGGAAATCGGGAATCAGGAATCGGAATCGGAATCGGGAATCGGAATCGGGAATCGGAATCGGGAATCGGGAACTGGAATCGGGAATCGGAATCGGAATCGGGAATCGGAATCGGGAATCGAGAATCGGGAATCGGAATCGAGAATCGGAAATCGGAAATCGGAAATCGGGAATCGGAAATCGGAAATCGGAAATCGGAAATCGGGAATCGGGAATCGGAAATCAGAAAGATGTGTGTTTATTGTTCGATAACAAAAACGATTTTTTTAATTGTTTTTTTTTTTTTTTTTTTGCTGTTGTTGTTTTTGTTTAAAACTTAATTTTCCATTGTTGGTACTCATGATACAATGATAAATATTTATTGATTTTAAACTACCAGTGAATTAAAATGTATAACCTCCCCCCCCCCCCAGGTGTATTTTTTTACGTTTGCGAAAATATACGTACATACTACATGAATTTTTACGGTACTCTGAAAAAAAGAGAACACAAAAAAAAAAACAAAAAAAAACGCTATATTTTATTTTTCGTACTTTATATAAAAATATTACGAATATACATAATATTCTGTTTCATACACGTTTGATGAAACAGGAGTGCCAACTTCTTCCTATTCAGCTTTTGTTCCGTTTTTTCTAGTATTCGTACGACGGATTTGATGTTATCATCCAAGAAGTGTATAAAATAATTTAATAATTAAATAGCGCCATTTTGATAGATTCACCAATTTCTTTCATTTTGCAACAATGCTTCCATTATGGGGAGGCGAACACTGCAACCCGAAACCGCCAGAATAGATGTGTTATTTGTTAAAATGTTCCTAAATTCGTTCTTTGGGATGCTTTGGGAAGGTGTATTGAAGTGCTGTTGAAATAATTTAAAAGAGCGCCCTCTTGATAGATTCACCGTTTTATTTCATTTTGCAACCGCCTGACGACGTACGAAGACTAGAAAAAACGGATACAAAACCTGAATAAGCAGAAGTTGGCACACCTGTTTAATCAAACATGCATGAAAGAAAGAATGCTGCCAAATTATACAAATATTCTATTTTGTATACACATTTATTTTTTATTTTAATGCAATATAAATTGTTAATTTTTCACTTTGATGTTATCTTTATTTAATTTTGGTGGTTTTGTTTTACGGCCTATCAACCCTTTTCGGGTTACTTAATGCCGAATCCGGTCATTTTGGTAAAAGTTTTATGCTTCAAGTTCTTTATATGTTCGAGTATTTATTCATAGTGTTTGGTTTTGTTGTTTTGTTTTACAGCATATCAACCCTTTTCGGATTATTAAATGCTGAATCTGGTCAATTTGGTAAAAGTTTTATGCTTCAAGTTTTTATAATTCGACGCGCAATTGGGATAAACAAATTGAAAGTCCATTGTCAAGATGAGACGGACGCATTTAATAGATGAATCCTTTTTGTGAGCAGATTAAAACGATCAAGAGATGATAATAGAGGCTTACATCAAAAGATGAGAATGTGGTTAAATGCTTGTATTTGTTTGTTTGTTTGTTTGTTTGTCTGTGTGTGTGTGTGTGTGTGTGTGTGTGTGTGTTGTGCAACATTGAAGTGCGTGCGTGCGTGCGTGCGTGCGTGCGTGCGTGCGTGCGTGTGTAAGAAAGGGTGAGTGTGTAAGGGGGGGTTGTTTGCTTTGTATGTAGGGAGTTAATTGAGTTGCACGCGGCCAAATCAAGCTGGAGACTCGTCCACTTTACGGATTAACGAACGAAGGTTGAATTCATTACGAAGGGTTTGCGACCGCGTCTGTCTCTCTTTGTTTCTTTATTGTGATTTGGGATTAGTTTCTACCTAGGATATAAGTGCCTACATATATGAAAAAGTATGTGTGTATGAGAGAGAGAGAGAGAGAAAGAGAGAGAGAGAGAGAGAGAGAGGGGGGGCGAACGAAAGAGAGAGCGATAGAGAGGGAGAGAGAGAGAGAGCGAACAAGAGAGAAAGAGAGCGAGCGATAGAGAGGGGAGAGAGGGAGAGAGAGGGCGAACGAGAGAGAAAGAGAGAACGAGCGATAGAGAGGGAGAGAGGGCGAACGAAAGAGAAAGAGAGAGCGAGCGATAGTGAGGGAGAGAGGGAGAGAGGGCGAACGAGAGAGGGCGAACGAAAGAGAAAGAGAGAGTGAGAGATAGAGAGGGGAAGAGAGAGGGCGAACGAGAGAGAGAGAGAGCGAGCGATAGAGAGGGAGAGAGGGCGAACGAGAGAAGGAGAACGAGAGAGAGCGAACGAGAGAGAAAGAGAGAGAGAGAGAGAGAGAGAGAGAGAGAGAGAACGAGCGAGAGAGAGCGATTGATTGCCAGAACTTGACACCACATGAAAGGGCCCTGTTCATACATATATGTATTTTTTATAAGACCCTAATAGGCCCTACGGGACCAAATTCTATAAAAGCTACTGTGGCTAAGATCAAAGTGTAGTATCTGTTCCGATGGATACTGCACCCCATAGACTGGTATTGTCTTGGGTTTCGGGGCTTGATTTACACCGGTCTATGGGTCTGTCCTGTGCAGTTCTAGGAGATCCACCCTCCCAGGCTTCGCCTCCCCTCTTTGAGGAGGAGTAAGTTTATTGCTTTCTGCCTGAGGTGCCCCTCTCGGGAAATGCCGACGGGGCTGCCCAGGCAATTTTTAAACCCCACTTTCCCGACCCGACCTTGGGATACATCTTACTTGTGGGAGTAAGATAAAAACTGGCCTTGTGCCTAACTCCTGGAGAGGAGTAAATCAATACTGTGGAGGGCCTGCTATCATGCGTAAGCAAAGGAACACTTTAGATATTAAATTTTGTTAACGCTAATACGTAGTTAAAGCAAAATAAATTGTTTTGGATTATTAAAATAATTTCCATCGCTATTGATAATAATTACCCATTCTGCATCCTATCTGCATCCTATCTCTCACAGATCACAGATGGTCTGTTGCTAGTCTCAGTCTTTCCTCTAAGTACAACTATGCTATGTGTTTTTCAGAATTATCTGATTTATTCACAGCTTCCTTTGTTCCAGCTCGTTTGAATCGTTGGTCTAGTGGTCTTCACCAATTCGCTGTTATGATACCACGTTATAATAGTTTTCTATTCCAGTAGTTTCTTTCCAAGAACTACAGGAGTGTGGAACTCTCTTCCTGCTAAACGTTTTCCTCCTACGTATAGCATCGGCTTTTTCAAAACGCAGGTCAATCGGCATCTCTCATCTTTGCGATAATCACTTTTCCTTCTTTTTAGCTCCGCTCCTCACATTAATTGGCTTCACGCCTTGTCTGGAGCGATTTCCATTTAAAAAAGAAAAAAAAATGGGGGAATTACGTTAAAAGGAAGACCACCTTGTTTTTTTTTATTTGGAATTATAAACATGTTTCAGAAATCAGTCCCGCAACTTTTGAGACGCACCTTGTAATCTTGATCGATAATAATCGTACGACGAGATTTATTAGATAACAAAGATGTTTGTGGTCGGGTAGGGGGACGTGTCAACCGCGTCCGACAACTCTTCTTTAACGATTAAAGAAGAGTTCAAATCGGTTCATGGCATTGATAAGGTGAAAGAAAAAAACAAATGAAACGAACTCGCCCAGGCTGATGGACGACCGGATGTCACGTGGTACATCGCTGGCCTCGTTTCCGTGTTTTTTTTTTTTGTTGTTGTTGTTTTTTTTTGTTTTTTTTCACATACACTGTTGTCAAGCTAACCCACGGATCTCTTTCTGTCTTTAACTTGTTTTTATTTATTTTTTAATTTTTATCTAATTTTTTCTTTTACTTGGCCTTATTTGATGAGAGAGTTTTAAACTTCGACCCCGACATTCTATCAGGTCTAGACGTGAAACGACATGCGATACGTCCTACGAGTCTGGACCCAAGACACCTGAACGACGGTCGGACGGGCGGCTTTCTGTACTCTAGTGACGGACAAGTAGGATTTGCAACGCTTCTTACACGTCGGGTTTCTAATGAATTGTACACATTTGCATAACCGGAACGTTGTCAAACAACTATGCAATCTAGTTAACTTACGTAACAAATCTACTAAATTCTAACAACGCAAATATTTAAATGCATCCTTATCTGAAAACCATTCGCTTTGTTTTACGGCAGATCAACCCTTTTTTTTTTTTTGTTTCGGAATTTTTTTAGACGAGCATTCATAATTTGTATCATTTAGGTCATTCGGACTACTGTTCTCATCTTTAATGTTAATCTTACAACGTGTCGGCCTATCTAACCTGTGACCTTCTTTGGGTGTATCTTGTTTAACTCGGGAATCTCTCTGTCGAACTCTGGAATGTGTACAGAATTTCGAACGGAACCCTTTATTTAATCTGAAAACTATTCGGTACTTGTTCGTCTTTTACAATAGTCCGTTTTTCTCAACTTTTTACTGACCAGTTATTTGTTCTTTTTTTGGTGTACACTTACCTATCAAGCTGCTAAAGAATCCGAGGGTTTTGGGATTTTTTTTTCTCAAATATTTTACATTTTACGACTGGGGGATCAGTTTCCAATGTAAATCCAACGTAGACTGATCCCCCTCTTTTTGACCATCTCAATTAAAAAAAAAATCTTTTTCGGTGTACAATTACCTATCATGTCGATAGAGAATTCCGGGGTTTTTGGAAGAAAAAAATTCAAGAAATTTAGATTTTAAGATAGGGGATCAGTTTTCAATGTATATTCAAAGTAGACTGATCCCCCTTTTTTGATAATTCATACTAATATTATTATTTTAATTAATATTTAATATTTTTATTTTTAGTAATAAGGTGTAGTTGTTGTAAGACTTTTAATTGATATAAATGTTTGTTTAAATTAATATTTTATATTTTAATTTCTAATGTAACTGGTCCAGTCTACGTATACATGTAAATATTTACTGAAGTTTAGTTAGAAGATATTGTATGTATGTATGTATGTATGTATGTATGTATGTATGTATGTATGTGTGAGAGAGAGAAAGAAAGCGAGACCATGGTGCCTTTCCGATGTGTATATGTGCAAATGTACATGTGCGTCTTTTTGTTGGGGTGTCCATTAGGGAGGAGTGTATTCGTTGTTCGCTCAGTCTCGAATCGAATTCGAGACATTTCATGTCAGAACACGTGGACAGTAGAACAATAGAAAACACACATTCATATCTTCTCTTTCACTGGCATATCCCTCTCTCCCCTTCTCTTTCGTTCTCTCTCTCTCTCTCTCTCTCTCTCTCCCTCTCTCTCTCTCTCTCTCCATATCTATCAATCTGTCTATATATCTATCTATCTCTCTCTCTCTCTTTATACACACACACACACACACACACATATATATATATATATATATATATATATATATATATATATATATATATATATATAGTGTGTGTGTGTGTGTTAGAGTGAAATAAATTCCAGAAGGACATCCGAGTATGAGAGCTCAATGTTATAAAATAAAGTAAAGTAACACAGAATCAAATAATCACCGGTGCAATGATTTATTTCGACCCTCCGGCCTTTTCAAGCACCAAAACGAGGAGATTACATTGCATATATATATATATATATATATATATATATATATATATATATTTGAATATAAGAGACAACTCATTCTTTGGTAGATCCTTTCAATAGTCCGAATCAGAATCTTAGTTTCGGAGGGGAACTGACTGATGAATTTGCCATACTTTGGATTTGAAAGTACTTGGGAGACAAATCCAAAATATGGCAAATTCATCAGCCAATTCCCCTCCGAAACAAAGATCCTGATTCGGTCTATTGAAAGGATCTACCAAAGGATATCTAGAATACTTGCATGCAAGAGAAGATGCTGCCTAGATATACACACACACACACACCCATACATATATATATATATATATATATATATATATATATATATATATATATATATATATAATACGATATTCTAACCTCCTTTGTTGTTGGTGTAGAATCCTGCCCCTTTGTTCACTGTATTTGACGTTTATAGAGTTAAATATCTCCTAATTTCCATGCTAACTGATGGCGACCAAGGGGAGAGATACTCGAGTACGATTAAGTGGCGACTTGGAAACTGGGTTCGAGCCCTCCAACCGACTTGGACATTGCATCTGTAGGTAATAACAATTAATATTTAAAATTAAAAACTTGATAATTGTTAACATATAACAACATTTAAGCCATAATACTGGATAATAGCACATGGTTCGTTGATGTCGCGATCGGAATGTACGGGTATAAACTAACATATTAAACAATATAATCCAAAGAAAAATAATGATATGGAAATAATACATAGAGAAACTAAATATATTTAAAAAATAAATGAGTACGGATTGCAATTCAGGTTTTTCCTGCCTGGGACATATTTTTTACGAGCACTGAGGATAGCCTCTTCAAGAAATAAATGTTTTGAACACTTGAAACATTAATATATATATATATATATATATATATATATATATATATATATATATATATATATATATATATATATATATATATATATATATATTGATGGTAGGCCGAAACAATTATATGTTGCAAATAAAAAAAAGAATTTTTAAATGAAATTTGTGAGAATGTGTTCCCTGCATTTCATGCGATTTTAATAATATTAGAATATTTTCTATCACAGCTCTAGTCCCAGACTATTGAGCTATTATAAAACTTTATGTTATAAAATTTATTTTTGAAATATAAAAATATATATACATATAAATATACATCCGTGTTTGTACCTATCGCAAAAATAAATATTAACAAAACAAAAAAGTATATATATATATATATGATATTATTTGTTAATATACGTACATTAAATAAATTATATATGTATACATATTTTATAACCTCATAATTTAGGTTAATTATAAATAATAACTTCTAAATAAATGGATGAACTATCAAGAGAAATGGTTAACAGATTTATTAAAACTGAACACAGAATGAATTAATGAGTTAATTGGCCGCTGGACGCGATTGATATACTAACAGTCTGAAGCCGTGATCTTTGTTTTGTTACTCTCTGGGGAGACGACCTTTATCAAGGGCGATAACTCTTAACTACCGAAATGGTTCAAGGGAGGTAATTCCGTTTTCGTTAGGTGTCCTTACACACATATATATATATATGTATATATATATATATATATATATATATATATATATATATATATATATATATATATATATATATAGCTACATAAAATATACATATATCAAGTTAGCTACATAAAAACATTTGAGTTTTATTCCTCAATGAATTGGTTAGGCTAAATGCATAGATTTGCATTCTACAATCCCTTTTATATGTACTTATAATGTAATTAATATTATTAACCATATTCACACAACTCCCTCGCTATTCAACCGCATTAACCAATGGGTTTTCCGTCCTCCATTGAAATTTCGGTGCGCTTTGTTTTTCAGTGAGTCAAATAAATTAAACCCGACCCTAGCAACAATAGGTTAAACCGTGTTGACTTACTCAGCGGGAATTTGTTTTCCATTTGTTAACTATAACCATGCCTTATTTGTGTTCTTTCTCTAAGCATTAGTATATCATATTTCAATTTCATATAATAATCCTTATAAAATCTGTTAGTGTTTTTCTTTCATTTAATTATGTCTTTCGATTTACTTTTTTTAATGCCACTAAAAATTCAGATGAATTTTAATTTTAAGTGGGTTACTTTTTAGTAGCTATCCTAAAGTAAAGTTTATTTTATGTTTACAATTTATTGCTATTTCGCTTCCACTGTTTAATATTTTTTTTCATTTTTAAATTAATATTTCCAGTTTCTCACTGAAACGTACGTAGTCTACACGGATCGCGTAAAATATACAAACCCATTATAAGATATTCCATTCAACTAAGGGAGGCCATTCGCTATCCTTAAAATCCTAAAAGAAATCATTACAAACATTTTATGAAGCTTATACATATGATTTTTCAAAAACTCAACCCTAACCCTTACCCTACAATTAACCCTTACCCTTACCCTAAACCCTAATCCTAACCCCTTACCATAAAGCATAAACCTAACCCTAACTCTAACCCTTTCCCTAACCATTACCCTAGCCCTAACCTTCACCCTAACCCTAAACCCTTACCCTCATCCTAACCCTAACCCTAACCCTTACACTAACTCTAACCATTACTCTAACCCTTAACCCTAACCCCTAAACCCTAACCCTAACCCTAACCCTAACCCCTAACCCTAACGCTAAACCCTAACCCTAACCCTAACCCCTAACCCTAAAAGAAATCATTAGCAAATGATTCACATTATTTGTGTTTTCTGTTATTAAATGCAGGGTATCGGAGTCGGAAAATATCACGTCCGACTTTGACTCCAGCTCATAGAATTCCAAAATATTCGACTCCATATCATATTCTGTGAGGTTTTGTTTTTATATTGGGAATGAGGGTACTCATCACAACATAATGATATTTTTACTATTTAATCAACGCTTACCAAGGCCAAAAGCCACTCGACTATTGTCTGTTTAATGATGAAGAATGTTATGAGAGGATTGAAAATGATTATTACAGCTTTACAAATGTGAAGGTTCTTTTTCATTTAAATATAAATAATTTTTTTTTAATTGAAACTATCAAGTCTGAAGTTACACGAACTTTGACAGTGAATTAACTGTTTTTTTTTAACGTAGTAAACCCCAAACAAGGCAGGCCACCACTGTAGACGTAAGGGGCTACTGAGAAGAAAGAAAAAGGGAGAAGGTGGGGGGTCAACCTAAACTTGGATCTGCGCAGCGAGATCTCTGTTTACATTAATTTTAAAGCTGTGCATGTCAGTACTGACGAGGAAACAGGCGGCAGGGGGGGGGGGGGTCCAGAGGCCAACAGTACGAGGAAAGAAGCTATTTGAGTAGAAAGCTCTCCGGCATCTAGGGACCTCCACAGTGAATGGATGGGATTTAGTTGATTGTCGAGTTGGTCTAGTGAATTTACGTCGAGGGGGCACCAGAGTAGCCAATTCATCAGAACATAATCCTGTTTATCTTCCTTTTAGATGTCCGGGATATGTTCGGCAGTTACATAATCCCAGGCATTTCCTTCTTCTTTCAGGAGGTGGTTTATTTATCGCCAGTCTGCTGAAGCGGTATTAACGGCGAATGCTGATGGGTTTAATCACGACAAATTTTGCAGCAATACACAGTGGTTCTTATTTGGGTGAGAGGGGGGGGGCTTGATTCCCCACTATAAACTGACCTCGTGTTTGACCTTTCTATTCCTTAGGTTCAACTATTCCCTGTATCTAAATGCCCCGGCCCTTATTTAATGTCTCTTGAAATTTTTTTTTTTAGTGTGTCTTTCTTTTCCTTGCTTTCCCCTAAGTCTCGGTGACGTCATACTGTTAATTGTTGAAATCAATTTACAGCATGTGCTCATAAATCAACCGAGGCCGGCATCGGTCGGCCGTTAATGCCAGTGTTGAATGAATTATCTATTGCGTATATCAAATCCCCCCCCCCCCTTTTTTTTTCGGGTATCTGCAACCGATGGACTCAATCCTTAGACGAAGCCTCGCCCACTACTGACGGCAAAAGGTCCTACGCTCTTTGGTGAAGAAGGGGGGGGGGTGTTTTAGAAAAGACGCTAAACACATAGGAAACCCTAGACGTTCTATTTTCACCTGCTCACCAGAATTGATTACAGACTCGGGGAAACACGTCCTATCCCGACCCACGGAATTTCCTTTCGGAATTTTTCAGATGAGGATTGATAATTAGTATTATTTGTAATTATTCGGACGATGGCGGATGTTATTCTCACAACGTGTCGGCCAATGTAATCTCCGGCCTTCTTTTAGGTGTATCTTGTCGAACTCGGGAATGGCTGACGGAACGAGAGCAAGCTACTCCGTGGATTTAATAAAAGGTTCCGTTCGAAATTTCGTGCAGAGTCAAGAGTTCGACAGAAAGATTCCCGAGTTCGACAAAATGCACCTGAAGAAGGTCGGAGGTGACATCGGTCGAAACGCTGTTAGAATAACATCCAAGATGAGAACAGTAGTCCGAAAAATTCAAATGATCAAAACCATGTAATTTTATCGAAAAGATGATACGCAGTGGTATGGACGGCTTGATTTTCGCATGGGCTATAAGAAAAACTCCTATAATATTTTGTAAAACAAATTGGAAAACAAAGCCTTTCTATAAATAACAACGATGTATTTATTTGAGTGATCCACACACACACACACACACACACACACACACACACATATATATATATATATATATATATATATATATATATATATATATATATATATATATATATATGTGTGTGTGTGTGTATATATATATATAACTTCTTTGTAAAATGGTAGGAAAAATCCCAGCAGAGTGCTCGATTAATTAAGAATTAAAGTTAAAAATTAAGAGCATAATATTTATTTATTCTGGTACAGAAAAATTTTTCTGTACCAGAATAAATAAATATATATATATATATGTGTGTGTGTGTGTGTGTGTGTGTGTATATATATATGTGTGTGTTCGTGTGTGTATACACATACATCATAAACACACCCACTCACACACACACACACACACACACATATATATATATATATATATATATATATATATATATATATATATGTATGTGTGTGTGTGTGTGTGTAGGAGAGAGTTGGGAGGATGTCAAACCTTTAAAATTTTACGAGCGCGTCGGTGTGTGAAAAATA
>OY744533.1:7183492-7190992 GCA_963556195.1 Sepiola atlantica | reverse complement strand
AAACACATGCATATATAACTTCATTATTGATGACCGTAAAGTGGGGGGCGGCAAGTATAAAAGTGTGGGGGGCTTGAGGGGGGGGGGCGTCCATGTTAACAGCGTTTTTGCTTTTATTCATAACTCGAGAAAACACGAGACGTCTCGCAGTCACAACGGAAGTTGTGCTACAATTCCTTAATAAACTCTCACCCGATAATTATACTTAAATAATTAAATTAGCACGTTTCTATATATAAAACATCATAAGGGCCTTTATGAATATTTCAACAACTCTCAGCCAACCCTAACCCTAACTCAAACCCCCTCAAAACATAAAACCGTCGTATTCATAACACATTTATACCCCGCAGACGGATGACCTCATTTATGTTTTTTTTCTTTCCCTCAGATAAATTAATAGGTCCCTCACTATCCACCAAGCTCCAGCCGCTGTCCCGTCGCCGCAATGTTGCATCATTGTGCTTGTTTTACAAATACTTCAATGGACTATGCTCCGATGAACTAGCTGCTCTAGTGCCCCCTCGACGTAAATACATTCGACCAACCCGACAATTAGCTAAATCCCATCCACTCACTGTGGGGGTCCCCAGATGCCAGAGATTCTTCTACTTCAATAGCTAGTTTTCTCGCGCTGCCTGCCTCTGGAACTTCCTCCCTGCTTCTTGTTTCTCCGACTGTACCGACAGGCATACTCTGAAGAGGAATCAATGGTAGAAGCGTTCACGTCGCGATCCCTGTCAAGTAATACTTACTATTACCTCCGAATTCTACCGAACAGTTTGAACTCTAATACAAAACTGAGCAAACCATCTATGAATGTGGAAGAGAGGACAATACGATCCAACACTGCAAGATCTTTTAAGCTGCACCGGTTGGGCATAAAAAAAGTGTGAAACTGACGTATGACCATATGCATCAAAGACACACGAAGAAGAAGAAGAAGAAGAAGAAGAAGAAGAAGAAGAAGAAGACCATACCACACCACACCATCTCCGTTTTGAGATTATTTATTCTCACCACAACTCGGACTTTACGTATATCCACTGACTCTGTTCAAGCAAAATGCGTTTTTTACAAAGTTCCATTCATGGAACAAAATATACATTGAATCCAGCGTGTATTTAGGTTAATCTGATTTTATTTGTTTAATCTGTGTCTTAGATTATATCCTGTTTTCCATTTTGTACCTGTGTATCATCTGTCTGTCTGTCTGTCTGTCTGTCTGTCTGTCTGTCTGTCTGTCTGTTTGTGGCTCAACTCCTTTCTTGAAATACAATAGCGTTGCTACCCGCTGTTTTTTCCACGTTGATTTACGCTTACAGCTAGCCCCTGTTACTCTACGTACGTACGATAAAAAAGAAGAAGAAGAAAAAGAACAAAAAGAACAAAAAGAAGAAGAAGAAAAAGAAGAAGAAGAAAGAGGTTTAAGTGAAGGAAAATAAGAGATTGAAAATGGGGAGAGAGGGGGGAAGGGGAGACATAGATGGGGGGAGCTGTGGGGGCTAGAAGGCAGGGAGGGGACTATTTCCGGCCACAAACTTCTGACTCTTCAGACTAAGAAATAAACATTACGCCCCAATAAATACAACAGAAAAAAAAAACGAAAAAGAAGAAACAACGAAAAAAAAAGCCTCTTTTCTTGATTTCGTTAGCGTCGGCTTTTAAGACTTCGCCAAAAATAATTCACAGCAAAGTTTTATTGGATCGTCGTGAACCTTTGGAAAGGATGAAAACAAGACAACATATATTCGCGTTAGAAACCCCATAGACCGATATCGTCTTGGCCTTCAGGGATTGATTTCCGCCGGTCTATGGGTTTGTCCTGTGCAGTTCTAGGAGGTCTACCTTCCCAGGCTTCGCCTCCCCTCTTTGGGGAGGAGTAAGTTTATTACCTACTGCCTGGGGCGCCCCTACCGGGGAATACCGACGGGGCTGCCCAGGCATTTTTTGTAGGCCATAGTGCTCACTCTCTCGGGCGCTGGATTTTCAAATCCCACTTTCTCGACTTTGCGTCACATCTTAGCTTGTGGGAGGAAGATAAATAAAGTAACAATAATTATAACTGGATATGTGTTCGAGGACCGAACTTTTGAGGAAATTTGCAGGACGTTTTGACCGACGGACTTTTACACAAACGGATGTTTCGGCCTGCGATGTTTTTTTTTGTTTGTTTTTTTAGAATAAAACGATTTTCTTTCTTATATGAAATAATTCAAAATTAAATTTTAATTAAATTAAAAATACGAGATCAATTCCATTCAAACTTATTTTAACTTATTATAAATTGTAATTGATTAAAAATAAATGAAATATTTAAATTCAAAATAAATTTTAAAAAAAAGAAGATTATGCGAAAAGAAGAAAGGATGGGATAAAAAGCAATGGAGAAAGAGCAATGGAGAAAGAGCAATGGAGAAAGAGAACCAACATTCACAGGTAACATAAATTGGGAAAAAAACATAGAAGATACTGCCAAGTCTGCAGTAAAAAAAAGTGGGCTCCCTTTACCGGACTAGAAAACTTTTCACACCTGCCAGTATCCTATATCTCTACAACGCCACCATTCGCCTATGCATATAGTATTGTTATCACATCTGTGCTGGTGCATCAACCAGTAGCCTGTCTCTCTAATACAGGACTCAGTTAAGAGTCTCCAATCTAATAGGTCCCATACTATCTACCTTTCTGTCCAATCGCCGTAATGTTGCATCTCTGCACTTGTTTTAAAAGTACTTCAACGAAATGAGCTATGATGAACTTGCTGCACTTGTGACCCCCTCAGCATAACTATCCCCGACTGACCCTTCAATAAGCAGAATCCCACCCCTTCACTGTAGAAGTACCCAGATGTCGGAAGGCTTTCTAATTTAATAGATTCTTTCCTCGAACTGCTTGGCTTTGGAATTCCTTCCCTGCTCCCTGTTTCCTTGACGGTACTAACATGCAGAAATTTGAACGTAATGTAAACAAACGTCTTGCTGAACAACTCCCCACTTAGGATGCTAATGTGTAGGTATGACCCCTAATTAACAGAAAACTCTTAAGTTTCAGTGGCAATGTGCCTTATTTGGGGTGAATAAATGTATATTGTAAATAATATATACTTTTTCTTAGACTCGATCGAAGTCACCACTTAAATTCCCGACTGCCTGCGTTTAATATACACAGCTCATTCTCAACTTCTGAAAAATTACTTTCATTCTCGGTCCACGGAAGTATTTTAAAATTGCCCTAATTCTCAAAATTACATCCGAATAAGTACGTTCTATCTACAATTGAACTAAACATCTTTCTATTGGATTTACTTCATTTTTGAACATATTCAGCCTTCACGAAACCCGTGTTTCCATCTTTAAACCTCCTTTCACCGGACACCTTATCTACGGACATTCACCAACTGGACAGACTCCATATATTTACACGCACACTCTTACTCTCCATTACTTTATATATTTTCAAATTTTGAATTTTTGCTTTTCACTGCCAACTTATCTATCTATGTAATTCCTCTAATGATAAAAATTTTAATCTTTGAAAAGCCTTGGCTTAAGGAAAGAAAAATATACATGTTTTTAGCGAGTACACCTTGCATTGAACAATCGAAGTTGAAATAGATTTGTCATTCGTACATATTTATCTCTCTTCTTTCATTTATCTTTATAATTGCTCTATCTCGTATATTGAGCTTAAACTATTTCACTATAGGTTATATCCTCTAAAAGTATACTTTTAGTTTCATATTTTATTATATATATATATATATCCTCAGTTTATGCCCTAATCAACCGTTTTTCTACGGCAGAACAACCTATTATTGTGATGGATTTACAGTATTTGACCCTATTTGATGCATTCTCCACGAAAACCCAAACGGTGACCTTTTGTCTTTTTATTCTCAACCTTTTTTTACTAGACATTTTTTTCACTGGGCATCTTTTACATTTCTGACACAAGGTATATGCAATATACGTATTGTTCTAAACTGGACATATTTTACATTTCTGACACAAGGTATATGCAATATACGTATTGTCCTAAACTGGACATCTTTTACATTTCTGACACAAGGTATATGCAATATACGTATTGTTCTAAACTGGACATCTTTTACATTTCTGACACAAGGTATATGCAATATACGTATTGTTCGAAACTGGACATCTTTTACATTTCTGACACAAGGTATATGCAATATACGTATTGTTCTAAACTGGACATATTTTACATTTCTGACACAAGGTATATGCAATATACGTATTGTTCTAAACTGGACATCTTTTACATTTCTGACACATGGTATATGCAATATACGTATTGTTCTAAACTGGACATTTTTTACATTTCTGACACAAGGTATATGCAATATACGTATTGTTCTAAACTGGACATTTTTTACATTTCTGACACAAGGTATATGCAATATACGTGTTGTTCTAAACTGGACATTTTTTACATTTCTGACACAAGGTATATGCAATATACGTATTGTTCTAAACTGGACATTTTTTACATTTCTGACACAAGGTATATGCAATATACGTATTGTTCTAAACTGGACATTTTTTACATTTCTGACACAAGGTATATGCAATATACGTATTGTTCTAAACTGGACATTTTTTACATTTCTGACACAAGGTATATGCAATATACGTATTGTTCGAAACTGGACATCTTTTACATTTCTGACACAAGGTATATGCAATATACGTATTGTTCGAAACTGGACATCTTTTACATTTCTGACACAAGGTATATGCAATATACGTATTGTTCTAAACTGGACATCTTTTACATTTCTGACACAAGGTATATGCAATATACGTATTGTTCGAAACTGGACATCTTTTACATTTCTGACACAAGGTATATGCAATATACGTATTGTTCTAAACTGGACATTTTTTACATTTCTGACACAAGGTATATGCAATATACGTATTGTTCTAAACTGGACATCTTTTACATTTCTGACACAAGGTATATGCAATATACGTATTGTTCTAAACTGGACATCTTTTACATTTCTGACACAAGGTATATGCAATATACGTATTGTTCTAAACTGGACATCTTTTACATTTCTGACACAAGGTATATGCAATATACGTATTGTTCTAAACTGGACATCTTTTACATTTCTGACACAAGGTATATGCAATATACGTATTGTTCTAAACTGGACATCTTTTACATTTCTGACACAAGGTATATGCAATATACGTATTGTTCTAAACTGGACATCTTTTACATTTCTGACACAAGGTATATGCAATATACGTATTGTTCTAAACTGGACATCTTTTACATTTCTGACACAAGGTATATGCAATATACGTATTGTTCTAAACTGGACATCTTTTACATTTCTGACACAAGGTATATGCAATATACGTATTGTTCTAAACTGGACATCTTTTACATTTCTGACACAAGGTATATGCAATATACGTATTGTTCTAAACTGGACATCTTTTACATTTCTGACACAAGGTATATGCAATATACGTATTGTTCTAAACTGGACATCTTTTACATTTCTGACACAAGGTATATGCAATATACGTATTGTTCTAAACTGGACATCTTTTACATTTCTGACACAAGGTATATGCAATATACGTATTGTTCGAAACTGGACATCTTTTACATTTCTGACACAAGGTATATGCAATATACGTATTGTTCTAAACTGGACATCTTTTACATTTCTGACACATGGTATATGCAATATACGTATTGTTCTAAACTGGACATTTTTTACATTTCTGACACAAGGTATATGCAATATACGTATTGTTCTAAACTGGACATCTTTTACATTTCTGACACAAGGTATATGCAATATACGTGTTGTTCTAAACTGGACATTTTTTACATTTCTGACACAAGGTATATGCAATATACGTATTGTTCTAAACTGGACATTTTTTACATTTCTGACACAAGGTATATGCAATATACGTATTGTTCTAAACTGGACATTTTTTACATTTCTGACACAAGGTATATGCAATATACGTATTGTTCTAAACTGGACATTTTTTACATTTCTGACACAAGGTATATGCAATATACGTATTGTTCTAAACTGGACATTTTTTACATTTCTGACACAAGGTATATGCAATATACGTATTGTTCTAAACTGGACATTTTTTACATTTCTGACACAAGGTATATGCAATATACGTATTGTTCTAAACTGGACATTTTTTACATTTCTGACACAAGGTATATGCAATATACGTATTGTTCTAAACTGGACATTTTTTACATTTCTGACACAAGGTATATGCAATATACGTATTGTTCTAAACTGGACATTTTTTACATTTCTGACACAAGGTATATGCAATATACGTATTGTTCTAAACTGGACATCTTTTACATTTCTGACACAAGGTATATGCAATATACGTATTGTTCTAAACTGTGCACGCAGTTGTCAAACGTAGCAAAGTAGTGCATAAATGTGCACCATTATTCGAATTTGGGGAGAGTTTCGAATGTGTGTCGTCACAGAATTTTGTCAATATGTTTTATAAGTGAGCGCGAAATTTCTTTATGCTGATTAAATTGTTATATAAAGACACAAAACATCGTAACCGTTTTGAAATGTTATCCAAGATCAAATAGATAAGTTAGTTAAAACAGGAAGATTTAAAAGTAGATAGTGTCAGTTATTACACTGCAATAAAATAATATTCATGTTTTTCCTTCCTTAAGCCAGGCTTTTCAAAGAATTGTTTCTTATCATCAGAGGAATTAAATAGATAGATAAGTTGGCGGAGAATAAACACTCGCAAACTTGCTGTTTTTTTTTTGTTTTTTTTTGGATTCTACTTGAATTTCTACAATATTTTGGACTCAATTTCTTTACGGGGCTCCATGGAAGATTTAAGATACCATTAAATAACCAATTTTTTTATAATTCTGATGGATTCATTCCTCCTGGATTTACAGTATTCGACCCTATTGATGCTTTCTCCACGAATACCCCAACGGTTAATTTTTGTCTTTCCATTCTCAACCTTTTTTAACTGGACCTTTTTTTTTCACTGGACATTTTTTTTCACTGAACATTTTTTTCCATGTAGCCACTCTTCTCACACACATCTACATTTTATAACTTTTTCAAATTTTTCAAATTATGACTTTTGGTTTATTCTCCGCCAACTTATCCATCTATTTTATTCCTCTGATGATAAGAAACCATTCCTTGAAATGCCTGATTTAAAGATACGAAAAAAAATAAACATTCTATTATTGAATACACCTTGTCTTGAATAACTGAAGATGTAAGAGATTTGTCATTCGAACATTTTATTATTTCCCTTCTTTCATTTGTCTATATAATTGCTCTATCCTGTATATTGAGCTTTAAACTCTTCACGAGAGGTTCAACTTTTAAAAGTATACATTCTGTTTTTAGTTTCATACCTTTATATATATATATATATATATATATATATATATATATATATATATATATAT
>OY744533.1:7163492-7173492 GCA_963556195.1 Sepiola atlantica | reverse complement strand
AGTATTGTTGCCACATCCAGGCTGAGGCATCATCCACTAGTCTCTCCCTCTAAGACAAGGTCCAAAAAAGAGTCGCCAACTTAATAGGTCCCTCACTATCCACAAAGCTCCAGCCTCTGCCCAATCGCCGCAATGTTGCTTCCTTGTGCTTGTTTTACAAGTACTTCAATGGATTGTGCTCTGATGAACTTGCTGCTCTGGTACCCCCACGACGCAAATACACTAGACCAACCCGACAATATGCCGAATCCCATCCATTCACTGTGGAGGTCACCAGATGCCGGAGAGCCTTCTACTCCAAAAGTTTCTTTCCTCGTGCTGCTGGACTCTGGAACTCCCTCCCTGCTCCCTGTTTTCCTGACGGTACTGACATGCAGAAATTAAAAACTAATGTAAACAGACATCACGCTGCACAGCTCCCAATTAAGGTTGACCCCCCCCCCCCCAGAAAAAAAAAACTCTCACCATTTCTCTCAGTAGCCCTTACGTCTACAGTTGCGGCCTGCCTTGTTTGGGCTGAACTATGTTAAAAAAAAATGCATCGCATTTTGGATATTTTTTATCACAACGTTTCGACCGATGTAACCTCCGACCTTCTTCAGAGACGTCTTGTCGAACTCCGGAATTTTTAGGTTGAACTCAAAAATGTGTATGGAATTTCGAACGGAACCCTTTATTTAATCCGCGGGGGTAGATTGTTCTCGTTCTTTCAACCATGATCGAGTAAAAGTCTCAAGTAATTCTTAATTGTATTCTTAGTATCGCTCGTTCTGGGGATTGAACCTGCAACCACCGGAAGACGGTCTCTTAAAACTGATATAACTGTAGTGCAACAGGGTCATTGCGGACATTTCTACGGTGGCGCAACGCATATAAGTGTTAAGTTGTTTTTATATGAAATATAAACGTCGGACCATGCATATAGCTATGTGTACTGCATGTTATTAAATCACCTCGAAAGTGCCCAGCCTCCGCTGATAAACAATAATATTTTTATAAATAAATATTAAATAGTTAAGTACCTAGAGACATCGATGTTTCATGCTAACGGAATCTTCAGTCTAGGAATTAATTCTCAACGGTCGATGGGCGCGAACCCCGAACAGAAATCGCCACTGATTCGCAGTCGGGGATCTTACCCATACGCCATTGCCAACTAGTTAGTAAATAGAGAGGAACTTTAACTGTAAATAGCGGAATTCGGCGACTACTCACCAAGCAGCTAGAGTGATCTACGAAACGAAATATATATATATATATATATATATATATATATATATATATATATATATATATATATATATATATATATATATATATATTAATCAAATATTTTTTATTGTTTTTATATTACTTAATCAAATCATTTTTAATTATTACGAACTCGTTCCTCGTGGTTTATCATCGACGGGTTAGAATGACTAAACTGCCTATGAAGAGGGTTGGGGGACGCAGCGTTCCTCTATTGGAACCAGACTGGTTTTCAACTTAGGCCGTGCGTTTCATCTTACGTTCCAGCAAGCCCCATCCTCTTAGCCACTTGGTGAATGGACCGAAAAAAACGAACTTCCGAGTGACATCCAGTACACATCTGCTGTTATTTCCAAGAGAATGAAAAAAAAAAAGGAACCCGGCTACGTTTCAGGATGGACACTTGAATCGAAGAGATTCTCGGATCATTCAAGGATGACAACACTCAAGCAGATTTGACAGCTTCCGGTCCTCGTGGGACACCCCTCGACACTTCCTTTTTCACTTTTCGATTCGCTGATCATAACTTCAATCATTTATATATATATATATATATATAACGAATTACCGATGCAGAAATCCTAACGATATGTGTTTCGAAAACATGCGTACATATCATGTATCTCTCTATACTAAGCGAACGTACAATTTTAATATATATATATATATATATATATATATATATATATATATATATATATATTAGTAAAGAGTTCCACTGTATGGAATGCATTTAAATTTTGTAATTGAAACGGTTTTTTTAAACCAGTAAAATGCAGAGGCTGTTTTTTTAAATAAACATATTATTTATTTGAATTAAAATTTTCGATTCACACAGAAATCTTTTTTCTTCCATATATATATATATATATATATATATATATATATATATATATATATATATATATGTACATATATATATATATGTACACATACATATATACATATGTATACATACATATACATATGTATATATATATGCATACATATATATATATATATATATATATATATACATATATATATATATGTTAATACGAACGAAACCGGTCAAATCTCTTGTTTTTGTTTTTCTCCTGCATGCTAACTTGTTTTCCGTTTATCTTTTTACACACACACACACACACACACACACACACACACACACATATATATATATATATATATATATATATATATATATATATATATATATATATATATATATATATATATATATATATATATGTACAAATGTTGGATAATATGACAGACAACTTATGACCGGATATCCTTCTATTCGCCGAATCAGTGTCTTTGTTTCGTGAGGAATATCTATGTATATATTTTTACCAACTGTTTAATGCCTATCAACTAATTCAACCATTCAATTTTTTTTCAGAAATTTAATTTATTTTCATACAAACTCCCTCATATATACATATGATGAGTATCGTAAAGAAAAATATAATTAAATAAATAACGTAATGTATCCCGCTATAACTAGTTTATTATAATGTTACAGAAGTTCAGATCAACATAGTACCTAAGGTTTCAAGCTGGGAGAGCGAACCCAGGCGAAAGATTGATAGTTGGTAGTGAACCGCTTTCGAATCTTACTAAGTCTAGTTGCACTGATAAGTCGTAGATATGACGAAACACGTGTCTGTAGATAACTATAAATTATACATATTAGTCTTGGTTTTGTTTGGTCGAAAAAAATCCAATAGAGTGTTCGATTAATTAAGTATAAAAGCGTCATAGTTATTTATTTATTATAATGTTACAGAAGTTCAGATCAACATAGTACCTAAGGTTTCAAGCTGGGAGAGCGAACCCAGGCGAAAGATTGATATATTTGTTAGTTTAGCTAGAGAAACCAAGACTTCAAGCCGAGATCGAAATTCAATATGTGTGTGCGTGGGTCAGTGTGGGTGCGTGTGTGTGCGTGTGTGTGTGTGCGTGTGTCTGTGCATGTGTGTATCTGTATGTGTATATGTGTGTGCGTGTGTGCGTACGTGTACGTGTATATGTATATGTGTATATGTGTAATTGTATGTTTGTGTATGTGCATGTGTAAGTGTATGTAATTGTGCGCGTGTATGTGCATGTGTGTATATGTGTCTGTGTGTATGCGTGTGTTTGTGTGAAGGGCCAATGGTGCCAGTTCTCATGAAAACCAGCCCTTCCCTCTTTCAAACGGCGCTCATTTGTAATAAGTTTAATTGAAGGTTAACATTTTCTTTTAAAAAATTCCTATAACAATTTTTTGTAGAATTCTTCTTCGCATCGCGATTTATTTTTCAATGTGAATACGTTCTGACTCGTCTGTCAGAACAACACGTCACTTGTGGCGTAGCTTTCGTAACATACGGACGCCGAATCTCCATTATAATACAGATTAGATATTAATTTATGTTGATTTGCAATACAATCGTTTTAATGTGAAATGGCAAATCTTTTAATTCGCGAACGAACAGGTGGCGATTTAGTTTATTCATTTATTTAAGGGACAGGTGGAAAACGTGGCTTTCTTTCCCGGCAAAAGTAAGTAGTTTTAGCCGGAAGTTAAACAATGTCTCGTTTGGAACGGACTATAAACAGTTTCAAGTTTTCTTTTGTCTTTGTCTTTGTCTTTTTTTTTTTTTTTACGGCATATCAACCCTTTCAACGTTTGAACTAAAGCATAATAACCAATTGGAAACGATCTTTTGATCTATTTGGTATGTATGTTTACGGCATATCAGCCTTATTTGGATTTATTTAATGTATTGATTTACTCCTCTCCAGGAGTTAGGCACAAGGCCAGTTTTTATCTTACTCCCACAAGATGTGACCCAAGGTCGGGTCGGGAAAGTGGGGTTTTTAAAAATTGCCTGGGCAGCTCCGTCGGCATTTCCCGATAGGGGCGCCTCAGGCGATTAGCAATAAACTAACCCCTTTCTCAAAGGGTAAGAAGGCAAAGCCTGAGAGGGTGGACCTCCTAGAACTGCACAGGACAAACCCATTGAGCGGTATAAATCAAGCCCCGAAGGCCAAGACAATACCGGGTTATGGGGTGCAGTACCCATCGGAACAGATACTACAGGTTGATCCCAGCCAAAGGTCGAACTCAAAAGGGTTTGTCCTGTGCAGTTCTAGGAGGTCCACCCTCTCAGGCTTTGTCTTCTTACCCTTTGAGAAAGGGGTTAGTTTATTGCTAATCGCCTGAGGCGCCCCTACCGGGGAATGCCGACGGGGCTGCCCAGGCATTTTTTGTAGGCCAGAGTGTTCAAATTCTCGGGCGCTGGCTTTTCAAATCCCACTTTCCGACCTTGTGTCACATCTTACCGCTGTGAGAGGTAGATGAATAACTAGTTATTATAAATGGTTAACTAAACACAGGTTGGTAGTTTACGCATAGATTTGGGAGGTTGCCCACATCTCCCCGAATGGTATAAATCTACATACCTCCCACTGCGGCACAAGGTCAAGTTATAGTAAAAAAGCATCACCTTAAAAAGGGTTACACTCTGAACGGCTACAAAAATACTCACGAACGACGAAGTCGACATTCCCCTGCGAGGACGTCTCATGTAAAGTAAAAAATTAAAATGGTCGACCGTAGTTGAGGACGACCCGAATGCTCCCTTTTCATTAGCTACTACACTGAGATGTAAGGGAGGGCGCTACTCTTTTCCAAAGATTACTCCACTTACCCTTAATCCTAACTTTATAATGCTAAATGTTTTTAAAGCGGCATTACGCACCATATACTAGTCTTTGGCATGACTCGACCGAGGATTGAACACCGGTCTCCCGATCCATTAGCGAACATTTTAACCATTATCTCGAATTGGCCGGTCATAAATAACTTCCTTCTCTAAGGAAAAGGAAAATCCTAGAAGATGGTCGCATGAGATACGACATCTTGATTGATTTATATTATAAAAAAAAATAAGAATTTACAATTTGACAAATTAGTCACAAGGAAAACAACATGTGTGTAGAGCGGTTCGGTGGTCCTACTCTGAACTAGGCGCATGTTGACCCATTCGTCCAAGCACTGATTCTTTGACTCTTTCACCATTTGTCCATCGCTATCTCTTCAACAGTCACCGCAATACCACATTTACTCTCTGTAACTAAAAATATCCCCAATCGTTTAGGATAAAATTGTCACTTTGATTCTAGCCACAAGGCTAGATAGTACTGTGCAAACGGGTGGTGTTAGAATCGTAGATGACGAATTGTATCTAACGGAATTTTAACATAAGCGTTCACATAGTCTGTGTCTGTATCCATTACGCTATTCGCGTCCTCACTGCATGTTTCTAGCGAGTCAGTGTGTGAGACTTTTGACTCGGTCGGACACGATTCGCCCGGGAGGGAGTCGGTTAGACGGTGGTTAGACGTGTGCAATTCTATCGAACGCGACACTATTCTGCCATCATGGATTTGACCTCGTTATTCAGACTTGTTTTCCCGTCGCAATGAAATACTATTCACCCTTTTTTCCATCGTATGACCTTTGCCGCGAAAACGTGATCACTTCCTTTCCGAAGCAGAATAGGACGCCATCTGAGAGAAACACAACAACAACAACAACAACAACAAAAATCACTCATCAACCAGCGATGCGATAGAAACAAGACTCAAGTTTGCGAGCATGAGTGGAAACACACATACATAGACGTATGCACTATGTATATATATATATATATATATATATATATATATATATATATATATATATATATGATTATTTTTATTTACACAGACATGTACAAAATCTGCGACACATATATATATATATATATAATATATATATACATATATAATATATATATATAAAATATATATATATATATAATCTGCGACATATATATATATATATATATATATATATATATATATATATATATATATATATATATATATATATATATATAATGGCGATAATAATCCAGGTTAAACATCCACAGGGTAGTAATCCAAAGAATTTCAACCGGGTTTATAAAAAGTGTTCAATATCAAATAGAGCTTTATATATGATAATGTTTATTTACACAAACATGTACAATATCTGCGACACTGGCATGTCGATGTTATCGATCAACAATTATTATAAATCTGCAAGCCGAAGTAACTGTCGATTTCTTGACGCTTTCACTTCCATGTTATCTTCCCTCTCCCCTCTCCACTCTCTGTCTGAATCAACAGAGGTTTTCATTTTTTCTATCTATCTACCTATCTATCTTTCTATTTATCTATCTATCTATCTATCTATCTATCTATCTATCTATCTATCTATCTATCTATCTATCTATCTTTATCCTTGCCTTGTTATTATATGTCTCTCTTTTCACTTTATCTTAATTTTATTTTATTTTATTTGTTCTATTTTGTTTTGTTTTATTTTAGATTTTAGATTTTAGATTTAAACTAGATTTAAACGGTCCTAAACCACGTGACTCCCTAAATTCTGAAATCTTAAATTTCTTTTCTTTTTTTCTCTCCATTTGATTCTCTCCAAATATGATCTGAGGTTAAGATCGGATTCTTACTCTGCCTGATGAGATCTCAGTTTATAATAAATGTTGGTCGATAACATCGACATGCCAGTGTCGCAGATTTTGTACATGTATATATATATATATATATATATATATATATATATATATATATATCAAGTAATTTATCAAGTTCAAAAATGTTAACAAAATAAACATAAAACCAATTTTTCAAGAGTGCTCAATACCAAGTAGATAGAGCATTATAAAGTTACATAAACAATATTATAGACTATCTTCGATAAGATGCCATAGCATCGAAACGTTGGTGGATTAACGTAAGACTATAATATTGTTAACGTAATTATATATATATATACATATATATATATATATATATATATATATATATATATATAAATATATATATATATATATATATATATATATATATATATATATATATATATATATAAAGATAAATAAAAGAAGAGATAAATATGTACGAATGACAAATCTATTTCAACTTTGCTTGTTCAATGCAAAGTGTACTCGGTAAAAACATGTTCATTTTTCTTTCCTTAAGCCAAGTCTTTTCAAAGATTAAAACCTTATCATCAAAGGAATTACACAGATAGATAAGTTGGCAGTGGAAAAGCCAAAATTCAAAATTTGAAAAAATATGAAGTAATGGAGAGTAAGGGTGTGCGTGCGAAAATATGGAGTCTGTCCAGTTGGTGAATGTTCGTAGATAAAGTGTCCGGTGAAAGGAGATTTAAAAATGGAAAAAATGGTTTCGTGAAGGCAGCGTTTAAAATGTTCAAAAATGAAGTAAATCCAATATAAATATGTTTAGTTCAATCGTAAATGGAACGCACTTATTCGGAAGAATTTTGAGAATTGGTGCCATTTTAAAATACTTCCATGGACTGAGAATGAAAGTGGTTTTTCAGGGTTGAGAATGAGCTGTGTATATAAAACGCAAGCAGTCAGGGATTTAAGTAGTGACTTCAATCGAGTACAAGAAAAAATGTGTCATTCGTACATATTTATCTCTCTTCTTTCATTTATCTTTATAATTGCACTATGTCGTATATTGAGCTTAAACTATTTCCTCTAAAAGTATATTTTTAGTTTCATATTTTATATATATATATATATATATATATATATATATATATATATATATATTAGTTGTATCAGTTTATATATTTATTTTTAAAATGTGCTCAATAACTGTATGTAGATCAAGAATATTTATATTCCCAAAATTACAGATATTCTCATTCTTTGCAACTTTTAGCTTTTTTTTTCGCTCATGAAAAAGCCCGGTCAACAGTTGGACGAAACGCTGAGGCTTAGATATTCCGCTGTTCCCTTTTAATAATAATAATTATATATATATATATATATATATATATATATATATATATATATATATATATATATATATATATATATTAGCATATACTATCAGTGCCCTTTTACTTTGCAGTCTCCTTAAAAGATTCAGCTCGATGATTGTCAATTGACATAAAAACGGTGTTTGGCACAAGACAAATGAAACGGACCGTAAAAAATATATCTCACAGAAATGTTATGTTTTTTGGAAATGTGAAAAAATAAAAATAATAAAATAAAACCATGGTTATCGGAATATAATATGAACATGACTTATATATATATATATATATATATATATATATATATATATATATATATATATATGAATCAATCTAACAAAAGATATAAGCGTCAACTAATATCTTATAATTAGTGAAAACATCCGGATAAAAACTGAAGCTCAATATACTGGATAGAGCATTAATATTATAATATAAAATGAAGTAATAAAATAAGGTGTCAATCAAATTTTATTTGAATTCAAAGTTCAAGCAAAGTATCTTAAAGTCCTTAGCTCATGAGTTTTCAAAGTAATAATAAACATAAACATTGGATACTTTTCACTGCATCGATTATTGACACATTTCGCGACTGGATAACTTTGTCAGCTCCTTCAATTTCTCGTATTTATAACCTGGATTAATCTTCAGTCAACCCTCTGGGTGTCTTTCCTGATTATGTTTTTCAAATTGTATGACCTGGATGTATTGTATAGATTCAATAAAAAAGTATGTTTTTGGGTTGATATGTTTTATCTTATGTATTTTTATGTATTTGTGTATATAATTTTATATATTTTCAAAGCTTAATTTTATTACCTGTAGTGGTATAACTGCGGTAATGGACCTCTGAAGAGAAGAATTATCTTTGAAAACTCATGAGCTAAGGACTTAAGGATACTTTGCTTGAACTTTGAATTCTAATCAAATTTGATTGACACCTTATTTTATTACTTCATTCTATATTATATTATAATATATATATATATATATATATATATATATATATATATATATATATATATATATATATATCTTTGAAACGTTTTTTTTTTTGAATCAGTAAAAAGCAGAGACTTTTTTTTTAAATAAACATTATTTATTTGAATTCAAATTTTCGATTGACACAGAAATCTTCATCAGAATAATAGACCATTTTGTTTTCTTCCTTTTTCTTCTTCTTTTTTTAAACGACATGGTGTCGCTTGATCTTGTGCTTCAGTTGTTAACGAAGCTTGCTGTGTAATAATGTCCACATATGGTGGGTATGCTCTGGTCACACGTTATAAGTATTAGTAATTGTTTCTACTGTATAGAATGCATTAAAATTTGTAATTTGAAACGGTTTTTGAAACCAGTAAAATGCAGAGACGTTAACCTGTCTAGGAGAAGGAAAACTTTGGCCAAGATCAAAGTGTAGTATCTGTTCCGATGGATACTGCACTCCATAGACTGGTATTGTCTTGGCCTTCGGGGTTTGATTTACGTCGGTCAATGGGTCTGTCCTGTGCAGTTCTAGGAGGTCCACCCTCACAGGCTTTGCCTCCCCTCTTTAGGGAGGAGTAAGTTTATTGCTTACTGTCCGAGGCGCTCCTACCGGGGAATGCCGACGGGGCTGCCCAGGCAATTTTTAATGGCCAGAGTGCTCACTTCTCGGGCGCTGGCTTTTCAAACCCCACTTTGTCGACCCGATCTTGGGTCACATCTTACTTGTGGGAGTAAGATAATTGGCCTTGTGCTTAACTTCTGGGAAGGAGTAAATAATATCCCGGCATTGTTTACAGTCGCTCTTGCCGCTAAATTCAATCAAAGCTGATTCAAATGAATTAAGGAGAGGCTTTTTTTTTTAAATAGAAATTTTATTTATTTATTTAT
>OY744533.1:7135992-7148492 GCA_963556195.1 Sepiola atlantica | reverse complement strand
ATTACTGTCGGTCGAAGAATTCGAACCTAGTTGCAAAGTCGCAAGACTAGACTATAGCCATTTACATCGATGGCTCGATCCCAGACAGGGTAGCCATACTGATTACGGCTCATAGCCAGGAACACGTGTCCATGGATTTATTTTATTTAGGTAAAAATTAATTCATTAAAAAAATTAATTATATAAATATACATATATGTAATTTTTTTTTATAAATTTATATATATATATATATATATATATATATATATATATATATATATATATATATAATCACACACATTCGTCTTAAGAGCTCATTACCCCACTGTGATTTACGAATCGGATATTTCTGTTTGTTTAAGGTGTCCCTACTTGCGGTCTCTCAGTCTAGCTTGCCGCGTCTTTACTGACCCATTTTTTCGCTAAGAGTGTTAATATTTAGCCACCATCGCCCGGCAACCATAACGCCTAGAGTAAGGAAAGGAAATCCAAGGAGAGGAGGGGGGGGGGCGAACGCGAAAAGGAAAATGGAGTCAGTAGCCAACACCGTGGCAAGGGACAGTTAAACTCATTTCCGGCGTGTCTCTCCTTCCCACCCGCTTATCTGTAAACAACCGCCGCTTACTTAGCATACCCGGGCCACCCGCTCTTGCCGGTTCGCGCGTCAGTTACTTTGTGAGAGAATGAGGTGAGATTAATACGAGGTCCGCTAATGGCCCCAATCACGTCTAACTGTTTGAAAACACGAAATGAAAATTTTAGACAAAACGGAATAGGTAGTATATATGGAATAAAGGATAAGCCTATGAACAGACTATTCAAAATAACGACACAAGCAGATATAATAAAGCGGAACCAAAATATTTCGGTAAATTCATACGACAATAATCGTGTGGTGATTATGGTCAAATGAATCGACCGAAATATCTGGTTTATGTATGTGTGTCACTATGTTTACTAGTATAATTACATGCTTATCTACTATTCCATACACTAAATATTCCGTATTTAATCGTATAATAAAAATACCAAGTTCCAATTAATTATGGTTATTTATTGTTAGGAAACTTATGATCACATATACCCCCGAGCTATTGATAAAAAAAAGCAACTTGGGTTCAATTAATGGTATGAAATGAATTATTTACAAAGTTTATCGTAATTTTTTAGATGATGGTTAATAATTTAGATTTTTCGGACTTCTATTCTCATCATTCGATGTTATTTTCAAAACGTTTCGGTCGATGTAACCTCCGACCTTCTTCAAGCGCATCGGGATTCTTTGTCAAAATCAAGAGTCAATACGTTGCGCAACGAATGACAATCCTTTCTAAGTGACAGTGTTCGAGATATTGAAGGTTCAATCCACACGAGAGGCGATAATAACAAAGGCTAAAATAACTATTACGTAACACTTCTACTCAGCCATGGCTGACTGAACAAGACCAAGATACCCTCGTGGATTAAATAAAGGGTTCAATTCGATAGTTCGTATAGATTCCCTAGTTCGACATGAAGATTCCCGAGTTTGACAGGATACACCTGAAAAAGGTTGGAAGTTACATCGGCTGAAACGTTGTGAAGGTAACATCCAAGATGAGGATAGTAGTCCGAATAATCAAAATGCAAATTATTAATCCTCCAATCAAGAAAGCTCACCAACTCTTTATTTTTCTATCAACTTCTATAAATCTAGGGTTGTTGGAAACAGCAGCTACAGTGAATGTTGATATTACGTATCGCGTCTTGATTGGATAAAAATCAGCAGTTCTTTCAGATAATCAAAACGCAAAAAATATTCATTTGCATATATTCTCGCGCGTAGTATAAAACCCCAAACAGAGCGTTTCTTTTCTTACCTCCGTTTATTTCACAGGCAACACACGTGTGTACGACAAAATACTCTCAGGAACACCCTTGGAGCGAAGGTTCTCGACAAAACTGACGACAGACATTCACGAACTACTCGACGGCCAGCTAAGCACACACACACCACTGAACAAATGCATACGTAGTCAAGTTCATAAATGCATACACTTCCACTCTTAGAAAACAGAGGCACGCTATTTGCACACACGTAAACCCACATGGCGCCAGCCGAAATGAACACAAATACCTTCTCTGTCTCATAAAATACGCACGCTAATATATATATATATATACACTTACATATCATCATGCCTTGCTCATTTACACACACGTAAATGCAAGCTCGCCGAAACAAATACGTGTACTTAATTTTCCCTCACAGACGAACACCTTCATTTCACCAGAACGTTCTCGGACTCTTTGGACTCTCAATCTTTACGAACCTTTTATTTTAATTGTCTTAAATTTGTTAATTTTGTGTGGATAGATCTTGACATTAATTCTTTCTGTTAATGCCTTATCTATCACAGGATCATCCCGTCAATTATACAGTATAACCCTTTGCACCTGACAAATAGCTTAGACAGTTCACTTCAAGGAATACTTAACTGTCAAGTAATATCACAGGGTCACCCCGTCAATTATACCGTATAACCCGTTGCACCTGCCTCATAATTTAGAGAGTTCACCTTAAGAAATATTTAATAGTCAAATAATATCACAGGATCACCCCGTCAATTATACCGTATAACCCGTTGCCCCTGCCAAATAGTTTAGACAGTTCACTTGAAGAAATAGTTTACTGTCAAATAATATCACAGAGTCACCCCGTCAATTATACCGTATAACCCGTTGCCCCTGCAAAATAATTTAGACAGTTCACTTTAAGAAATATTTAACTGTCAAGTAATATCACAGGGTCACCCCGTCAATTATACAATATAACCCGCTGCATCCGCCTAATAATTTAGACAATTCACTTTAAAAAATATTTAACTGTCAAATAATATCACAGGGTAACCCCGTCAATTATACAGTATAACCCGTTGCCCCTTCAAAATATTTTAGACAGTTCAGTTTAAGAAATAGTTAACTGTCAAATAATATCACAGGGGCACCCCGTCAATTATACCGTATAACCCGTTGCCCCTGCAAAATAATTTAGACAATTCACTTTAAAAAAATATTTAATAGTCAAATAATATCACAGGGTCACCCCATCAATTATACCGTATAACCCGTTGCCCCTGCAAAATAATTTAGACAATTCACTTTAAGTAGTGGTATTTAACATCTGGTGTGTGACATCCTACTTGGAACTGTTGCCCTTCTCTCTGCTTCTTTTAAAAAAAAACTTCCTTAATTGTCGATGCGTGAGTTTCCATTTATTAAACACTTTCCATCCGTTTCTTTCCCACGTCCGTATTCATCCACCCATTCAAACACAGGCCGCCATTCTCCTTCGTATCGTTATTTGATTTTGTTTTTGTATTTTCGTTTTGTTTTCTGTGGTGGTGGAACCACATCGACTGTGCCGCCTTCGACCTTAAAACAATCCCACGGTCAGATTGGGCGGTGCACTTGAAGCGCTTGTTTTAATCTAAACTTAATTAAATTCTTATTCGCGCCACCGACCTTACCTTACACGATATATGTGCTACCAACATGACCGGTTCGGTATTAGAAGGATCTATCTAATTTAAATAACCCGGCTGTCGATAACGAGGAAACAAACAGAACACGACTTTACAAAAAAGAACAAAAACTAGCTGAACCCGTGCACGGGCGTTGCCCGGTGTAATTCAACAACCCAAGAAAATCATGCTCACACCTTTGAACCTCATATAAGTATTTTTACTTGATTTTTTTTATTATTTCTATCGATATATAGTTATGTATGTTTATATGTTTATTTATGTGTATGTATAGGATCACTCCAAAACTAATAAACCGATCATTATGATTTTTAAAACAAAGCTATGGGGCGCAAGGCGTCGTGATGTGGGATATGTTTAGTTTAAGTTAGTTATAGAAAGTAAAAAATGGAGTAGAAGTCCTTCGTGAAAATTCAGATAATTCTGCCTTTGTCAAATTTTAACATCAATTAATAAATATTCCCTAAATTTAATTGCCTTTGGAGTATTTTCAAATGGGGTTTAAGGGGCATAATATGGGCACAGCATCCCATTTAAAAATTCAAATATTTCAGATTTGCATTTAATTTGATTTATAGTTAGTAGACACCGATTAAGCAAGATTCCCTGAATTTCAATGTTATTTAAACACCCCTTTTTGTTTGTTAACACTCCTATTCAGTCATGGCTGACTGAACAAGAACAATATAAATAGTACCTTCCTTCCAATGTTTGCGCGCATACACAATTATCTCCGTACACACCACTCGCTCGCCATTATATTACATAAGTGCATTACTGTAAGTTAAATAAAGGGATTTTAACAATCGATATCAGACATCAACTAAGCAAGATCCCTTAAATGTCAATTTCTTTTCGACACCCCTGAAACATAAACATTATATTTTCGAGATTTTTTCGAATCAAAATCATGTAATGGATTTTGATATAAATTGGAATAAAAATTCTAGACGTACGGTTTAATATCATTATATTTTAATTTATATCTTCGGAAGGGTAGATAAAAGTGGTGCAAAACCAGTCCGCAGTTAATGTCAAGTAGAAACACATTGTTTACCGTAGATAATATCAGACTGTCAATTTTAACAAAACGACATCCAAATCAGTATACTACTACTACTACTACTACTACTACTACTACTACTACTACTACTACTACTACTACTATACTGTTCTTGTAGTCATTAATAAATATTAATTGTAGTGTTCTGTAAGTAATATATTTATAAATAATAATTAACACTTTAAAGTTCCTATGGTTTTGTAATTATGAAAAAGAAACCTCACAGTAACGTACTTATGTGATATAATCACGAGCGAGTGGTGTGTACGGTGATAATTGTGTATGTACACAAACATTGGAAGGAAGGTACTATTTGATAAGAATATCAGCATTTGTAGACGAAGTACATTTTGTAAGTATTATTCTTTTCAGTGTTTGCGTACAGACACAATTATCTCCGTACACACCACTCGCTCGCCATTATATTACAAAAGCACGTTACTGTTTATAGTCAAGAATGGAGAAATTTCCATCTGATTATCTATCTATCTATCTATCTATCTATCTATCTATCTATCTATCTATCTATCTATCTATCTATCTCACTCTCTCTCTCTCCCTCTCTCTCTCCCCTCTCTCTCTCTCTCTCTCTCTCTCTCTCTCTCTCTCTATATATATATATATATATATATATATATATATATATCTTTCTTCAACGTTCTGTCTATCTATCTATCTGTAACCTCTCTATATCCCCATCTCTCTCTTTCTATTTATCCATGTATACATCTATCTATCTATCTATCTATCTATCTATCTATCTATCTATCTATCTATCTATCTATCTATCTATCTATCTATCTATATGTATAAATATATATTTATATTTATATGTATATATATAATTAAATATATATATATATATATTTAATTATATATATACATATAAATATAAATATATATTTATATATATATATATATATATATTTATTTATATATAAATATATATATTTATTTATTTTGGGTACAGAAAAATTAGTGCAACATTAGTACCGTCGGTTTTGAGCTCAGAAGGACTTAGCCACCCGGCTCTCTTCAGCTTATGTTGTCATCTGTTGTCTAAGTCCTTCTGAGTTTGAAACCGACGGTACTAATGTTGTACTAATTTTTCTGTACCAAAACATAAATTAATATTACGCTCTTAATTTTAATTCTCAAATAATCGAGCACTCTGCTGGGATTTTCCCTAGTACATTACAAAAGAAGTTATATATATATATATATATATATATATATATATATATATATATATATATATATATATATATATATATATATATATATAACAAGATATCTGATCATAAAAATGTAATTTAAAACTCTCATCCATTCGTGCTGACATTGTTTTCCTGAAGAAATGTTCGATGATTGCTAAAAATAGCTGTGTTATTTTTACAGCCAGAAATCAATGCTCCAATTGGGTGCCTGTGCAACTGACGGATCTGCCGAGGCTCCGGCCATGTGAATCTATCGAACAAACGACGCGTGCACATTAATACATGAGGCGTGTTAATTTCATGGCGCATCTATATAATACTTACAATCTGATCATCTAAACTGCTTGCTTGTATGCACATTGAATGTATTCGATGGAGGGAGCAAAGGCGAATGAGACGAGAAGAGGTTGGAAGGATGGGAGTGGGGGTAACGGAAAGTTGTGATACTTGAAGAATATGAGTAATAACAGTGTTGATAATAATATGTATGTATAGTAGTAGTAGTAGTAGTAGTAGTAGTATTAGTAGTAGTAGGGGTAGTAGTTGTAGTAGTAGGTGTGTAAACGTATGACGTAACTAAATAAATGACGTAAATAATGAGGTAACCCGAAAAAAATGTCTGCCTGGTCCGTCACCATGGCAACAAGGGTTTTGATAAGATGACGTTTTTCTAACTTCTTTGTGTATTGTACTTTGAAAATATCTAAGTATTTATCTTGACAATTCGGTAAGCTCTAGTTAAAATTTATAAAATAGACCACACTTTATAAAAATCTATTTATTATGCGTATTTTGGGCATCTCTTAAACCAATAACAAGAGTGAATCTTGTTATGTTAAAACACACACGTACACACACAAAGAGAGAGAAAGAGAAAGATATATATTTACTTATATTTATTTATACATGAAATAGTTATCCACTGACACGTGCTTTGCCGTTACTGCGGCTCATCAGCCTGGCTGACTATGACTGGGCTCGAACCTCGGTCACTGTAGATGTGCGCTAACCATTACACTAAGAGACCCGTCTGAAATTACGTCCCAATTTATCGTTTATTAAGTTACTTTTCATTGTTATTCTTTTTAGCGATTATTAACTAATGATATATATATATATATATATATATATATATATATATATATATATATATATATATATATATATACATATATATATATATATATATATATATATATATTCCCGAAACAGTTTTTCATGGTAAACAACTGATGATCCCTTAAAATAGTGTTAGAAACTAACTAATATAATAACTGTAAAAAATAAATTGACTTACATGAGTGATTTTCCACTGGAAGACTTGAGACTATAAGTTTTTTTTTGTTGTTTTTTTTTGTTGTTTTTTTATATAGTTTTAATGGTTGAGAAACTTCCGAGACTATATATATATATATATATTGTCTTTACTGTTGAGGTTTTTTTTAAATTATAATAGCCAGTAATTTACAACTTAAAATGAGACGCTATAATATTGAGATGTTTAAGACATATTTTTTTAAGTAACCAAAACTAACACCGCCTGACAATGATTCGACGAATCAAATCGAAAGTATTCTAAAAAAAAGTGGAACAAGAAACCCATGGAACTTAGATACAGCAATTTGACTACATTACTAAATGGACCATTCGGAAAATTGAAAAAAGAAAGTCTTATCAAGCAAGTAATTTAATAATATTTGCCTATATATATATATATATATATATATATATATATATATATATATATATATATATTTATTTATTTTTTATAAATAAATATGTATCATCTACAGGCATTTATGATTCATGTTTACTAGCAAGCATCAGTGTGGCTTATATAACTGTAACGCCGTCGAATGATTTGAACACTGGACCCGAGTTACTATAAGTTAACTTCAATTTAACATTATTATCTATTCAGCCACCGTGACAGCTACACTCAATTTGAGAGAAATAAACATCATATATGTGGAACAAGATAGCATGAGTTTGCTTCCCAACCGACTACAGCATGATCGTCTTTAAGTCTAATGTGAACAAATACTCTTGGATAATCAAGTCATCTTACGTAATCTTTTGCTCATTACATCTAGTGTTTCCGGTCCAACTGACGATCTCCAAAGTGTTGACGTCACATCCTGTCGCCATGCTTGATGTGAACTTACATGTTTACCAAATGAAAAACAAAGGATTTTTTATGGAAATCGCTCCAGCAAAAGGCATGAAACCATTTGATATAAGGAGCTAACATAAACAAATATAATCATTAATAATTAACCTTAGTCTTAACAAGACCAAGGCTATAGGTAGGATGAAAACAGTCAGCAGGAAGAGAGTTCCAAAAGCCTGCAGTCTTGGGAAAGAAGCTACTGGAATAGGAAGCTGTATTACAATAAGGTATCAAAATTGATGGAGACCACAAGACCAACGAATCAAACGAGATTGAACACTCAAACGAGTTGAGTCTTAATTGGATTAAATCAAACAAGCAATTTCGTACCCTAATAATCCACAACTGAACCTAGGTCAACTTCTAGATCCGCTGCATATTTCGACTGATCGAACCTTCTTCAGATGCATCTTGTTGAACTCGGGAATCTTTCTGTCGAACTCGGGAATCTGTACGGAATTTCGAACAGAACCGCTTATTTAATCGATGTTGGTAACTTGCTCTTGTGCCGTCAGTCATGACCGGGTAGAAGTTTAAAGTAATTTGTAATTGTATTCTTAGTATCGCCCGCACTGAAGATTGAACCTTCAACCTTCAGAAGACTGTCACTTAGAACTAATTATACTTAGTACTTATATCCGTAACACCTCAGGCGAGAAGCAACGCCGGAATAGAAAGTGGTATCATCAACATAAATGTTAATTTTCTGAACAAGAAGATCATTTATATAGAGAAGAAACAGTGTTGGGTCGAGAATAGAGCTCTGAGGAAAACCAGCATTGATAGGAAAAAGAGAATAATACTGCCATAGTGTTCTTCACCTTTCGGCTGATAATCATTCTGAATAGAGTATACACTCTAATGCAGGGGTCGGCAACCTTTGGCCCGCGGGCCACATCCGGCCCGCGAAGGCTTAGCGTCCGGCCCGCCGCCCTGTTATGCTTTATTATTGCAATCCAGCCCGCGGACCTCCCAGTAAAACTCATCTCATTTTGTGACATAGACGTAAAAGTAGGTTTCAATTAAGATTTACAGTGAGATGAAAATGTATAAATATCAGCGAGAAATGATGCATGTATATTTCATTTTTCTTTAACTATTAATTTCAAATCCTTGGCCTGAGATAAAAATAGGAAAAAGAGAAAGAGAGAGGCAAAGAGGAAACGAGAGACGATGAAAGGGCATGAAACATAGAACCTATGTGAGGTGTGTCAAAACGAATGCTGGATCAACTTTCTACTTGCCCTGTCATTAGTCTCCTGAGAAAAAAATATCAGATTTGTAGAGTGTTCAATGCAATTTTTGTACAATTTATTCATGTTAACAAAATATAGTAATTCTGAGAATTCGTTTTTCACTCCGGCCCGCGATCTCCTTCCAAAAGTCTCATCTCGCCCTCACTCTGAAAAGGTTGACCGCCCCTGCTCTAATGTCTTAAGCTAGTAGACTGTGGGGGGCTTGTTTCTGCGATACTTTGCAGAACCAAGAGAGAGAAAGGTAGAGAGAGGGGGTCTAAAATATGGCAGGCAAATGGATACCCAGTGATCGAGCCAAAATCAAAATGGCTTCCATGAATCAATGCAAATCTATTAGCGAACCTCTGCTTATAGCTATGTTGCTTTTCACATACATAAAAATAGATAAGGTTTCAAACTTTAAACTTTTGTAAAGGTAGACAGGCTTTCTCGTATTTTTCTTTGAAGAACTTCTAACGGGAACAAAACGCGTCGAAAGAATTGTTTTTTTTATTTGGATCATTTTTCGCCATTATTTCGCAAGCTGAGCATTTCTGTTCTCGTTTTTATAATGGGGCTATTTCCTCTCATGTTGGCGCAGTTTCATGTTCGTCCTTTCGTAGTGGTTAAGGATAGCGTCAAATGAAATAATGAATGAATTGTGTTAAATTTGTGTGATACTCCATAACCCAAATAAACACAATTCAGTCATTATTTCATTAAAGTGGTAATGTATTATTATTGTTATTATCATTATATATATATATATATATATATATATATATATATATATATATATATATATATATATATATATATATATATATATATTAGTGAAATTAAAACTGTGTTATTCCTACATTTGATGATTGGGGAAGTGGTCATTTGATCAGTACCACTGGAGAGCCTGTTTTTGAATCTCCGAAACAGTTACATGGGAAACAGCTGATGATCCCCGTTTAATATTTAACGATTCAGGTTAAGGTCCCCTGTTTTTGTCTCACTGTTAGATACTACAATCTCCTTTTGTATTTGTAAATTTCACAGCGGTAAGTCGGCTTATGCGAGTGCTAAATCTGCGATAGTTTGGCTTCAGTGCGTATCAATAGGAATTTAAACCGCATTAAAAAATGATTCAAAGCTTCTTTAGACTATATATATATATATATATATATATATATATATATATATATATATATATATATATATAATGTATACAAGACTAATGGGAAAAATATATATTTTAATATGTATTTTATTCATTTTCTTTATTTTGACTTGTAAGAATATCAATCGTCCCTTACATACACAAAAAAGGTTTTTTTAAAAGAAGAAGATATTCGGCCGCGATCCTTCAACTTCGACAGTGTAATATATATATATATATATATATATATATATATATATATATATATATATATATATATATATATATATATATATATATATATAAAAGAGGGTAGTGCAGTATTAGTGCAGTTCCAACGAGAGAAAAGTATATATGTAAAGGAGTAAGGCTACCAACATTTGTAAGATGTTTTTTTCAACATTTATTTATTATTTTGTTGTTTTTTTTTCAACATTTATTTATTATTTTGTTGTTTTACCATTTTATAATTTTATATAACGCGTTTAAAGCGGTGGTCCGCTCTCATCAGATATGAAAATCCATTTGAAGAAATGTCTTTCGATTTGAGCAAATGTTGTTTCATTTGAGGAATAAAAGATACCCACACACCCGCAAACCGACGCCTGCGCAAAAACAATAACAAATTCCTCAAATGAAACAACATTTGCTCAAATCGAAAGACATTTCTTCAAATGGATTTTCATATCTGATGAAAGCGGAACACCGTTTGAAACGCGTTATATAAAATTATAAAATGGTAAAACAACAAAATATTAAATAAATGTTGAAAAAAACAACAAAATAATAAATAAATGTTGAAAAGAACATTCTACAAATGTTGGTAGCCTTACTCCTTTACATACATATATATATATATATATATATATATATATATATATATATATATATATATATATATATATACATACATAATTCGTATTTCATATATACCTTATATTATGTATTTTTCAGGTACTTGCTTATCATAAATGTAAAAATTTCTAAAGGGAGGAGGAAAGTAATATTTTGAAATAAGGATACGATTCAAAAGATAGGAGATGCGTTTTACAAATGGCGGAAGGATGAAGAGACAGATTATATTTTCCTAATGAATTAGGGCTGCTAAATGACTACTTGATTTGAAAGCTTGATGCACAAATATGATTATCACAAAAACAGGAGATGCTTATTGGTCTTAGTCTTGAAAAGACCAAGGCTATAGTTAGGAGGAAAACAGTCAGCAGGAAGAGAGTTCCACACGCCTGCAGTTCTTGGAAAGAAGCTACTGGAATAGGAAGCTGTATTACAATGAGGTATCGAAAGAGCGAATTGATGGAGACCACTAGACCAACGAGTCAAACGAGCTGGAACAAAAGAAGCAGGGAATAGATCACATAATTCTGAAGAACACATGCCATAATAGTATTTATAGAAAAGACTGTGAGAGAGGGGGGTGCAGAGAAGAAGAAAGTGTAGGGCCAATCAAATTACAGACACGTGTCTGCAACTTATCAAGAACGCTCAAATGGAACAAAGAAAGCAGGGAATATATAAAAACAATTCTGAGGAGCACATGCCATAATCGTATTTATAGAAAAGACTGAGACTAGCAACATCAAGTCTGTGAGAGGGGGTGTTCAAAGAAAAATAAAGGGTGGGGCCAATCAAATTATAGATACGTTTCTGCACCTTATCAATGACCCTCAAATAGGACAGAGATTCACCGGTCGAAATATGACAACAATACCCCATACTAAGTCTTATAGTAGATTTGTAGAGATAGAGAATAGCCTCAGGTGTGAAAAAAACGTTTGGAGCGATAGAGAGAACTGACTTTACGAGAAGCACCGAGATACGTTCTGCAAATGGCGGAAGGATGAAGAGACAGATCATATTCTCCTAATAAATTGGGGCGTTAAAATGACGACTTGATTTCAAAGCAAAACTCCCTCAGAAAACATCGTTTTGGTAAATATATTTTAATTGAATCGTGACCAGTTTCACGGATTCGCCAAAAAAGTATGGATGACTCTTACTTGAATTTGCAATATTTAAACTCATGAAGCAACCAATTATTATTTAGTATCTAATTGCATCAGCACTCGCAATGAAATTCAGGATAATCTATTTAGAAATCGACTTGACTAACCCTAACCCTAAACCCTAACCCTAACCCTAAC
>OY744533.1:7128492-7133492 GCA_963556195.1 Sepiola atlantica | reverse complement strand
TAAATCTTGTATCAACAAAATAACCGCTGAGAAAAAACAAATACTAATAAACTTGTATAACTATGTTATTTATCTGGTCACTAAGAAAACAATTTGAAAAAAAAATCTTTTCAAAAGAATGGCCCAAATAATATCTGAAATAACCAATTATTTCTATCATCCTCTCTCATATTATGTCGTTTGATTTCCCACCCTCTTATTTTACATTGTGGCTATCCCTCCTCTCTCTCCCCCCCTCTCTCTCTCTCTCTCTCTCTCTCTCTCTCTCTCTCTCTCTCTCTCTCTCTCTCTCTGTAAAAAAAGACATTTTGTAAATAATTTTTTTTTTTAGTCCAGTATTAACAAAATAACATCTGACAAAAAACAAATATTAATTAATTTGCATAACTATGTCTAGTCATGTTTGGTTTGATCGTTTTACGGTGGAACAGTGTTGTTGTTTTTTTCGGCTGTGCAGAACATGATTGAGTTTTGCAAAGGGAAAGGAAAAAACAATAACATCAATGTTTGGTGTATTTTAGGTCAGAAACCTTTTGACTAGAAGCAAAATGTAGTATCTGTTCTGATACTACTTTTCGTCTTTTCGTCTTTTCTGTCCTCGCTGAGTGCACGAGGAACACTTCTAGACGTATGCAAATGTTATTTTTCCCCAATTAACAGTTCTGATTTTAAGGAAGCTTGATCTCCCTACATTATAAACCGACCTTATGTCTAACTCTGCCCTCGTGGGGAGGCAAGTAACTAGAGACACTTAATACAAACAGAAAAGATGATATTACTTACTTATTTGCTTATTTTTATTTATTTGTATTTATTTATTTTTTATTGTAGTTTCTCAATTCTGTGTGACTCTTACTTCGCATTTTTTGTGTATATCGTAAGAAGTGCAGTCACATTCCTTTCCTTGGGTTATTTTTTTTGATCACACAATGAGACCGACTCACACATCACTAAACCTGACTACGGCGGAAGATTATGACTTAAGCCAATGGATTTTCATGGACTTTTTGTAATACTTTTCGCTTCGCTTCCTTACAGTAATTTTTTTCTTTTCTCGTCGTGTATTCAAAAACGTTTTTCTTCTTCTCCGTTGAATCGCGTCTCTTTGTTTACCGTCCAGGTTAAATAGTTCCCTCCCGAATTTCAAGTTGCAAAAAGGGCGGAGGACAAAGGCAACGCTATACGACTGATTTGCTTGCAAACAATGTCGTTTCTCAGGCTTAGTTATATATCATATACAGTTTTTTAAAAAAACAAAAACAAAATAAGACTTCGACGAGGGTAATTGACAAGATCTTTGAAGCACACATGAAAATTTATTTAAGTGAAATTAAAAAAAAAAACAACAACATATAGTGCAATTTAAATGATAAAAAAAATTAATAAATGATTTTATTATTTAAATTGCACCATGTGTTGGTTTTCAAAATTCCACTTAAATAAAACTTCGACGTTTTTGAAGCAAACGTCTTCAGATAAAAAAAACAAACATTGTCGCTGCACATTCTCCATTTTTCTATTCTGTCTATACCGAAAGTCCACAACGGAAAAAGAACTGCGATCAGAGTTAAGCGAAATTTCCATGGATAGAGCTTCTTTGCCAGGCCTTCTCGCATGTGGAGCACATTACCGCAGGACTACTTCCTTGCTGATTACAACTTAGTTGTCTTCAAATCTAATGTCAACAAGTTATTTTGATCTAGCGCCTAATAAGTAACGCGGTTCATATTTTGTTAATGAAAATCGCTCCAGACAAGGCATGAAGCCACTTGATGTAAGGAGCTAACAAGAACAAATATGATTATCACAAACACAAGAGATGCCTATTGGCCTTAGTCTTGAAAAGGCCAAGATTATAGGTAGGAGGAAAACAGTCAGCAGGTAGAGAGTTCCACAAGCCTGCAGTTCAAGAAAATAAGCTACTGGAATAGGAAGTTGTATTACAATGATGTATCAAAACAGTGAATTGATGGAGACCATTAGATCGACGAGTCAAACGAGCTGGAACAAAAAATCAGAGAATAGATAAAACAATTCTGAGGCGCACATGCAGTAATAGTATTTATAGAAAAGACTGAGACTAGCAACATCACGTCTGTGAAAGAGAGGATGCAAAGAAGAAGAAAGGGTGGGGCCAATCAAATTACAGACATGTTTCTGCACCTTATCAAGAACCCTCAAATGGGGCAGAGATACACCAGCCCAAATATGACAACAGTACTCCATACATGGTCTGATTGTACATTTGTAAAGATAGAGAATAGCCTCAGGTGTGAGAAAGTGTTTGGAGCGATAGAGAAAACCAACTTTACGAGAAGCAGAAAGAGCAATGGATCTAATGTATACCCTCCAAGAAAGATGTGATGAGAGAGAAAGACCAAGAAGTTTCAGAGTCGATTTCTCCTCAAGAGCACAGCCATCCGTGAGAATCTCAGAAAGAAAATGAGCACACCTACGATTGAAAGACACGAGCTGAGTCTTAACTAGGCAACGCCCCACTTAGAATATATCTATGAATCTGGCCCCTAATTTATAGTAGGCTCTTACGTGCTAGTGGCAATGTGCCTTGTAAGGGCTGAATATAAGTAAATAAAAACATCTTCAACATTTAAAGAGAACTGGAAAAATGTAGACTAACTAACTCACGAATTGACTGACTGACATCAACATACGTCATTTCTGAGGGCAAGCAAGTATCTGTCGTGGATGGATTAGTAAGTTTCCAACTAAAAATATTTTCACTCTGAACTAATCCTAACCCTAACTCTAACCCATACGTCATTTCTGAGGGCAAGCACGTATCTGTCCTGGATGGATTATTACGTTTCCAACAAAAAAATGTTCACTCTTAACTAACCCTAACCCTAACCCTAACCCATACGTCATTTCTGAGGGCAAGCACGTATCTGTTCTAGATGGATTAGCAAGCTTCCAACTAAAATTTGTTTCACTATTAACTAACCCTAACCCTAACGCTACCCCATACGTCATTTCTGAGGGCAAGCACGTATCTGACCTGGGTTGATTAGTACGTTTCCAAATAAAAAAATGTTCACTATTTACTAACCCTAACCTTAACCCTAACCCATACGTCATTTCTGAGGGCAAACACGTATCTGTCCTGAATGGATTAGTAAGCTTCCGACTAAAATTTGTTTCACTCTTAACTAACCCTAACCCTACCCCATATGTCATTTCTGAGGGCAAGCACGTATCTGTCCAGGATGGATTAGTACGTTGCCAACTAAAATTTGTTTCACTCTTAACTAACCCTAACGCTAACCCTACCACATACGTCATTTCTGGGGGCAAGCACGTATCTATCCTGGATGGATTAGTACGTTTCCAATTTAAAAAATGTTCACTCTTTACTAACCCTAACCCTAACCCTAACCGATACGTCATCTTTGAGGGCAAACACGTATCTGTCCTGGATGGATTAGTAAGCTTCCAACTAAAAAAATTTTCACTCTTAACTAACCCTAACCCTAACCCTAACCCTACCCCATACGTCATTTCTGAGGGCAAGCACGTATCTGTCCTGGATGGATTAGCAAGCTTCCAACTAAAATTTGTTTCACTCTTAACTAACCCTAACCCTAACCCTAACCCATACGTCATCTTTGAGGGCAAACACGTATCTGTCCTTAATGGATTAGTAAGCTTCCAACTAAAATTTGTTTCACTCTTTACTAAACCTAACCCTAACCTTAACCGATAGGTCATTTCTGAGGGCAAGCACCTATTGGTCCAGGATGGATTAGTACGTTGCCAACTAAAATGTTGTTCACTCTTTACTAATCCTAACCCTAACCCTAACCGGTAGGTCATTTCTGAGGGCAAGCACGTATATGTCCTATATGGATTAGTAAGCTTCCAACTAAAAAAAATTTTCAGTCTTAACTAACCCTAACCCTAACCCTAACCCTAACCCCTTTAAACTACACCCAACATTTGCTACATTAAGTGCGCCCTTTTTTTTCACTTTCCTGCAAAAATGTTTTCTTCTAAAAAATACTATTTTATTTCTTTTCCGGTTTCGACATCCTTTTATAAGTTTTTATCTAAAAAAAAAAATCCTACCATAAATCCCAACGACCAGGGTATATCGATTTCCCGTTTCTCGCTTGAATATCAGTCAGCTAAAAATAATCATGTCTCGCTTGTCACTCAACTCGATTTTTAAAATATCGAATATCGATCATCTGATAGAAGTGTCTTTATTAAAACAAAAAAAAAAGTCTGTGACCTTGTCACCTGTATGTTCTTATTCTACGGATACACGACACCCTAACTGAAAACTGTTGCCATGCTACGTTCACACGATGATTTTTTTTAAATAAAAGATAACAAGCCGCGCATGCGTGGTCCCCTCTGTATGTGACTCGGTGTGGCGAGTGTAAAATGCAATACATTTGGGCAATTTGGGGCATTTTTGACCCCACCTTTGATCCCCTGGGGGCGCAAACTAGATTTTTCTCAGGTCAAGGATGCTCATTTTATATCCAGAACAATTGCCTCTACATTTTGGCCAAGTTTCAGAAAAATTGAATGGATGGATCAAACGTTATGGGAGAAAAAGGTATTTTTTGCCATTTTGGGGGCTTTTGACCCCCCTGGGGCGCGAACCAGATTGTTTCCAAGGTCAGCGATACTTATTTTCTATTAGGAACAATTGCCTCCACATTTTGGCCAAGTTTCAGAGAAATTGAATGGATGGATGAAAAGTTATGGGGCAAAAAATGTCATTTTTTGCCATTTCGGGGCCTTTTGACCCCCTGGGGAGCTAAGCAGATTTGTTTAAAAAATCGGAGAATGTCACTTTCTAACCTGACCAAAGTTACAACTTCATGCAAAATTTCAGAGAAATTCAATGGATGGTTACGGAGAAAAATCCGGACGGACGGACGGACATGCCTCAAAACATAAGTGTCCCCCGATTTTATAAATCGGGGGACCAAAAACAAATACTATACTTTTATCTTAAACAAGATTGCTAT
>OY744533.1:7113492-7123492 GCA_963556195.1 Sepiola atlantica | reverse complement strand
AGTCTGAAATGAATTTAAAAGAAATTCACCAATCTATAATTAAAATAAACGTTAGGTTTTTTTTGTGTTTATGTCATCAGAAATGATAAGAATAATTTATATATGAAAAATTACATTACTAATTTTGTTCTATTATATTATATGAATATTTTTGTAATATATCTAGATAAATCACGAGTGTGAACACTAGCGAAGCATAATTCTTTTCGTCATTTTTGACTATATATATATATATATATATATATATATATTCTTTTCCAATACGAACGTCTAAGAAAAAAATCAGACTTTTTTCCCGAAAAAAATAGTTCCTAATAACTATTGATCGATAACATCGGCATGCCAGTGTAGCGGCTTATTCTAAATGTCTACATAAATACATTAATAAGATTGTGATTGGTTTCATTAAATAATATTATTAATTGTCGGGTGTCTACAGTGCTGGGTTAAAACATTGCTGGCTTCTAGTGCACATTTTTAACAAGTACCCTGAAATAGTGAAAATACAGATATTTTGAACTTATCGACAAAAGAAAGTAAAATTTAAAATAGAATTTTTATTAGGCAAAAATTACATTACAATTTTGTGTGCTTTTACAACTGCAAATTTGTTGTTAATTAGTTTTTTGAAGTTAACCTTCTTGAGCAAATCACTTTCAATGCAGAGAAGTGGCAGTACCACAAGACGCTGTTGACCAATCATCGATCGTTTTACATCTTTAATTCTTTTCAATTGTGAAAATGAGCGTTCACCTGAACAATTGGTTGCCATCAGACATAAATAGATCCGCAGAGCTAGTTCAGTATTTAGAAATGCTTGATAGACACCAGAAATGTGCAGCATTTGAAACATTTTCTCAACACTTGATCCTTCATCATTGTGTATCTGTTCTTGATACCAGCACATAAATTGTCGAAATTCTGCTGGAAAATCAGAACAAAGCTCTTTTGAATAAACAGTAACGATTCCTGTAACAGCAACATCAATATATACCGAATTAAGAACATTTAGATCAAATTGATGTTCACGCAGACATATAAGATATTAGTCGGCAATTGGAATTGGATCGTTAAAACAAATGCTGTAATTTCTTTCTTTCATTATAGATACAAACTTGAGCACTTTTTTCGCTCTCTTGAGCGTAACGGTGTACGGCCAAAAATACCCTTTCCCCCAATTTTTTGTGACCTGCATTTTTGACCTGGATTTTTGCCTGGCCCTAAGGCATGTGCCTTGTTTGTCTTATGATTAATCCGGCCCTGTCACTGACCTACACGAACATACTAGCTGATCGGAGAACCACATACTGTATTTGGATCATAAGCTTGTGGCAGAAAATATCCAACGTGTGACAAACACATGCTTACACAGTTCTTCGGCCAGCACCACAATTTCTCCCTAACCCTAACCCTAACCCTAACCCTTGTACGGCCAAAAATACCCTGTCTCCCAATTTTTTGTGACCTGCATTTTTGACCTGGATTTTTGCCTGGCCCTAAGGCATGTGCTTTATTTCTTTATTGTAAATCCGACTCTGGGTGTCTACTTTTAATGTAGATGGCTTTTAGACTCTTTTTATGGTGGTTGTCTTATTGACTAAAATATATATTATAATGTTTATATTTTTTTTTTTTGCAAAACAATAAAAAGCGGTTGTTATCGCCGAAACAAAAACTAAGTACTAAAATATTTATAAGCGATAAAACCATCACGTATTTCAGACAGGACCTTCGTAGCTTGGTGGGAAATCAACCGATTGAAGTACCTGTTATGTGTATAAGTTTATATATTTGTATGTACAGAATGTACTCTTTAAAAAAATTAGCGATTATTATGAAGTTTGGAGCACAGTTGCTAAGCGTAATGGGTTCAAATGTGGGATATATTTAGTTTCATTGCATTTATGCAAAGATATAAACATAGGGTGGGAGCCCTTCGTGAAGACTCAGACGCCTCCGATTGTTGTGAAATGTCTACAATATTTATTAGACATCAGCTAATACACTTTTTTAAGTTTTCAGTTTTAAAAAGTTATTTCAAAGGGTTTCATACCATAGGCATTACTCTCCCATCTAAAAATTAAATCTTTCAGATTTTCATTGGGTTTAATCCATATTCATTAAACAGAGATGACGCAAACTTCCCTAAATCTCAATTTCTTCTTACAACTCCTTAAGCTTAAGCCTACAATTTTAGAAATTTTCTATAATGAAAATCATGATTTGATCAAAATTAGAATAAGGATTCTAGACATATGGTTTAGTATCTTGATTTTTATCCACGTAAAGGCGCATAGAATTACGGCAAAACTGTTCTGTTCGTGGAATTAATTTTACTCGTCTTGAGACGGATGTTCTTTCAGTAATTGTATATGCACCCCTGCCTGCTAAACAAAGTGTTTCTACTTTAAAAACACACACACACACATATATATATATATATATATATATATATATATATATATATATATATATATATATATATATTAAATTCCCGAAACAGTTTTTCATGGTAAACAACTGATGATCCCTTAAATAATATTAGAAGCAAACTAATATAATAACTGAAAAAGTTAAATTGACTTACATGAGTGATTTTCCACTGAACGACTTGGGACTTAAGGTTTTTTTTTTGTTTTTTTTTAATATAGTTTTAATGGTTGAGAAACTGCCAAGACTATATATATATATATATATATATATATATATATATATATATATATATATATATATATATATATATATATATATATATATGTGTGTGTGGGTGTGTATGTGTGTGTGAGAGAGAGAGAGTATGATATATATATATATATATATATATATATATATATATATAGAGAGAGAGAGAGAGAGAGAGAGAGAGAGAGAGAGAGAGAAAGAGAGATGGAGATGAATTTAAAAATAAGTGCGAGGTTAAATGTTTCCCGTAGAGATCTCACATACCATTCATCCCTAAAAAGTTTTTTTATTTAAATACTTGAAACAACATTCAAATGAAAGGAGAACTCCATTGACTTTCCGGATCAATTGTTTTTGAATTTCCTGACATGACAGATCAAGGTTAATAGAAGGAAAAAAGAAGCAGGGAAAGATGTGTCCATTTGAAGTCAGAAAAGTGACTGTTTACAACACAATAATATATATATATATATATATATATATGTATATATGATTATTTTTATTTATACAGACATGTACAAAATCTGCGACACTGGCATGTCGATGTTATCGATCAACAGTTATTATAAACTGAGATCTCATCAGGCAGAGTTAGAATCCGATCTTAACCTCAGATCATATTTGAAGAGAATTCTTTGGTTCTCTCCAAATATGATTTGAGGTTAAGATCGGATTCTAACTCTGCCTGATGAGATCTCAGTTTATAATAACTGTTGATCGATAACATCGACATGCCAGTGTCGCAGATTTTGTACATGTCTGTATAAATAAAAATATTCATATATATATATATATATATATATATATATATACGTCCCCCGCTATTGGGATACTACTCTGGTGAATGGAATGATTGTTTCAACTTAACGTAAAAGCAATTCTATTCCGTAAAAGACTTGAAGGTACTACTTTGGCTTGCTATCTTTTAAGAATAGATTACTGAAATTTCAGCGACTTATCGTTCAAGAATTAATTTAAATGTTGCACAGTCTTATCCTGGAGCGTAACGGGAGGGTTAAGGTTAGGGTTAGGGGTTTGGTTAACGGATAGGGGTACACTAGGGGTACATTAGGCTTAGAAGTTTGGGATTTCTCACCACACATCCTTTCGAAACCAATTATAAGTGTTTTCCTTGTTCTTGTTTCGTTTTGATTGCAAAATGAATTGTTAATGGCATAAACAAACTAAATTTATGAGTCGTAGATTGCAATGTAAGTGTAGATATCATACAAATGTAGATTGATGATAGGTAGATATCATACCAATGTGGATTTATGATAGGTAGATATCATACCAATGTAGATTGATGATAGGTAGATATCATACCAATGTAGATTGATGATAGGTAGATATCATACCAATGTAGATTGATGATAGGTAGATATCATACCAATGTAGATTGATGATAGGTAGATATCATACCAATGTAGATTGATGATAGGTAGATATCATACCAATGTGGATTTATGATAGGTAGATATCATACCAATGTAGATTGATGATAGGTAGATATCATACCAATGTAGATTGATGATAGGTAGATATCATACCAATGTAGATTGATGATAGGTAGATATCATACCAATGTAGATTGATGATAGGTAGATATCATACCAATGTAGATTGATGATAGGTAGATATCATACCAATGTAGATTGATGATAGGTAGATATCATACCAATGTAGATTGATGATAGGTAGATATCATACCAATGTAGATTGATGATAGGTAGATATCATACCAATGTAGATTGATGATAGGTAGATATCATACCAATGTGGATTTATGATAGGTAGATATCATACCAATGTAGATTGATGATAGGTAGATATCATACCAATGTAGATTGATGATAGGTAGATATCATACCAATGTAGATTGATGATAGGTAGATATCATACCAATGTAGATTGATGATAGGTGGATATCATACCAATGTAGATTGATGATAGGTAGATATCATACCAATGTAGATTGATGATAGGTAGATATCATACCAATGTAGATTGATGATAGGTAGAGATCATACCAATGTAGATTGATGATAGGTAGATAACAAGCTATTTCTTTTTTTAATATACGTCAAGTGATGATCTTTCAATTCTTTGACCGGTTTTAGGATCGACGAAATTTTTTTGAGATTTACGGAAATAATTACAAAAATTTGAGTTGGTTTAAATATGCGTAAGCTCGCCGTTCGTCGGGGTAGATTTCTTTAGCTTTCAGCGACTTCCCGTTGAATTTTTGGCTGAAGTGTCGCACAGTCTCTTCTTTAAATGTTAGAGTTCCATGTTCGGTAACCACACATTCTTTCAAACCCAATTAAAAGTGTTTTCCTTGCTCTTGTTGATTACAATATGAAATGTAGATCGCATTCCAATGTGTAGATATCATACCAAAGTAGATTCATGATACATAGATAAAAAGTCAATTCAGCAGCACACTATAGAACATAGATGTTATTTATCTACCTCTCACAGCGGTAAGATGTGACACAAGATCGGAAAGGGGGATTTGATAAGTCAGCACCCTAAAGGAAGATCACTTTGACCTTTAAAAATTGCCTGGGCAGCCCCGTCAGCATTCCACGGTAGGGGCGCCTCAGGCGATTAGCAATAAACTGACTCCTTCTCAAAGGGTGAGAAGGCAAAGCCTGGGAGGGGGGACCTCCTAGAACTGCACAGGACAAACCCACAGACCGGCGGAATCAAGACCCGAAGGCCAAGACGGTACCGGTCTGTAGGGTGCAGTATCCATCGGAACAGATACTACACTTTGATCTCAGCCAAAAGGCCGAGAAAGCACATAGATAATAGAGTAATTTACTCCTCTCCAGGAGTTAGGCACAAGTCCAGTTTTTATCCTACTCCCACCAGTAAGATGTGACCCAAGCTCGGGTCGGAAAGTGGGGGTTGAAAAGCCAGCGTCCGAGAAAGTGAGCGCTCTGGCCATTAAAAATTGCCTGGGCAGCCCAGTCGGCATTCCCCGGTAGGGGCACCTCAGGCAGTAAGCAATTAACTTACTCCTCCCCAAAGAGGGGAGGTAAAGCCTGGGAGGGTGGACCTCCTAGAACTGCACAGGACAGATCAGACCCATAGACCGGCGGAAATCAAGCCCCGAAGGCCAAGACAATACCGATCTATGAAGTGCAGTATCCATCGGAACAGATACTACACTTTGATCTTAGCTAAAAGGCCGTTATTTAACACCTACCCACAATAGGAGTATGTGACACAAGGTCGGAAAGTGGGATTTGAAAAGCCAGCGCCCGAGAAGGTGAGCGCTCTGGCCATTAAAAATTGCCTGGGCAGCCCCGTCGGCATTCCCCGGTAGGGGCGCCTCAGGCAGTAAGCTATAAACTTACTCCTCCCCAAAGAGGGGAGACGAAGCCTGGGAGGGTGGACCTCCTAGAACTGCACAGGACAGGCCCATAGACCGGCGGAAATCAAGCCCCGAAGGCCAAGACAATACCGATCTATGAAGTGCAGTATCCATCGGAACAGATACTACACTTTGATCTTAGCTAAAAGGCCGAGAAAGCACATAGATAATAGATATAAAGGTATTTACTCCTCCCCAGGAGTTAGGCACAAGGCCAGTTTTATCCTACTCCCACAAGTAAGATGTGACCACAGATTGGGTCGAGAAAGTGGGGTTAAAAGCCAGCGCTCGAGAGGTGAGCACTCTGGCCATTTAAAAATTGCCTGGGCAGCCCCGTCGGCATTCCCCGGTAGGGGCGCCTCAGACAGTAAGCAATAAACTTACTCCTCCCCAAAGAGGGGAGACGAAGCCTGGGAGGGTGGACCTCCTAGAACTGCACAGGACAGGCCCATAGACCGGCGGAAATCAAGCCCCGAAGGCCAAGACAATACCGATCTATGAAGTGCAGTATCCATCGGAACAGATACTACACTTTGATCTTAGCTAAAAGGCCGAGAAAGCACATAGATAATAGATATAAATAGATTGTCGCACTATGTGGACCCATGTTTCGATCCCAGCAGACGAGGGCAGTTGGGGAACCTTATACCAATAATTATCAGGGGCTTTTGGAAGCAGACACCATTCAATCAACACAAAATGAAATTTAAGATTGGAAAAGAATAACTAAGGAAAAACAGAAAACTCTTAGAAACCGAACTCTAGACAGTATGAGTGTCGCATGGTCTCTTCTTTGAATGTTAGGGTTTTAGTGTTGCAAATCCACTCCTCCTAGACCGCGGCAGTACGCGTTTCGTACACTCCTCATTCTCAAAAGGGACGTGGCTTTACTCGTTTGTTATACTCGTCCCTGAAAGGACCGTGGCAGTTCACATTTAATACTCGTCATTTTTAAAACATCATAAATAACATAGTTCATATATTGTTTGCATACCTTTAGTTTTCTCCCTCGCCGTATAGAGGGTCGTGTTGTCTAGTGGATGAATTCTTTCTTCTCTTCCGCACTGCCGTGGTTCCTCGCTGCTACAACAAAACTCCATGATCGGGTCGGACTGCGACGACAAACAACCCCTTTAACTTTCAACTTCAGTTTTTATTTTAAGCGTTAGTTATCAAATCAAATGGGAGATATTCACTACGTCGAGAGAGAGGGAGAGAGAGCAATCACTACTTTATCGTAGTTAGTTAACAATTATTTTCTAATCACTCGTGGGGAGGGAGAGATCTCTCGTTTGTATTTTCTTAGGGAAATATTTCCCTTAAATCAAATTGCTGACTACATCAAAATCATGTCTGATAGGTTCGCCTCCACAACTCAGAATGACGAAACTCGCTTCTCACGAAGAACGAGTGACGTCACGGATCCCTCTGTTTCCCACACAAGGGCCTGTGACGTCATATAGCCTCTCGCAGGTGCACACTGACCCTTGATCTGGGGTCTCGTCACACGGCGACCCTGTCACGTCTGTGATCTCTGACTGTGAGAACAGGCCCCATTCTGCACTCGACTGCCGGTCCACCCGTGTTTATTCTCGCAAGTCAAACCAACGATTTCTCACAGATACGTCCATTCCCATAGGGCCATTATCCAACACTAGGTTCGGTAACCACACATTCTTTCAAAACGTATTAGCAAAAGTATTTACCGTGTTGATTCCAATATGGGGTGTAGATCGCATACCAAAGTAGATTCATGACAGGTAGATAGCAAGCCAAAGCGACATCTACGAACCCATCCTGGAGCAAGTATTTCAACTAGTGAACTCTAATACCAACACGCGTTCATTTAATTGTATAAAAAAGTATTGTGATTCGTCATGAAGTAAATAAAAAGGGATGATATGGCGTAAAGACAGACAAACAAAACAAAATTTAATGCTGTGATGAAAGTGTAGTATTTGTTCTTTCCTCGGTCGGAGGATTGAAAATCATTCTTGACTGGGACAATTTTAATTTTTGTCCAATCCCGGATGCCCCTTTTTAGTGGGATAGATATCTCCCCCCAAATAAAATAATCGCATTTGTGGGGAAGAAAGTGAATAGGAACAACTCCGATTTTTTAGTTACTTATTTGAATTTTATAATGCAGGTTGTTCATCGTAAACTATAGAATCGGCTATGCGGGGTTCGAATCGTCCTAGATCCACCAAGAGGATTTACGTACATATACTTCCCCCAAAAAAGTATGAAGCGACAAATTTCCTCTGTTTCCGGGTAACACACCAAGAAAGATCCGCCACGCGCGACTTCTTCAACAGCCTTTGTCTGTTAATCCCCCCCCACACACACACACACACCGAGTACAATTGTTAATCGACTTGGCTTTACGAGCGCTTCTCAATAGCCACCGATCGTAGAAATGTTTTACGCCTGCTCTCGGCCTGCCAAACCATTAGGACATCCGATTAATCTTCCTCATACTTGCATATTGCTTTCGAAAATAGAAAATATTATTAGTTGACTATTATTTGTTGTTACATTTCGGAAAGATGTTTGGAAATTTTCCTCTTTTATATATATATACAGGGTGGGCCAAAATAAGGGTCCTATTTAAAAAAATTCATAACTTTTTTATTTATTGATTTTAAAAAATTTTTTTTTTTAGAATAAGTAAAGGACCCCTTCCGAAGCAAGCATGAGCCGTATTAGCCCTAAGGAACGTACCCTCATTTAGAAAACATTATTTTTGCTTAAAAAACTCAAAACAGTGTAAAAAACAATACTTTAGTTTTTGTAAGTTTTAAGAAGTGTTTTTCGGCTAAAATTTGTTTTGTTTATTTCAAAAAATCTCGGAAGGGTCAGTCTACACACACATAAAGTTTGGTGAGTTTAACTTTTATTTTGTGGAAGTTATTCAAATTCAAGTTATTCAAATTTAAAGATAGGACCCTTAGTTTGGCCCACCCTGTATATATTTTCATTTGTAATATATGTCAGAAAATGAGAAAAAAATAGTTAAAACAGAACAAAATGGACAGAAAATGTTAAACATTAATTAATCACTTTCTCGGCCTTTTAGCTAAGATCCCAGTGTAGTATCTGTTCCGATGGATACTGCACCCTATAGACCGGTGTCGTTTTGGCCTTCTGGTCTTGATTCCGCTGTGGGTTTGTCCTGTGCAGTTCTAGGAGGTCAACCCTCTCAGGCTTTGCCTCTGCTCTTTGGGGAGGAGTAAGTTCATCGCTTACTGCCTGAGGCGCCCCTACCGGGGAATACTGACGGGACTACCCAGGTATGTTTGTAGGCCAGAATGCTCACCTTCTCGGGCGCTGGCTTTTCAAATCCAACTTTCCCGACCTTGTGTCACATCTTACCGCTGTGTGTGTGTGTGTGGGGGTGGGGAGATAAATAACATTAATTAATCACAGACAATGAACTGATAAGGGTTGATATGCCGTCGAGCAGATACACTGAACCGAAGTTATGATGGTAAAGTAGTTGGTAATGTACGTTTTCTTTTTCGTCACGGTTAACAACAAATCTCGCTTAAGTGCTTTTTTCTCAACTCGAGTGAGTTCTGGCGGGGAAAATATCTTCATACAGCAAAGTGAGACAAATTGTTGACGTTAATTTCTCTACGTGTTAACATTGCATCGATCCCTTCGTTTCAAATCATATAAAGCCGGCTACAATCGATTATCTATAGAAATCAGTTCCCGAGAGACTTTCTCGACAAATGTAACCCGACACAAGAAATATAAGAATTAAGACATTCTCAAGCAGAATTTACCAGCGCCGCCATTGCCGCCGTCACCAGAAATATCGCATGTCTTCCGAGCCGACACAATCACCGCTCGGCGCATGCGCATCTTTGAGCTAGTTTCCTGTCTCTTCTTTCTCAATTATATTAAAATAGCAAACTTATGTGCACCTTT
>OY744533.1:7080992-7108492 GCA_963556195.1 Sepiola atlantica | reverse complement strand
TCGACGCCGCTTAACTTCGGTGATCTAACGGGAACCGGTGTGTCAACGGGATTTATATATATATATATATATATATATATATATATATATATATATATATATATATATATATATATATATATATATATATATATATATATATATATATATAATGTGTGTGTGCGCGATTTAACTTGTTATAAAAACACAAAATAGGGTTATAGCTTTTTACAAATATGTATAACTATTTATAACTATCTATGTACTAGAGAGTTCTTATGCAAGGGATATAATCACCAACAAATGCGGTAATTATGGCATTACTTATTATTACAGGACCTGATATGGTTCGATATCGTACTCGTTATTTTCAACAGGAAAATACCATCTGTTCTTCTTTCCTCGTGGATATATCTACTCCGCCATTAAAACGCCCCCCTCAACCACCTCACCTACACACCCACCCACCCACAAATAAAATACACTAATGCCTTCGAATTGTAATCTGATCTCTGTTTTGTTTCTGACCCGGATTTTGATATGCGAAACAATATTTTACGACAATTTTTACGTGTCATACGGACGACACGTTCGGTGATTGTGTAGCGTCAGTCGACACAACTGGTATTTGATCTATGCAATCACACCATCGGGAAATTTGATCTGTCGGCTACCAAATGTCTCTTTATATTTCATGCACCTGGCACCCGACCCCCAGCGCCACCCACCGGCGAGGCTCATATTGCAAAAATAGCACAACGTTGCAACGGACCCCCGTGTAGCTTCAATCGGACATGTTCATTGATCACTTTTTAGTCTGCTAACTTTGGAGAAGTGGCTGAAAATAAATACGCTCCATCTGTTTCTGGCTAATTTTACTTACAAAACAAACACTCTATGCATATATAGGTAGATATAGCTGTTACTGAAATGTGTTAATTAAGAGTGATGTGGTCTAGTGGTTACAGGCGTTGACTTTTCTGTGACGACAAATGCATCACTTTCATTAAGGTTGAAACAAATCAATTTTGATTGTTAAAATGAATACATAATTCAACATCTGACAATATATGATTAAAATTTAAAAGTTAATTCAAATTTTTTTTCAACCACCAAATTAAAAGAGTCTATATTTAGAACATCAGAAAGTTTTATCAGATGCTTTGGTTGTTTGAGAGCGCTTCCTAGAATAATGGCGATCAAGAGGCGCGCGTAAAACCTTCGGTATGGGGCGTAATTAATGGACCAAGGCTGTTGAGGATGTACAGCATGGCGGAGCCCATTGCACCACTCGTGTCCATGGCTATTCGTTGGGATACAAACCCATCGAGAAGACCGGTGTATTTTGATCGCTTGCGGTCCTCGGCTAAATCCACATATCCTCCGTCCAGCGATGGATTAAATAGAAGACTAGATTAAACTCGCAAACCTCCGACAGTCTTCCTCTGCTTACCCCGGCATTGTTTCCGTTCATCCTGGACGCAAGCAATGTCGACTCAGAAAAGATGCGGTTGGCGAATACGCAACCCTGTCTTTAATACAGACTTCCCCATACAGACACCCTTAAAAGTTTATCAATTGTCTTTCGAGACTAGTGATAGGACGATTCCAATATTTTTTCCCGATTTCAATACAATTACCGATTCTGTTCTAAATTCCCGATTCCGATACAATTACTAGGTAGAAAAAAAGACAGGCCCCAAACTGCTCGGAGTGCAGCTGTTGTTGAGAGGGTGCGAAAAAAAAGATACTGTGGAACGCGACGGCGGAGATGAACACCATTCCAAAAGCAGACTTCCAGTGTTGTTTCCGACAGTGGATGGATTGGTTGGCTAAGTGTGTACAAGTGTAAGGGGCCTACTTTGAAGGGGATTAGGGTCCCAACCCCGTCATGTATTTGAAATATTTTTTTCTGGCCTAAGGTCGGATACTTTTTAGACAGGCGTCGTATAAACTTATTTAAAAATATATTTAAACAAAGGGTTTCATTTCATGCGTTGTGGGGCGGATAGGAAATACAAACGTCACTTTCAGTCAATCTGGTTTCGGGCGGTAGAGGAGGTTAAGAATAAAAGAGGGTTGCCCTTGGCCCTATCAGAATCAAAGGAGGGGGGAGATGGAGAGAGAGGGGGGAGAGAGAGACGGGTTAGATTTAACATTGATCTGAAACCGTATCACTTTGTGAAGGAAAAGACAATCTCCGATTGGTCAAAAAATATCAGGAACATCGTCGAAATTCCTGCGAACCAGAAGACGAAAGAATACATTCAGTACTACATGATGTAGTATTCGTTCCGGGGGTGGAGTGGGGGCTGAGCCGGGTTCCACTGAAAGAGGAAGTTTCTAGGGAATATAAAATTCACAGGCGACCCCCGGTTAAGGGAGATGACATACGGCGCCTGGTATTCCCAAATGGTCACCCATCTTGTACTGACCAGACTCAACGTTGCTTAATATATGAACCAGAGAAAGAAAGGTTATAATAGATCCAGATATTCAAAGTATAGAATAAAGGTGTGAAAAGCACGCACACCGGTCTGGCCCTCAAACGACATTCTCACGATGACTTTTAGGTATCATAAGGACGACTCGTTCAGTGATCATGTAGCGTCTGTCCACGCAAACCCCCACCACCATCACCAACTCTGATCAGGGGGCTACTAAGTGTTTCTCTTAATTTATTTTTGTTAACACTGGCAACTTCTCACTGGTTGTGGCAACTGCATTAAGGTCCTAATGCCCCCCGCTGTTATAAAGCAGTACAGGTTTTGCTGCGACCTGTATCGAAAATTAAGTGGCTCGTCGGAACAGCTGGCGAGGAGGGAGTATCAAGCCAGTCGTCGGGACAGGTTTACGCATGTCACATCGGTGTAATTAAATACGAACATCCGCCGGAAGTGACACCATTAATATTCCCCCTCCCACGCTTTCCTTCGTATAACACAATCTGTACTTCTATTATTTTTCTTTCTTTTTTTTTTGTTTTAAAGATTTCTGACCTTCTTATAGGCGAGTTTTTTTCTTTTTTTTTCTTTCTTTCTTCTTTCTTCTTTCTTTCTTCTTTCTTCTTTCTTTCTTTCTTTTTAAAAAAAAGATTTCTGACCTTCTTATCGGCGAGTTTTTTAATTTTTTTCTTTCTTCTTTCTTTCTTCTTTCTTTCTTTCTTTTTAAAAAAAAGATTTCTGACCTTCTTATCGGCGAGTTTTTTAATTTTTTTCTTTCCTTCTTTCTTTCTTTCTTTCTTCTTTCCTTCTTCTTTCTTTTTTCTTTCTTTCTTTCTTTCTTTTTTTAAAAAAAGGTTTCTGACATTATCGGCGAGTTTTTTTCTTTTTTTCTTTCTTTCTTTCTTTCTTTCTTTTTACTTTTTTCTTTCTTTCTTTCTTTCTTCTTTCTTTCTTTTTTCTTTCTTTCTTTTAAAAAGATTTCTGACCTTATCGGCGAGTTTTTTTCTTTTTTTCTTTATTTCTTTCTTTCTTTTTTCTTTTTTCTTTCTTTTTTCTTTCTTTCTTTCTTTCTTTCTTTTTTAAAAAAGATTTCTGACCTTCTTATCGGCGAGTTCTTTTTCTTTTTTTCTTTCTTTCTTTCTTTCTTTCTTTCTTCTTTCCTTCTTCTTTCTTTCTTTCTTTTTTAAAAAAAAGATTTCTGACCTTATCGGCGAGTTTTTTCTTTTTTCTTTCTTTCTTTCATTCTCTCTTTCTTTTTTCTTTCTTTCTTTCTTCTTTTTTTCTTTTTTCTTTTAAAAAGATTTCTGACAGTCTTATCGGCGAGTTTTTTCTTTTTTTCTTTCTTTCTTTCATTCTTTCTTTATTTTTCTTATTTTATAGAACAAACCATTTTTAAACCTATCTTGCATTTCTTTTTTTCTTCTTTCTTTTGAAGTACTCATTTTTTTTCTTCCTTTTTATCTTTCACTCTAAACTTTCAAAATATAAAGAGAGTAGAAAGTGACTAACTTGGGTTTACTTTCTGCAGCCTCGTAACTCTCGCTTCCCTTATTTTGTCTTTCAGTCCTCACATTCCATGAGCGATGTTTCTGACAAAGGGGGAAGAATGGCTGTTTTTTAGGCTCGAAATATATCTATCTAACACTTATCGTTAGCTAGTTTTTGACTGTGGGGTAGTGTTTCTTTTCTAGCCCATTACATCAAGTGGCTTCATGCCTTGTTTGGAGCGATTTCCGTAACACGCACACACACACATATATATATATATATATATATATATATATATATATATATATATATATATATATATATATTAGATTTCTTGAATGTGAGATGATATATATAATTATTTCCACAATCAGACAACGCCGCAACCCATCTACTGATGAGCCCAAAGGAGGGCGAAACTCGAGTCTAGGACTTCCGGTTTGTTTCTTTCATAGGTTGTGGGTTGCGGCGTTGTCTGATTGTGGAAATAATTATATATATATATATATATATATATATATATATATATATATATATATATATAAAGAAAATATTTTTTATAAAATATTTAGAAAACCTTCACAACAAACCGAGTTTCTAAAATCTACCTTTTTCTTTCTTTCTTCCAATGTACTTATCCTTCATTCTTTCTTCGTTTTTTTTTTCTTTCAATAAAGCCACTCTAAACTGCTTAAACCTATTTTGTCTTTCTTTTTTCTTTTTTTTTTTTTCAGCGTAATCATAATCTTTCTTTCTTAATTTGTTTTTGTTTTTTTCAAGAAAGCCACTCTAAACCTCCTCTGAAATATATCTTGCCTTTCATTCACACTTTCCTTCCTATAACACAAGCTGTGGTTCTTTTCTTTTTCTTTCTATTTCAAAAGATTCGCATTTTTTTATTTTTTGTTGTTGTGTTTAATTTTCTTTCTGTTGGGTTTTCTTTTGTTACAGAATCAACCTTCTTTCTTTCTTTCTTTCTTTCTTTCTTTCTGTCTTTCCTTCTTTCTTTCTTTCTTTCAATGTGCTTATCCCTCTTCTTTTCTTCGTTTTATTTACTTCTTTCAATACAGCCACTCTAAACTTCTGAAATATACCTTGACTTTCTTTTTTCTCTCTCTTTCAACGTACTCATCTTTCTTCGCTTGTTTTCTTTCTACCTTACCTTTTTTCCTTTAAAAGACACCCAATCGTCTACATCAACTCCTCCTCCTCCTCCTCCTCATCATCATCATCATCATCATCTTCTTCTTCTTCTTCTTCTTCTAGTCGTGGTAGTGCCACTGATCCTCCTGACTCTCTCACGCCATCTCATTCTATCCTCCATCACACCTGGTAGGTCTTCATATGTGTATTCTGAGTCTTCTGTTAGTTGTTTGATGTAAGTTCTGTGCGGTCTACCCACTGAGCCACAACTATATTTTGGCATCCACAGAAGAACATCGCTGATGATTTGATCCTTAGCCCTCCAGCAAAGCTGGTTCTTCTTTCTCCGATCAGGGCTAAACTCCGAGGGAGGTGTCCATAGAGTTACTCTCTCGTGGAGTGCTGTCCCCAGGAGATGTTAAGAGCAGCTCTTATCATTCTGGTGTACCCACTATCAATTTTCTTCGCCAATCGTTTGGTGAAAATCCAAGTGCTATTTCCAACTTTATACGTACATGAAGAAGGCGACGATGATTTTAACTTAGAATACACTTTATTCGTCTTAATTACTGAAAATGATTTTTAAAGCCGAATAATCTCCACGTATGGATTTAATTGCTTCTATCTATCCGGACATCATTATGTTTGTCTCCACTAAAATCTTCTTTTACTAACTAGTCACCGCTCATCAAGGCTCAAAAGCCACTCGAGGAGAATGGTTATACTACTCAGAAACTAAAAATCCAACTTCAAATCTATCCTATTTGACGTGATTAATCTAACCAATCAGAGCCCCTTATCCGATATGTAATAATCACGTTGAAACACAAGTTCTCATTAGATCAGCGAAGTTAAGCGACGTTGAGCCGGGTCAGTATCAGATGGGTGACCATTTTGGAATACCATGTGATGTACGTGGAAAGACAGCGACACCTCCCTACAAAAAGATTACAAAAAGATTACAAAAACTAATGTCGTTAAAATCATTTAATATTCCATAGAAACTTCCTGCTTTGGAGGAAGTCGGCTCAACCCGACCAGGGTGCGTATCGCATCAAGACAGGACAGGACTTATCGACACAAGATTAAACAACTTTCTTATCTTAGGGACCTTCGCCCTTGGATCATAGTAGAGTATGGTTCTGTTCTGTACAAGGAGGATATCCTCCCAGGCATTGTCTCATTGGGACATGAAATTAGCTCACCGAGGTGGCCACACCGAGTCCGTTCACGGGAAATTTTGCACCCGCTCAGAGTATCCCCTTTTATAGGAGAGCTACATTTCCCTCTATAAACTGGTCCTATGTTTAACTTTGCTGCAGTGGGAGGCAGGTAGAATATAATTAAATTTAAAATTATATTATTGCCAAGTTATAGTTAACAGTTACTTCATCCATCTATCCATCCATCCATCCATCCATGAATCCATCCATGAATCCATCCATATCTCATAACATTAAAGGACGTCGTCGGGGAGTCATGCAGATACTCTATCTATGGCCATGATAGAACCTGGCGGAGCTCATGCTCTCAACAGGCCAAGTACAGCACGCGGTATTCCCAAATGGTCACCCATTTAGTATTGGCCAGGCTCGACGTCGCTTAACTTCGGTAAGTTAACGGGAACCGGTGTGTCAACGTGATTGTGCCGTATATGATAAAAGTTACAGGATGCTTTAAATTATTGGCCTTGTACCATACTAGTTTAATAAGTAACGATGGGGTGAAAGAGAAGAAATGAAAATGAAAGGTTTAAATTATTAACTATATTATGTTTTACTATTGAGTCCCCACATATCAAGGCCAAGGGCCACTCGAGGATAAGAGTTAATGAGACGGGGATGATTGCTAGCCGAAAGATGGGCAACACTATTGGAGTACTCACATTGATCAATGGTATGAACTAATTATTACTGATAGAGCGGGTTTTGAAAGGAATTTGTTGACACTGGATTTGAAGTTGTAATCAGCAGAAAAGCAGTCCTTCGGTAATGTGTTCCACAGACAGTAAGTCCTTGCAAACAAATCTTTGTTCGTGGAAATTCCTCCTGATTTTTCTTAATGGAAATCGCTCCAGACAAGGCATGAAGCCACTTGATGTAAGAAGCTAAATAAATAAATACTATTTTAAGCTGAAAAACTAACCAACGATAAGTGTTAGATGAATAGATTCTGATCCAGAAAACAGCAATTCTCCCCCCCTTTGTCAGAAACATCGCTAATAGAATGTGAGGACTAAAGGACAACATAAGGGAAGCGAGAGTTACGAGGCTACGGAAAGTTAAGACAAGGTCAACTTTTTACTCTCCTAAGATAGGGAAGGAGGGGGAAAAAGAAAGCATTTTTTTTGATGTGGTTGAAAAAAAAAAGAGTTCTTGTTGTAAATGTTTTACAAGGAGGAATTGCCGATTGGAGCTCGGTCGGGCATCTTTTCTATGGAAATAATGATAGAGTAGAGAGAATGACATATTGGGTTAAGCTTCATTTTATTTATCTTCCTCCCACAAGGTAAGATGTGACACAAGGTCGGGAAAGTGGAGTTTGAAAAGTTAGCGCCTAAGAAGATGAGCACTCTGACCTACAAAAAATGCCTGGGCAGCCCCGTCGGCATTCCTCGGTAGGAGCGCCTAAGGCAGTAAGCAATAAACTTACTCCTCCCCAAAGAGGGGAGGCAAAGCCTGGGAGGGTGGACCTCCGAGAACTGCACAGGGCAAACCCATAAACCGGCGTAAATCAAGACACGAAGGCCAAGACGATACCGGTCTATAAAGTGTAGTAGCCATCGGAACAGATACTACACTTTGGTCTTGGCCAAAAGGCTGAGGATCAAGAAATGTAAATAGCGGGAGGGGGACAACAAGAGAAAGTAAGAGATAAATAGAGAGAGGGGAGGGGCGCAAGATATACAGGAAAAGCCTAAGTACCTATTAATACCTATATGAGTGGCTACTTAGATATATAAGTGGTATGTATATTCTCCCGTTTTTTTTAAACACCGTCTCTCTCTCTCTCTCTCTCGCAATTCACTTTTCTTTCTATCCACCCTCTAATAACACCCGACCCCTCGTTCCGTGCGAGCTTACTTAATGAACGTCTTATTTAAAGTCATTCCGTAATTTTTTCGCCGGTCGTGGAATGAGGGAGGGGAGGGGGCGGATGGTCCTAGTTTTTTTTTTTCTTCAGTCTCCTTTCCACTTGATCTTCTCCTAACCCTAACCTAGCTGCCCCCTTTCCCGACCCCCCTCCCAACGCCCCTCAGCCACTGTGCCCTTCTCACAGCAACCTCTCATCTTAACGCCCCCCCCCCCCGCTCAGCAATAGCTGAATGTCAGCACGGCCAAAATGAGATTCTCGCTTACCTAGAGACTCAATCGGAAATTGTTCCGTTCGGTGGAGGTGGTCGTTGTGAGGGACGTGTAAGGTGGACGTGGGGTGCGACGTTCTGAGAGGAAGGGAGGGACACAAGGATAAACTGGGTTTTTTTTTCACAAACTCATATTCAATAATGGTGTTTTGATTAACTAAAAAACCCTCTTTGTCTCTGCCTCTCTCTCTCTCTCTCTCTCTCTCTCTCTCTCTCTCTCTCTCTCTCTCTCTCTCTCTCTGAACGCTCAGAGACGTACGTTAACAAATATGCTATTACTGCTTTTATTTTTTAATGGAAATCGCGAATTGTTGGAAACCACTAGACCAACGCGTCAACGTGTCGAACAAGTCAAATGAAGCATTGAATATATCATATAATTCTGAAGAACACATCTAATAATAGTATTTATAGAAAAGACTGAGACTAGCAACATCACGTATTTGAGAGAAAGGGTGCAGAGAAGAAGAAGAAGAAGAAGAAGAATAAAGGGTGAGGTCCAATCAAATCACAGATACGTTTCTGCACCTTATCAAGAACCCTCAAATGGGACAGAGATTCGCCAGCCCAAATATGAGAACAGTACTCTATACATGGTCTGATAATAGATTACAGATTCGATTTCTCCTCAAGAGCAAATCTCTCCATGAGAATCTCAGCAAGAAAAAGAGACACGCCTACGATTGAAAGACACAAGCTGAGTCTTAACTAGATTTAATAAAACAAGTAATTTCGGAATGTATCTGGTTTATTGGGTCTGTATCCAAAACATTTACATGAGTTTGTGACATATTTTCATACTATAGGCACCCGGCGTGAGCGCAGACCACACGATATTATTGTGACATCTTTGGGCCGTGGAGATACTACACTTTGATCCAATAATGATTTGATGAGAAATGAAGACCAACAATATTCAGAGTCGATTTTTCCTCAAGAACAGAGCCATCCATGAGCATCTCAGGAAGAAAAGGGGCACGTCTACGATTGAAAGACACGAGCTGAGCATTAATAGATTTAAACGAAACAAGCCATGTTGTACACCAATCTATAACTAAACCCAGGTCAACTTCTAAATCAGCTGCATATTTCGATTGATCCGAGGGCGATGGGCGAGAAGCAACACCAGAATAGAGAGTGGTATCATCAGCATAGATGTTAATTTTCTGAACAATATCCTCTGGAAGATCATTTATATAGAGAAGAAACAGTGTTAGGCCGAGAATATAGCCATAAAGAACACCAGCATTGATAGGGAAAGAGAATAATACTCTCATAGTGTTCCTCATTTTTCGGCTGATAATAATTCCGTCTATTAAACGAAAAAAGCCATTTTGTACCCCCAATCATCCACTGAACGCAGGCCAACTTTTAAATCAGCTGCATATTTCAAGTGATCCCAGGGAGATGGGCGAGAAGCAAATCCAGAATAAGAGCTGTATTATCATTTAACTCACTATTTGTTTAAAAACGATTAAAAGGGCCCAGTGATGAAAAACCTTCCTTATGCCGACAAATGGAATTAATCAAAACGTTAAATCTCTTTGGGGAACTTTGACTCCCTCCTTCCTCTAACTGTGCGCTTTTAATCGTTTTTAAACGAATACTGAATTACATGTATTTTAATCGCTTACCGTCAATTACCTGGAACATTCAATTTCCCCTTTGCGCTCTTTATTTTCGTCAGTCATATTTCCAATTCATTTAAAACCACTGACGAAATGATAGTTGAAAGGCCCTTAAAGATTATTAGGTCAATTTTTTAAAATGTATATATAAATTTTGTACCTCTAAACAGGTTATAGGTAGGATGAAAACAGTCAGCAGGAAGAGAGTTTCACAATCCTGTAGTTCTTGGAAAGTTGCTACTGGAATAGAAAGCTGTATTACAATGAGGTATCAAAACAGCAAATTGATAAAGACCACTAGACTAACGAGTCTAACGAGCTGGAACAAAAGAAGCAGAGAATAGATAACACAATTCCGAAGAACATTTACCATAATAGTACTTATAGAAAAGACTGAGACTAGCAAAATCACGTCTATGAGAGAGAGGGTGCAAAAAAGAAGAAAGGGTGGGGCCCAATCAAATTACAGATACGTTTCTGCACCTTATCAAGAACCCTCAAATGGGACAGAGATTCACCAGCCCAAATATGACAATAGTACTCCATACATGGTCTGATTGTAGTTTAGTAGAAATAGAGACTAGCATCAAGTGTGAGAAAGTGTTTGGGGCGACAGAAAGAGCAATGGATCTAATGTATGAATTCCAAGAAAGATTTGATGAGAGAGAAAGACCAAGAAGTTTCAGGGTCGATTTCTCCTCGAGGGCAGAGGCATCTATTAGAATCTCAGGAAGAAAAGACACGAGCTGAGGCTTAACAGGATTAAACGAAACAAGCCATTTCGTACACCACTCCACAACTGAACCCAGGTCAACTTCTAGATCAGCTGCATATTTCAACTGATTCTAGGGAGATGAGCGAGAAGCAACACCAGAATAGAGAGTTGTATCATCATTTAACTCACTATTCGTTTAAAAACGATTAAAAGGGCCCAGTGAGGAAAAACCTTCCTTATGCCGACAAAAGGAATTAATCAAAACCTTTAATCGCTTTGGGGAACTTTGAATCCCCCCTTTCTCCTCACTCTGCGCTTTTAATCGTTTTTAAACGAATACTGAATTAAATGTAATTTAATCGCTTACCGTCAATTACCAGGAACATTCAATTTCCCCTTTGCGCTCTTTATTTTCGTCAGTCATATTTCCAATTCATTAAAAAAACCACTGACGAAATGATAGTTGTAAGGTCCTTAAAGATTATTAGGTCAATTTTTTTAAATGTATTTATAAATTTTGTACCTCTAAACATATATTAGTTTGAACCATTTATTTTTATATCATACGGAAATAGTATTTTGTGTACGATATGTTATTTTCTGTCAAAGCTTTTGTATTTTTCTCTTTCTCTTTCGTTCGTGTTGGAATATACGCTCATTTATTTATATATACAAACCAGCGTTGCCCGGGAGTATAACCAACAAAATAGAAAGTCAACATGTGTTACTTTTAAAACTTCTTCTCTATCTATATTCCTCCCCCCTCTCCTCATTTAGCCCGAATGCTAAGAAAGTGTATTTTATTTAATTAATAGATTCGAACGAAACAAGCCATTTTGTACCCCAATCCACCACTGAACTCAGGTCAACTTCTAAATCAGATGCATATTTCAAGTGATCCGAGGGAGATGGGCGAGAAGCAACACCAGAATAGATAGTGATATCATTAGCATAAATTGAAAGCCGCTGATCTGGGACGCCACTTGCTCTGACTCCTTTTCACCTTCAAGGATTGCGGAATCCGCGGGGAAGCCCGACACGGCGGCTCTGGTCGCCGAAACAAGGAAGCACGAAAAATAAAGCTCGCTCACTGACCGTTTCATCTTCCAACCAATTTCAGTGGAAACGTCGGGTGTGCTTGGCCCCGAGACTGTTACATTTTTTCAGGACATTGGACGGAGGAGTTCAACGTCTAGGCATGAGCCCCGTGAGTCAGCCTGGTTGTTCCAACGCATCTCCCTGGCTATCGTTCGTGGCAACGCTATGTCAGTAACGGCGGCGTCACTTCCGTTCTAATCGTCATTTGATGACTCTCTCTTTCTTTCTCTCCCCCTCTCTATCTACCTATGTCTGTATCTGTCTCCCCCCTCTCTTTCTTTCCCTCCCCTCTCTATCTACCTATGTCTGTATCTGTCTCTTTGCTTCTCTTTCTCTCACATTATTGTTTATAAATAATTAGACTTGTTTTGGTTTGTCTTCACAATGGCAGCCATGATTGTTTATTTATTGTTGGTTTGAAATTGTATTTCTTGTCGTGTCAAATATATCCGGCTGAAATTTTAACATATCTATTTCTGAATAGTTTACAACAACAACAAAAAATCTACTGAATAATATTCTCAGGAAGATCACTGATATAGAGAAGAAAGAGTGTTGGCCCGAGAATGAAGACCTGCGTAACACCAGCATTGATAGAAAAAGAGAATGAAGAGACACGATGTCCTTGTTTCGATGATTGCCATGGCAAATAACACCCTACCTGAGAGTTCATCATTCAAACTCCTCGGCCTAACCTTCACAGGTAACATGAATTGGAACACATACATTGAAGACATTGCCAAGGCTGCCGCAAAGAAGGTTGGCTCCCTCTACCGTGCTAGTGGACTCCTTACACCTGACATTATCCTGTATCTCTACAAAGCCACCATTCGCCCATGCATGGAGTATTGTTGCCACATCTGGGCTGGTGCATCATCTACTAGTCTCTCCCTCCTTGACAAAGTCCAAAAAAGAGTAGTCAACCTAATAGGTCCCTCACTGTCAGCTAAGCTCCAGCCCCTGTCCCATCGCCTCAATGTAGCATCCTTGTGTTTGTTTTACAAATACTTCAATGGATTATGCTCCGATGAGTGTGCTGCTCTGGTGCCCCCTCGACGTAAATTCACTAGACTAACTCGACATTCTACTAAATCTCATTCATTCACTGTGGAGGTCCCCAGATGCCGGAGAGCATTCTACTCAAATAGCTTCTTTCCTCGTGCTGCTGGCCTCTGGAACTCCCTCCCTTCCCCCTGTTTCCCAGACAGTACTGACATGCAGAAATTTAAAACTAATGTAAACAGACATCTCGCTGCTCAGATCCCAATTTAAGCTGAACCACCAATCCTTCCCCCCTTTTCCTTTTTCTCAGTAGCCCCTTAAGTTTACAGTGGCGTCCTGCCTTGTTTGGGGTGAACCATGTAAAAAAAAAGAAAAAAAAAAATTATTGCTTGTTTACCGTTTGTGTCACCACTTTGGGGGTTTTGTGGACGCTTAGACAAGAAACAGAACGAATATGTGTAAGATACCTCGTTTATTTAGTTGCGAGTTCAGATAGGTTCTCTCTCAGGTGAGTTGTGTGCGTAAAATACATACAAAAGTCCCGGAAATTCGCAAAAGAACGTGTGCGTGCATGTGCAACAAGTTGAGAGAATGTGTCTCACACAGCAAGAATTTTGCGCGTACGTAAGGCGCACGTGTTGTCGAAGGTACGAATATAGAATGCTTCTAAAAGTAATTCATGACTTCTTTTTAATATATATTTCTGGTGAAACATTGTCTTGAAGATTCAGGATTTGGTTGCTCCCAGAAGAAACCCTGGTTGTCTGCACAATTGAAGAAACAGTTGTTAAAAACGTGGTCTTTGTCATCTGTTATATATATATATATATATATATATATATATATATATATATATATATATATATAATCCAGATAAAACATCCACAGGGTAGTAATCCAAATAATTTCAACCAAATAGATCTTTTATATATGATTATTTTGATTTACGCAGACATGTACAAAATCTGCGACACTAGCATGTCGATGTTATCGATGAACAGCTATTATAAACTGAGATCTCATCAGGAAGAGTTAGAATCCGATCTTAACCTTAGATCATATTTAGAAAGAGCGTATATATATATATATATATATATATATATATATATATATATATATATATATATGTATGTGTGTGTGGTGGGGGGGATGAAAATGACAAACGAAAAAACAAATTTAAATACAGGAAAAAATCATTAAGTAACGACAGATTTTACCGGTTTCGATCAGATCAAGTAACGTCTTCAAAAAAGATTTTAAATTCATTCGATGACTAGAACAATGCGGGTTAGGCAAAAAGAGAGATATTTTTTTGTGCTTCGGCTTTTATAGCGTGACGAAAATGTCTGAGCGCCCTCTGGTGTATGTATGCGTGTATGAATGTGTGTAAATGGTAGATACTTATACAAATTTTTCATTTCACCTGAAAGCAATGAACCACACATTACATATATATGTATGTCTACTTGGTGCTATAGTGTCAGGTATATTTAAATAAATATTGTATAGCTTCAGCCTCGGTGGGTTGTACTATGTTAATGGAGAACTTCTTCAAATTTTTATTTTTATTTTCTAATTATTTTTTTTTAACTCTTGACATATAGAAAAAAATACTTGCTTGTCAAACAGTCAAAGAAAAAAGTATTAAAAGCTTTTTTTTTATATAAACATGGCCTCTAAAGGCTTACCGTCTCTGGAGACACGTTAATCTGGAACTAATAATGACTGGATTTATCCATGACTGGATTCTAAACCTAAGTGGGGAAAAAGCAATCATCTCACGACAAAACACGTGGACGAAATTCGAACCTAAACCTTTAATTTAATTTCCGTTTAAATAATCTGACTATTTCCTCAGTAATCACAAGTAAGAGAGTCTGGCACAAGGCGATGCCGTAGAAGTTACAGTTAGTTAAAATGTTATTCGAAAGCTTTTCTTTTCGATATATTCAATAACAAATTAACAGAAACTTAGCTACAATCACTATATCAAGTCAAGTATGCGTATATGTTTATATAGTTGTTCGTACAGGATTAACCCCTAAACTAATTAACCGATCATTATGAATGTTGGAAAACGGCTACCAGGCGTTAAGGGTTATAATGTTGGCTATATTTAGTCTAATTTAGTTTCATGTGAACGTGATGAAAACATCTCTCGAAAATTCAGATACCGTCGACTTTTGTCAAATATTTACAGTATTTAGTCGACATAAATTAATAAATGTTTTACAAATACTTCAATGGATTATGCTCCGATGAACTGGCTACTCTGGTGCCTCCTCGACGTAAATTCACTAGACTAACTCGACAATCAACTAAATCTCATTCATTCACTGTGAAGGTCTCCAGATGTCGGAGAGCCTTCTACTCAAATAGCTTCTTTCCTCGTGTTGCTGGCCTCTGGAACTCCCTCCCTGTCCCCTGTCTCCCCGACAGTACAGACATGCAGAAGTTTAAAAGTAATGTAAACAGTCATCTCGCTGCGCAGATCCCAATCTAGGTTTACTTCCCCCTACCTTCTCCCCTCTTCTTTTTTCTCAGTAGCCCCTTACGTCTACAGTGGCGGCCTGCTTTGTTTGGGATGAACTATGTTAAAAAAAAGAAAATAAATATTCCCTAAATTTCAGTTTTCTTTAGTATTTTAAAGGGGTCTCGGGGATATCAGATGAGCACAACCTCTCATTTAATTAATTCAAATATTTCAGATTTGCATTAAATTTAACCCATAGTCTTTGATACTAATTAAGCAAGATTCCCTGAATATCAGTTTCTTCGTAAGACTCCTGATGCTTTTAAGCTTTAAATTTCTAGAATTTAAAATTATGGAAGGGATTTTGATCAAAATTAGAATCAAGATTCTAGACATAAGGTTTAGTATCAATACATATAGATTTTAGTCTTCGTAAAGTAACATACAAGTTGTGGGAAACTAATAAAACCACTGATACAAACACAGACACACAGACACACAGACTACACAAACCACACACACACAAACACATACACACACACACACACACACATATATATATATATATATATATATATATATATGTGTGTGTGTGTATATATATATATATATATATATATATAAATATATATGTGTGTTTATATATATATATATATATATATATATATATATATATATAATATTAAAGTGTTTTTCTACCTACAGACGACGTTTCGGGCTCTTTTACCCTCATCAGTGTATAAGTGACGGTTGCGGGCGGTCGCATCGGCTCAAACGCAGTTCCCAGATTCAGGCTAGAATCACGAGACAAACGCTCAGGACCACACGGCCGCGAGAAATCAGCACATACAGTAATTGAAATTAAGATACACTTACTCGGGAGGCAGGGAGAGTGTTATTGCTGTCTACAGTGTTTAACACTCGTGCGGAACTCGATATTATACATACATATATATATATATATATATATATATATATATATATATATATATATATATATGTGTGTGTGTGTGTGTGTGTGTGTGTGTGTGTGTAAGACAGGTTCATTTTATGTTCCAATAACCACTTTTTAAAAATTAATTTTATTTTTATTTTTTCACATTTCCAAAAACATAACATGTCTGTGAGATATATTTTTTTACAGTCCGTTTCTTTTGCCGTGAGCCAAACAACTTTTTATGTTAATATCGTCTCGCGCACTACTATCATCAGAAAAATTCACAAAAAGTAAAAAGTATTTGATTAAAGTGTCTTGAAAAAAAAACTACACTATACAATGGTTTATTTTTGGGTGAAACCAAATAAAAAAACAAAAAAAGAGCAAACTCACATGTGGGGGGACCTACTAGTACGCCATTTTGAATTTTTTGAGAGAGAGAGAGAGTGGAGGGGGAGGGGGAGAGAGATAAATAGATAGTCAGAAATGTCCTCGGCACGTGGATTGCGGAGACAACACACCATGGTGCCTTGATTATTTACATTAATTGTATGTCTAATGCTTTGCCGGAAGTATCCCTGTCTCTGAAGTTATCTGATTTATTTTGAGAGAATCCAAAATACTTTTGCCAATCAACTCTTACCCTCACTCCCACCCAACCCCTTATTTTCAATCCCGTCCTCTCATTATTTCCAATCCTTCCCGCGCCCACATTGTTTTTTTTTTCTTTATTATAGCCTAGGAGACTCTCTCGGACATAATAACCTTTAACGGACACTTGCCGTTTGAAACGTAATGGTCTATCATTTGCCTCTGACTCACGGTCAAGACACCTGCCTGCCATGCCCTTCTATCTATAAAACGGTCAAGGGGACACTTTTTAACCTCTTAAAAGTTTTGCCGTCTGTTTTTTTATGTATATGTATATATATATATATATATATATATATATATATATATATAGTCTTCTTGTTTCTTGATTTAGGAGGTCACTTTGTACCGCTTGTGACAATGAAAAAGAAAAACAGAAAAAATGCTGGAAGTAACTGAACTGGCCAGTTTCTGTCGTGCGAAACAAGGGACACCCGCTGAAAGGATGTCTGTCAGATGAGGAACTTACATTTAAGCAAAGGTTTAGCCTGATAATTGTCTCAGTAGTCGCACTACGGAAAAAAATAAATTTCACAAGACAAGTCTCTCTCTATTAGATAGGGTCCAAACAAGAGTCTCCAATCTAATAGGTCCCACACGATCTAACAATGTTTAGCCACTGTCTCATCGCCGCAATGTTGCATCTCTGTGCTTGTTTTGCAAGTACTTTAATGGAATGTGATCTGACGAACTCGTAGCACTTGTCCCGCGTCTCGAATAACCCGACAAGCAGCAAAATCCCACCCCTTCCTTGTAGAGGTCCCCAGATACCAAAAAGCTTCCTACTCTAATAGTTTCTTCCCTAAAATTGCTACACTTGTTGGCACCAGTGACAATCTTTTTTGTCCGCACCGAGTCGTTGACTCTTGGAATCTTTTGGAAAACTCCCCGAACCGAACACTTTTCGACAGCCAGCCCCCTCCCCAAATATATTTACTCTTGACCGGAAATCCTAAATGTCCGGTCTTCCTCTCAGTCGCATCCAGACAACCACCGGAACTGGTCACATTCTTTTTTTTTCTCAATTAACTAACAAATAAATGCTAGGGCGCCATCTCGTCTGAGGAGTTAAATAGGTTCGTTTTCCTTATTTCAAAATTTCTCGACGTGGTATGTGTGTGTGTGTGTGTGTGTATGAGTGTGTGTGTGTGTGGAGGGGGGCAGTCCATATAATCACAGAAAGCTTTCCGGTATCTGGGGGACCTCTACAATGAAGAGGCGGGATTTTGCTGATCGTCAGTTTTTGGGGAAGGTTGTTCAAGTGCAGCAAGTTCGTCGGAGCACATTCCGTTGAAAAACTTATAAAACAAGCACAGGGATGCAAAACTGCAGCGATGGGAAGAAGAGGGATGGATCTTTGTGGATAGTTTAGGAGGTATTGGATTAGATGCTCTTCTTTGGACTCTGTCCAAGAATGATAAACTAGTGGTTGGTGCACCAGCCCAGATGTGGAAACAGTACTCTATGCATTGGCGAATGGTGGCTTTCTAGAGATATAGGATATTTGCAGGTGTGCCCGGTAGAAGGAGCTCACCTTCTTTGCAGCAGACTTGGCAGTATCTTCTATGAATGTATTCCAATTCATGATACGTGTGAATATTAGGCCGAGGCGTTTAAAAGTTGGACTCTCGAAAAGGGTGTTATCAGCTATGGCAATCTGGTTAGTATATGTTTTTATCATTGTTCACGGAAAAGAGTGTTGTCTCAGTAGCATTAAATGCAACCAGCCATTTATGGTCCCATTCCACTACAGACTGGAGGTCATTTTCTAAGGATTTAGTCATTGCCTTGGATATGCCTGCGTTCATTTTTACCTACTGTCAAGAATAGAGCGTGGTATTGATTTACTCCTCTCCAGTTTTTTTTTTTTATCTTACTCCCACAAGTAAGATGTGACCCAACGTCGGGTCGGGAAAGTGGGGTTTGAAAAGCCAGCACCCGAGAGGTGAGAACTCTGACCATTAGTAAGCAATAAACTTACTCCTCCCCAAAGAGGGGAGGCGAAGCCTGGGAGCGTGGACCTCTTAGAACTGCACAGGACAGACCCATAGACCGGCGTAAATCAAGCCCCGAAGGCCAAGACAATACCAGTCTATGGAGTGCAGTATCCATCGGAACAGATACTACACTTTGATCTTAGCCAAAAGGTCAAGAAGCAAATATACCCATCTCAGACGCGATTGCATCAGGTAGATTAAAATAGTCTTTAAATAAAAAGAATTAAAGATGCTTAATATTTCGATTCGGTTCTTCTTTGTGTATGACAATCTGTATAACCTTATGAGTCGAGCGTGTTTTGAACGAACCCACTGCTGCGGTTCCCTCGAATTCTATTCGAGCGCTGACTGGACAGGATGTCAAATCTTTCCTGCGTCGCACACGCGTCTCCACCATCTGGATTTCATTAAGCATTTCCGTTCGCGAAAGTTAATTGTGATTAAAGAAATCTCGCAAACTACTGTGAGTTTAGGACATGTGCGTCTCGGGAACTAGGGACACTTTTGTCAGCCTAACAAACCCAGTATTTTTGTTAGCAGGAATTTTACAAAAAAAAAAGAATTGATAAAATAGATCCTTCATTATAAACTGTCAATTCAATGCTAGAAAGAGAGAGAGAAAGAGAGAGAGAGAGAGAGAGAGAGAGCGAGGGCGAGAGAGAGAGGGCGAGAGAGAGAGAGACGGAAAGAGAGAGAGCGAGTGAGAGAAAGAAAGAGAGAAAGAGAGAGAGAGAGTGATAGAGAGAAAGAGAGATAGAAAGAGAGAAAGTGTGAGAAAGAGAGAGAGATAGAAAGAGAGTGAGAAAGAGGGAAAGATAGAAAGAGAGAGAGAAAAAAAGAGAGAGAGAAGGAGAGAGAGAGAGAAGGAGAGTAAGGGAGAGAGAGAGAGGGAGAAAGAGAAAGAGAGAGTGAGAGAGATAGAGAGAAAGAGAGAGAGAGAGAGAAAGAAAGAGAGAGAGAAAGAGAAAGAGCACTTTTACTGCTTGGCGAGTTTTTATCTTTTCATAGCTTTATCGGAAAGAAAGATTGACGGTAATGTCCTCAAACATGGATACCAATAAACGAAAACGTATCAAAATTTACATCATGAATAAGCCTCAAATAAACGAAGAGTCGAAATATTGATTTTTCCACAAGGTTTGTTGTGATTCTTTGCATTATGTTTCGTCTTCGTTTTCTTCTTCTAACCATCACGCTCTATATCACACGCACACACAATTAAAGGGTGGCTATCTTAATACCTTACTGCTGTTTCACAGTAGACCCGATCGTCAGAAGTGTATTTTTACCCCATACATTCGTATACATGTGAATGCAAATCGAGCACTTTGTGTGTGCAAGCTGTCTCGATTCGGCTTTGTTTATATTTCAATAGGGCGTATCACACTGGTGAAAAGGGAACACTATTTTTCAACATTTATATGCGACGTACCTCGTCCGCTGTTAGCGAGTTATCGCGTTCCACTGATAAGGGCGCCGGGTTTCAGTCTCTGGGTCCCGATTTCATATCTCGCAAAGTCTAGCTACGCTGATCAGCCATATATGCCGAAACAGATGCCCGTTGATAATTATATATATATATATATATATATATATATATATATATATATATATATATATATAGTTGAAGTTCTCAGAAATTAAGGGCCCCCTTCGTGGGAGTAACACTTTATCTGCATATGAGATGCATAGATATTCGTATGTTCCATTAAAAGGAAGACCCTACCTCTCAAACGCCAAGCCGATAAAGAAGTAAAGAACATCAATTTTCCTATCCCCTATTGACCAGTTAACTAGGTCTTAGTATATCTTTATTGTGGTCTCTTGGTCTTACCGGGTTCCAAGACAAGAATTCATCTAGTCTGGTGGAGTATCAAGCTTAGTGCTGTTACTTGAAGCAACCTCACTTTGAGAAGCTGCACCATTTTTCGTATGAGCTAGTGTGGGGATCTTATTTGGGTTTCAAATACTATGTTCTTTGAATATTTGGTCATGGTTTACTTGTAGGGGGAAGCCTCCCCATGTCAGGTTGTCCTGACAAACCCCTGTACAGAGAGACCTTAGATACTCGATGACAGTGTCTAGGAGGAATTCAAGTTCTCTTCTATATATATGTTGTGTAAATATATATGTATATATGTATGTGTGTAAATATATATGTATATATATATATTAGGGTAGGTCGATTTTACACTTTTTTTTAAATATTAAAAAAAGGCACGTTCCGAAAGTTGTATATAGACCTATTAAATACTCATGCAAAAAATTAGATAAAAAACTTCAGCGGTTTTTTGAGCGTTTGGTATCAAAGATCGTAGACAAGAATATACTGAAAATTCCTCGTTTTTGCAAGATTTGCTTGAATATTGGTGTGAAAACCAAATAATTTTAGCATTTAAAAGCAGGGAATGTCCTTTTATTTTATAAAAATGATATGAATTAAAGAAATCTTCAAATTGAAAATTTGCCCCCCCCCTCATTTTCAATATCTGCTTTTGTAAACTACCTTTTAACGTTATGAATTAAACAGTAATATTTGAATACCTAAAAAAATGATTTTTTCTGTTATTAGTGAAAATATAACAAGCAAAGAATAAGGAAAAACCTAACACTATTTTAATGAAGCTTAATATAGAGAGTCAAATTGCTCCATATAAGACCCCTTAGACAAAAATGCTGGTCTCAATTTCTGACTCAAAACTTTGGCTGTAATGTGTTGATGCCTTGCTTCAAAACCATATACAGTTTGTGAAGCTTTGTTATTAACTTAACTGCCCGTTCCACACCCTGAGAATGTGAGGGCAAATCTGGCAAGTCAAGCTTGGTTCCATTCATCAACGATTCTCGAAGTTCAGATTCAGTAAAATCTTCCGTCATTGGTGGTTCAAAAATGCCGCATAATTTTAAATCTATTAATTGTGTCCAATGTGTGGCATTAAAATTAATAGGTAGTATTCTTTTTAATCTTTTTCTGGTTGACTCCTCACTCCTGAAAGAACAAATTAATTAATTGAATTATTAAAAAATTCCAATCTGTACTGCTTTAATAATTATGGTGAAATTAGATAAAATCTTTAAAAATCATTCTATAAATTGGAATAAATAATTGAGTCAGAGATATATGAATAAATATTACTTACCTAATGGCCAAAATTCTTTTTTAAGTTTCTTCTCTTACTTCAATCTCCTCAGATTTAACCATGGAATATAGAAAGTTTTCAGGCAGTAAACAAAATGTATTACCTTGTATATTTCTAAATGTGATATCTTGGATTTCCTGAGGCTTCTCCTTAATCCTCTGGGTCATATTAAAAATGTGCACTTACTGATTGTGGAATTTACTATTTCTTTTAATTTCAAACCAAAAAGTGGCATACACATTTACAATAAAATTTACTACATAGTGTAGTTTTGTTGTGTGCCTTTGTGGGTATGCACCACGAGTCCATAAACACATAAGCCTGATGGCCAAAGTTAACCATCTTGCTTGGTTTAAAGGACCAATTTTCCAGGAGGCATATCTAGAGTCAACCTTACCTCTAGAAATACCTACTGTGTATTCATAAAGGAGTCTTTGGTCAGAACTAAGATCATGTATTTCATCAATTTTGGAAAATGATATTTGGGGTAAATCATATCAATCATTTGAGCATAATTTCCCCAGAGGGCTACTGAATGTTGTAGGGCCCTTTGCGCAACCATCTATGTTTTTAAAAAGGGCTCTGAAAGGTAGTTCATTATGATGCAAAGAGCAACCAATTGTGTGAAGAGTTTTAAAAAGTTTTTTTTCTAAAATTGCAACCATTCCACCATCGCAACTTGTGTTGGTATTAGTGTTGTCAACAAGTATAGCCTTGATACTGTTCTCACTGTGGAATTCATGCAAAACATCCACCACTTGATCTGCATGAACAGCACCTGTTGCACCACTATTCGGAAGAACTCTATGTGTCAGATATTTACTTTCACATGGTGTTTCTTTTGTAAAAGTTAAATGGTGTTCTGGTCCCTTAGTTTTTTTCATAATTCTCTGTCTATTTTCATCCACAATTTCCTTATACATCAATGTGTCCTTATCCATTCTCCCATCAACTCCAATACATATATTTTAGGTGGGGTAAAAACTCCTGGCTGAAATAGTTTTATTTATCTACCTCCAACAAGGTAAGATGTGACACAAGGTCAGGAAAGTGGGATTAGATAACCCTGCGCTATAGAGGTGAGCACTCTGGCCATTAAAAAATTGACTGGGCAGCCCCGTCGGCATTCCCCTGTAGGGGCGCCTCAGACAGTTAGCAATAAACTTACTCCTCCCCAAAGAGGAAAGGCAAAGCCTGGGAGGATGCACCTCCTAGAACTGCACAGGACGGACAAGCCCCAATAGACGGGCGTAAATCCAGACCCAAAGGCCCGGACGATACCGGTTTATTTGGTAGGGTAAAACCCCCTGGCTGAACTAGTTTTTATTTATCTAACTCCCACAAGGTAAGGTGTGACAAAAGGTCGGGAAAGTGGGATTAGATAAGCCAGCGCTCGACAATTCAATATATATGTGTGATAATTAAACAGACAATCAACAGGAGAAGTCAAATTCGCCCGATGAATTTTCAACCGGTGAATACCATAAAAAATATCCAATAAATAAAACGCCTATGTAAACAAATAATTATTTATATATAACATTAAATATCATAGTGTTTTATTCCTTTTTAATTTGAATATGTACATTTAATTTCTTAAGAAAAATAATAATAAACTTTAAAATATTTATTATTAAGTAATGTATTACTTTTTTTTGTTAAAACCCGGGTTTAATTTAAGGCGACACATCTGCCGGTGAAATCTCGGCAGTGAGAAAAAATCTCGATTTATTTGATCTTAAAGTTGCAATGCTCAAATAAATACAAAATTTTGAAGAAAAATATTTCTAGTGGTAACTTTTGACATTATTTGCCAACTTTCTTCGAGTGCGATAATTTACAGTTTCAAAATCGACCTCCCCTAATATATATATATATATATATATGTGTGTGTATGTGTGTGTAAATATATATTTATATAAGTATATATGTGTGTGTGTATATATGTGTAAATATGTGTTAATATGTATATATATATATATGTGCATATATGTGTAAATATGTGTAAATATATATATATATATATATATATATATATATATATATATATATATATATGTGTGTGTTTATATGTTGAAATATATATGTATATATTTGTAAATATATATGTTTATATATATGAGAAACCACTCTTTCAGCCGATAAAACTCATAATAGGTTCTCTCTATTTTGAAAACTGACCCAAGCCCAAGACAATCCTTGCGGGAAGCGGGGGAGAGGCGCTCTTTCTTTCTCTCTCCCTCTCTCTATGCAACGCTCCCGCTCATATGAGGACTTATCCCCGCGTATTGAGGGGTGGAGTGGTGGAGTATTCGCAACTTTAGTCTCCCCCCCCCTCTTTGTCCTATACTCTGATGTCTGCTTACAAAAAACTCTGACGCCAACCGGTTCATACTCAGACCCCCCCACCCTCATTATTTCTAACATTACCCCCTCCACCCGCATCTCTCCCGCCCGACTTGTACCCAACGGCGTATGTGTGTCGCTTGTACACAATTTACTACCTTCAGCCGCCCGACGAGCAAGTGGTCGACATATCTTACTTCCCCCCTCAGCTGTTTATTTTCCAGTGCCCGTATGCTGAAAAGCAAGTTTTTTTTTTGTGATTGTTTAAATTAAAATCACGTTGGATTTGAGTAAATTACTTCAGTGTGGAGACAGCGTAGTGGTTATAGGCGCGGACTGTGGACTCCGTGGAGCAACGTTCGGCTTCTTTCGAGGCGAATGAATCACTTTCACTAATGTCCTTGGGGAAGTTTTGAATCGAGGTAATGATTACTACTACCGACATGAATTATTTTTAAAGAAAATGCAGGTGGGAAATTAGTCAAAATCAATTTATTTTGTTTACAGAGGTATCAAAATTCGAGAAGTAAAAATATGTAGGTCGTAGAATTTGATATATTCGGACTATACCAAATTCTACGAATAATCAACCCTCATCTAAAAAATTCCGGTGTAGGTGTTGAGAACGAGGACAAAAAAAAAAGTTATATTTATTTTTTTAGTAAATCTTACTTGATTTAGTCACAAATGTACACAGCGATCTAATGTGTGTAAACGTGTTCCATAATATATTTCGAGGTAAAACCTCTTTTTCAAATCGTAGGTTTATTAAATCTCCTGAAACTCGTGTGGTCGTAAGCGTTGGTAATATTGTTTTTTTTTTATTAGTGCTTAAGACCACATCAGGCTCAGATGATTTGAGACAACCAAATTTGATAAAGAGGGTTTTCCTCGAAATATATATTATGGAACTCAGCTACACACATCAAATCACTGTGTATAAGTTGTGGCTTAATCAAGTAAGCTTTATTATTATTATGTAAAAATATCTTTCTATGACCCCACTATATAAATAGTACACACAATGCTTCAAGCAAACTATATCACAATTCATTTTGGTTTACTTACTCATCTGTGATCTATTTGTGTTTTCTTTTAATTTAATATTTTATAAGTTTATAAGTTGCCGTAAATATCCGTTCTGAGCAAAATAGCCAATTTTTTAGCCAGAGGAAGTTAACTGCCTTACATAAACAAGTGGCTAAAGAGAATGACTACTTTGCTCAGAACCGATATTTACGGAAACTTAAAACGTGCATAACTTCTATTAAATATTTTTAACGCAAACAGATAATAAATTAGTAGATAGATTGTTTTTGACTAATTTCTCAGCTGTATTCTCTTTAAAAATAATTTATGTCGCTAATAGTAATGTTTACCTGAATCCAGGTATCCTCCATCCAGCTATAGTAAACTAGACTCTTAAGTCTTGTTTGTCCAACTAGTCTAGGAGAATGGAAAACCCGGAAAATACATCGCATCGCTGCCAATCGTCTTGGATTACCGCTTGCGCGATCTAGGCAATGTTATTTCAGGAGAAGTGCGATTGGAGGTTGCGCTATTCTGGCTTTGAGACCAAAAAAGATCAACCATATATATATATATATATATATATATATATATATATATTATAATTATTTCATGTATCCACATAAAATTTTATAAGGAGATATAATTTTTTATGTATCAATTTTCAGTCTGGTCCCGAGTTGTGTTCTTTTATATGACAGAGGCGCGTACACGAATTACTGTTTTTTTAGGGATCGATCAGATTTAAAAAAAAAAAAGTCCTACTTTTAATTCTTGCCTTTAACACTTAATTGAATCAAGAAATGCGATTCTGTTCGGCAGTTTAAAGTCTCCAAAATTGCTTTCGGATATCGAAGGGTAGCGATAGTTTAACAACATATTTTTGACCTGTTTGGTTAAGAGCAAAATGTAATATTCATTTATATATATATATATATATATATTAGGGGAGGTCGATTTTGAAACTGTAAATTATCGCACTCGAAGAAAGTTGCCAAATAATGTCAAAAGTTACCACAAGAAATATTTTTCTTCAAAACTTTGTATTTATTTGAGCATTGCAACTTTAAGATCAAATAAATCGAGATTTTTTCTCACAGCCTAGATTTCACCGGCAGATGTGTCGCTTTAAATTAAACCCGGGTTTTAACAAAAAAAAGTAATACATTACTTAATAATAAATATTTTAAAGTTTATTATTCCTTTTCTTAAGAAATTAAATGTACATATTCAAATTAAAAAGGAATAAAACACTATAATATTTAATGTTATATATAAATAATTATTTATTTACATAGGCGTTTTATTTATTGGATATTTTTTATGGTATTCACCGGTTGAAAATTCAACGAGCGAATTTGAATTCACGTGTTGATTCTGTGTTTACAAATGTAATTATCACAAATATATATTGAATTGTCGAGCGCTGGCTTATCTAATCCCACTTCCCCGACCTTTTGTCACACCTTACCTTGTGGGAGTTAGATAAATAAAAACTAGTTCAGCCAGGGTTTTTTAACCCACCAAATAAACCGGTATCGTCCGGGTCTTTGGGTCTGGATTCACGCCCGTCTATTGGGGCTTGTCCGTCCTGTGCAGTTCTAGGAGGTGCACCTCCCAGGTTTTGCCTTCCCTCTTTGGGGAGGAGTAAGTTTATTGCTTACTGTCTGAGGCGGCTCTACCGGGGAATGCCGACGGAGCTGCCCAGGCAATTTTTAAATGGCCAGAGTGCTCACCTCTCGAGCACTGGCTTTCTCATCCCACTTTCCTGTGTCAATCTTACCTTGTTGGAGATAGATAAATAAAATCTAGTTCAGCCAGGGGTTTTTACCCCACCAAATAAATCGGTATCGTCCGGGCGTTTGGGTCTGGATTTACGCCGGTCTATTGGGGCTTGTCCGTCCTGTGCAATTCTAGGAGTTGCACCCTCCCAGGCTTTGCCTTCCCTCTTTGGGGAGGAGTAAGTTTATTGCTAACTGTCTGAGACGCCCCTACAGGGGAATGCCGACGGGGCTGCCCAGTCAATTTTTTAATGGCCAGAGTGCTCACCTCTATAGCGCAGGCTT
>OY744533.1:7053492-7068492 GCA_963556195.1 Sepiola atlantica | reverse complement strand
GATTTTACTATTGTAATTAATAATAAATAAATAAAAAATAACATGAAAAATAAAATGATTTTGGAAAATATGATGGTTTTGAAAAATAAAATGATTTATTAAAATGTTTTTGAAATAAATGATAGGTGATTTTTTAAAAATAAATGACAGTTGATTTTGAAAAATAAAATGATTTATTAAAATAAATTATCAAAGAAGGAAAAAAACATGAAACACGGGAATTAAAGTTTTTGAAATAAATGACAGTTTTACATTGGGTAAAATTCGGCAATTTGTTGGAAAACAGTTCCCAGTGAATTGTCCTTTCGGAATTTTTGTTTCCACATAAATTCGGCTTGGTACGATTCCACCATTTGCGTGTGAGTGCCACATTCAACCTTGTTTCTTTTCTTGTTTATTAGTTGAGCATTATCTCTGGTTAAATATAAAACATCTTGCAAGTTCAGAGTGTTAAAATCCATTTTCAGATAAATCGTGTGTTTTTTTTGTTCAGATAGAAACTTTAAACTAGAGTTCTCTCCCCCTTATTTGACACTCCACAACTAAAAGATATGAACAAATATTTTTTTGTTTTTGGACCTACGGTTCACAAGCACCTTATTTTCTTCTGAAAAGACATGAAAAAAAAAGTTTATTTTTTAGAATAGTGGCGCCTGCAAGAAATACCGTTTTTTTTTGTAGTTTGGAGCGCAAAATTGAATCAATAAAAGATATTAGTTTGCCTGTAAACTTTAGTTCTAGCCAGAAATAGTAATCTATCCGTCAATTTAAAGGCACCAAAATTACTTCCGAATGTCGAATTATAAAATATAAAAACTAAAAATGGTCGGCACGGTAATTTCTTCATGACCGTGAGAATTTCGAAAGTGATTTTAGAGTTCTTTAAGAACTGTCAACGCGAAAGTAATTTCTGGATAGTTTTTAAAAGTTTATAAACCAAAGTTAGGCATTAATATTGTTTAGTATTTGTATTCGTAAACCAAAAACACAAAACATTGACAACATTTTTTCATTTAAATTGCAAGATGTGTTGATTTTCAAAATATTTCACTTGAATACATTTTCATGCGTGCCTCAAAGATGTTGTCAATTCCATTATTCAAATAGCGCCAATCTGCGCCAAACATCGACCGGAGTCTACTTATTTTAACGTCTTTTAGAACTTGACGTGCTACCGTGATTCGACCCCTCGGGGTTAATACCATCAACATGAGGAAGTAGAAAAAACAAAAACAACTATAAGACAGTCTCGCCTGACAAAGTTGTTCTACAACAAAAGCTTGCAAAATAAATAAATAAATGATTTTTTTCATTTAAATTGCACGATGTGTTTTCAAAATATTTCACTTAAATAATAAAAATAAACAGTATTTCTTGAAAGCGCCATGACTAGAAAGAAATAAAAAGAAAAAAAAAAGACCCCCAAAACGGGCTATTTTAATCAACACTTTAAAATGTGGTTGGAGACAGTTAAAAAAATAAACAATAGCTTACATTCAATCAATTGTATTGCGATTTAGTCGATTCGCAGCCAAAATGGCGGACAATGAACTAACTAAAATGCTACGATAATATAAGTTTAACTTAAAAAAAATACTTATCTTAAAAATAAGTCGGTAAACAAAAAAAATTGGCGATTTTGTCGTTTCGCAACCAACATAGCGGGCAAGGATCCGCCTGCTAATTTCCGAACTCACAAACGAGTAAGTATACCCAAATAAATTGTTTGGGACTAATTTCAAATTTACCTTAAATTATTTTAAAGGAAATACAGTTGGGAAATTAGTCCAAAACAATTTATTTGGGTTTACTTACTCATTTCTGAGGTCGGAAAAAAAATCAGAAATTAGTAGACGTTTCATTGTCCGCCATTTTGGCTGCGAATCGACTAAATCGCCAAATGTATTACAAGTTGTATGTATTGGGCGTTGCCCGGGAATATTTTTTTTTTCTTTAATACAAAATGAGTTTTTGCTTTTAATTATTACGATATCGCTTGGCCATTAAATTATTATTATTGGATCCAAATAAATAAACTAAACGACTGAACAGAATTATAAAATTATGGAAGGTACTTCCAAAACTTTCGATTTTTTTTATATGTGAAGCTTTACCAAACAATGTTTCAGCCACAAATCACTTTTTTGCGACGGTTTAAATGCTTCCAAATTAATTTAAAATCTAAGAGTCGCAAAATAAGTCACTTTTACTTTCAATTAACAAAAAACGAAACTGGCTGACTTGTTTTAGGAAAGATAAAAAAACGAAATGCATTCTTGTGGACTTAATTTTGTATTTTTTTTCCATGATTTATTGGGAGAAGGGAATTTTGGGGAGAACTTCTGACTTCCGGTGAAAAAATCGTGTATGGATGCCTGAAAGTGATACAATTTTTTTGTTATTCATATTAATTTGAGACTTTTCTTTCATCATATTCAAATAATTAACATAATACAAACTATTTGAAAAATAATTTATTTTATTTGATTTCAAAACATTTTAAAAATTTTCATTGATTTTTTTAAAAATCTGACTAATGAATTGTTTTTACACCTCATAATATTTTTTATTTATTATTAATTTGGCGCTTCTTCAGTTTAGGTTTTAATCAGAACGTATTTGTTTTCAGTGCCACCGGAAGTAATATAGAAATCGAAGTTTTTATCCAAAAAATCAATAAATCGAACAATAATAAAGCAAAATGATTTTTGTAATTGGACATTTAACCCTAACCCTAACCCTATTTCCAAAAAAACATTATTTTCATTAAATATTTCCCAAAAAATATTTCACGTATTTTTGGAAAAACACATATTTTCACTACTGAAAAAAAAAACATTTCTTGAAAAAAAAAAACAAACAAAAAAAAAAAACATTTCTTGAAAAAAAAAAAAAAAAAAAAAAAAAAATTCTATTTTGTTTATTTTTTTCAATGAAAATTAAAAAAAAAGTTTTGAAAACAATCAAAAAAATTATTTTTCAAATAGTCTGTATTATGATTTTTTTTTTTATTCAGTCTAGTACATTGCGGTATTGCATTATTTTTTCAATAAATAATCAATAAATTTATTAAAATGTTTTAATGTATTGGTCGTTACTATCCGTGTATTATCTACCGCTGTTTACTAAACTGCACACGTGCCGAATGGCTTTCTAAATTTGCACGGGGGTGTTAAACTGCACAAGTGCCAATAATTCTTTACACTGAGTGAAAACTGTTCTTTCCTGCACGTAGGGCTAATATAAATATTACGACTGCCATGGCTGAATCCACGAGAAAGGAACAAATAGTCATACACACACACACACACATACATTAAATTACCTACTTGGGGAGTTTGAATTACCTACTGGGGAGTTTGAATTACCTACTGGGGAATTTGAATTACCTACTAGACACTATCCTCGAGTGTCTTCGGTCTCTCTGTGTAAGGGTTTGTCAGGACAACCTGCCACGAATATACTTCACCCTACAAATAAACCCTGCCCAAATATTCAAAATAACATAGTATTCGCAGCACAAATAAGATCCCCTCAGCATGGCTATACACCTGCTCATACGAGGTATAGTGCGCATTCTAGTGACAACACTTAGCTGGATACTCCACCAGACTAGATGAATTCTTGTCCTGGAATCCGGTAAGACCAATATATCACAAGAACGACTAAAACATAATGAACTGGTCAATTGGAGAGAGGAAATTTAATGTTCTTAACTTCTTTACTAACTCAACGTTTGAGAAATAAAGGAGAACTTTAATTGAACACATACATAAAGATCAAGTGTTAGCCCCCCAAAAGGGCCCTTTGATTTCTGAGAATTTACACTGAAGTAAAATGAAATATATTTCAGAAATATCATTGGTAATAATACTGTATCGTAAATATAGAGCATTTATTTGTTCTGTTTATGACTTTACGTCACCCAAGAAAATGTAGACGTATTTTATTTAATCAACTTTTTTTTATCGCTTGTTTTCCTTAGTTTTTATTATGCCCCCCCCCCCCCCCCCCCAACTGTAACAACGCAGAACTGGTCTAAAAATCACTCAAATTAGAATATCTTTCCGGTGAAGGTACATAATAGTTAACAAAGACTTCCCCGGCGATCCGTGTTTTAAGAATGGCTTTCTAAATAATAACGTTATTATATTAATGAATTTTTGAGATGACGATTGATAATTTGCATAATTTTGGTTATTCGACTACATTTCTCATCTTGAGTGTTATCATCACAACGTTTCGGCCGGTGTAACCTCCGGCCTTCTTCAGGAGTTACACCTGAAGAAGGCCGGAGGTTACAGCGACCGAAACGTTGTGATGATAACACAATGTAGTCCGAATAACTAAAATTATGCAAATAACGTTAATATTTAAGCACCAAATCTTAACATGGGGAAGCGGGCTGGGTTAACTATTCTGTACATTCACCCAATCTTCCCTTTATGTCAACGTCGTTTCAAACATTTCCAAATCTTTTTTGTGTGCCTAGAAAAAAAGTGTAGTATCTGTTCTGGCGCTATTCTATTCTGGTCTCGCTCAGTAGAGAACAACTAGACTGAGGCGATTTTAATGTTTGTTTAACTTTTGTTGTGAGCTGGATTATCTTTACATTAAAACCGACCGTGTGTCTAATGTGCCCTCGTGGGGAGGCAAGTAAATAAGAACTAGGGGTATATGTTACGACGCTCAGCAGAGGCGCGAACGGGGTCCAAAAAAAGAACGAGAAAGAGTTTAAAAACATAAATTTGCAACAAGTAAAGTTGACTTATGTCTAGAATAGACATTTTTCTACTTACCTATGTAATTTGTTTGTATTTTTACGTAGTATAAATGGCTTTTTATTAGATGTTAAAAAAAAATTTCTTGTTTTTTAAAACCTCTAGTTTCTCAAAGATAAATGGCGGCCAGTTCCTCTATATTATTACGTAGAGCGGCCATTTTGAATTCTTCGAAACCCGTCTGTCGAACGTAAATTTCTAATAAATAGCACTTCAAACGGGTTTAAAATACAAACAAATAGCACATGCAAGTTTGAAACTAACTTTTACAGCTTACAGTTACTTTTTTTTGTTGTATATTTGTTTTTTTAGTGTTTTTACTCTGCTGAGTCTCGTAAAAGATGCCCAGAACTAGATATGGTAAATGTAAGAATTGACAGTCTAAACAGAATGCGATAAAAAAAAATTGTGTATAGGCGATAATTTTTTTTTTTTTTTTTTTAAATATAAACCATTTCGAGTTAAATCTATTTAGCATTGCACATGTAATCTGAAGGATTGTGCTCCGATGAACTTGCTGCTCTGGTACCCCCAAACAACGTAAATTCGCTAGACCAACCCGACAATCTGCCAAATCCCATCCATTCACTGTGGAGATCCCCAAATACCGAAGAGCTTTCTACTCCAAAAGCTTTTTTTCGTTCCGCGTGCTGCTGGACTCTGGAACTCCCTCCCTGCTCCCTGTTTTCCTGACGGTACTGATATGCAGAAATTTAAAACTAATGTAAACAGACATCTCGCTGCGCAGCTCCCAATTTTGGTTTACCCCCCCCCCCCAAAAAAAAACAAATAAACAAAAAACTTTCACCCTTTTTCTCAGTAGCCCCTTAAAAAAATCTTTGACAATTTTGTCGTTTAGCAGCCAAAATGGCGGACAATGAACCGTCTACTCATTTCTGATATTTTTTTTTCCAACCTCACAAATGTATAAGTAAGCACAAATAAATTGTTTTGGACTAATTTCCCTAACTGTATTTCCTTTAAAATAATTTATGGTAAATTTGAAATTAGCCCCATAACAATTTATTTGGGTTTACTTACTCATTTGTGAATTCGGAAATTAGCAGGCGGAACCATTGCCCGCTATGTCGGTTGCGAAACGACAAAATCGCCAAATCTTTTTGTTTACCGACTTATTTTTAAGATAAGTATTTTTTTAAAGTTAAACTTATATTATCGTAGCGTTTGGTTAGAAAATTATTAGTTAAGCCAAATTGTTATAAAACTTTAACTTTGTTAAGGTAATATTGTTTTAATCTCTCTATTTAAAAGAATGGATATAAAATAATGCTTTCCAAAACTTTCAATCTTTGAATACATGAGAATTTGCCAATAATTTCAAAGCCAGTATACATGCTTCTAAACTCCTTGAAGATTTCGAAGAGGCACGAAGTAAACAATTTAAAAAAAAACTCTATCAAACAAAAGATTAAAACGGCTGACTTATTTACAAAGAAACCGAAATGCATTCTGGTCGATTTAATTTCTAAATTAAATTATGACTCTGCACTTTACGGACCGTGCTGAAATAATGTTATTATTTAGAAACCCATTCTTAACATTAAGGAGGGAGGGAGGGGCTTTGTTAACTATTCTGTTCTTTCACCTAACAATTTAATAAACAAAAGATACCGTTAAAATTGGTTTAAAATATTTTAAAAATCTTTTTAGTTTAAAAAATTAATTTTCTTTTTTTTTTTCTTTTTTTTTTTTTTTTAAACATAAATTTTATTGGAATACAATTTCAAACCAACAATAAATAAACAATCATGGCTGCCATTGTGAAAATTGAAATTAAAATTGAATTTAACCTGAAAATCCTATCTAAGAAATAGCAGGGTCCGTAAACTGCAGAAGTACCTAAATTATTTTTTTTTTTTAAATAGGATTTTTAAAAAGTTAATTTTAATACTTGACGCTATTGCATTTGCATAATAACAAAAAAAAAAGAAGTAAAGAGTAAGTCACGTAAAGACGATAAGGACACAAACACACACAGAGACGGACACACGAGAAGTGGTCACACGCATTTTATGAATGTAGAGATTTTGCATTTTCTAACGGAAAATCTCGTGCGTCTTTTTACGACTTTTATGTTTCAAATTATTTACTCGATTTCCCGTTTGTTTTTGGCTTTGATTTCTTTGTTGAAAAAGAAGAAAAGATACTTTATTTATTTTTGTGGGTAGGTGGAGTGTAAATTGAAGGTGACCACTGTGTCATGGCGGCCAAATCTGGTCGGATATTTCGACCGGTGTTAGCGAAAAAACAAAACAAAAAAAACATTATATATATATATATATATATATATATAATTTGATTAATATGCAGTTTCTTAGCCAAAATAGCGGACAATGAATCGTCTGCATTTTTCCTACCTCACAAATGAGTAAGTAAACCCAAATAAATTGTTTGGGACTAATTTCAAATTTACCTTAAATTATTTTAAAGGAAATACAGTTAGGAAATTAGTCTCAAAACAATTTATTTGGGTTTACTTACTCATTTGTGAGGTCGAACAAATCAGAAATTAGCACACGATTCATGGTCCGCCATTTTGGCTAATGAAACAATAAATTAACCATATTTTTGGGGGCAAATAATTTGTTTTCAACAAATTGTTTAATTATCAACAAAATTTAAATATTATTACAAAGTAACACACAAATATTAACAAATAACAAAATCAAACTGTTTTTACGTAATTGGGCGTGATTTTTTTTTTGTTTTGTTTGCGATAACACTTGTCGAAATATTTTAAATCAGATTTGGCCGCCATGACACAGTGGGCACCTTCAATTTAACCTTTTTTGTGATGCTAAGCAAAGGTAAGACGCATTTTAATTTTCTATTTTAAGATATTTTTTTAATCAATTTTTTTCTTTTTACCTGCCTTCCCCACGAGGTAAAAGTTAGACACGAGGTTGATCTTTAATGTGGGGTTGTGTACAACCCTCTCCCCCCAAGAAGAGACATTGGAAGGATTGGGTACAAAAAATGAAGAATAAAGCAATCCTTACTTGACTGAAAAAAATAAATATGATTAAATTAATCACTGAATTTAAGAAAAAAATAAAAAATAAAATAAAAAATAGAACACGACACAATTTTAAAAGTTTTGTTCTTATTTATTTTATCAAATATAACAGATAAGCAGGTAAACGTATTATTACCGACGTGAATTATTTTAGGTAAATGTTAAGATTAACAGTCGAAACGGTATCGTAAAATAATCGTACTTGCGTGGTAATAGAGGGGAAAAATGTTTTAACACTTTTTCATCTTGAACGATGCAAAAAAAAAAAACATGGCTCCAACAACACTTCCGGTCCGTGTAAGACTCCATTTTGTAAAATTCTCGATTATTTTAGCATATTTACACATTCCAAACGTGTTTTTCTTCAGATTACGTGCGTAATACTAAATAGATTTTAACTCGAAATAGTTCTCCATTTTTAAGAAAAAACAAACAAACAAACAACATAACACCATTTTTATCGCCTATACACATTTTTTTTTATTGCAATCTCAACATTTGCCTTATTTTAAAGAGAAATACAGTTTGAAAATTAGTCAAAAACAATTGATTTTGATTTACCTACTTAGCTGTGACCTATTTGCGTTAAAAATAATTTTGATATTTAATAGAAGTTATAAGCCTGTGAGATTTGCGTAAATACCGATTCTGAACAAAGTAGCCATCTTGTTTTTAACGCGAACAAGATGGATACTGTGCTCAGAATCGGTATTTATGCTACTTTTACGGCTGATATCTTCTATAAAATATTTATTTTTCAACGTAAATAGCTCACAAATAAGTTGGTAAAGGAAAAATAAATTATTTTTGACTAATTTTCGAAACTGCATTTCCTTTAAAATAATTTATGTCGGTAATAGTAATGATTAGCGGTAACTGTCCTAATTTAAGATCAACGGAAAAGTTGCTCCGACATGTTAGGCATCTCTTTAAAAACTAGCTAAAGAAATGCATAAACTTTCTTATGTATTTACGTGGTAGCTGGAAAAAGACTACACCAAAAATTACGCATTTTTTTAAAGAGGTGTCTAACATGTCGGAGCGAAAGTAAAGAAGCAACCAATTTGGTTCAATTAATAATTTAATGACTAAACAACGCCGTAATAATATAACCTAATTATTTCGATATTGTTTAGTCATTAAATTAAGTTTTAAGATAACCTATGTAATAAAGTGACCCCCTTCATTGTAAAGTTTTTTTTAAAAATTTATTGGTTTATTTTATTAACATTTTTAAGAATATTGTCTGTGTATTGATGCGTAACTTAATTTTTTGTTGACAGCGTGGGGGCAAATAATACAAAATTGTTCAATTTTTCTTTCTCTATAAATTTGGGAAAGTTCATTTTTTTAAAGCATCTTTAAAATTTTAAACTTAAAAAAGAGGCAAAATGCCTTTAAAAAACCATGTGTTGGATGCAGATATTTTTATTAAAATCAAAATAAAAAAATCAAAACAATATTTGGGAATCTTTTTACAATGATCAGCAGAGTAAAAACGCTCAAAAAACAAATATTCAACAAATAAAGGTAACTGTAGGCGATAAAAGTTATTTTCAAACTTACGTGTGGCATTTGTTTGTATTTTTAGACCGTTACAACCGCTATTTATTAAAAATCAATAGTTTTGTCACAGGAACATCGAAAAAAAAATGGCCGATTTTAAGGGGGTTTGCTAAGGAAGTAAGCTGAAATCGCCATCTTGTTTTTAATAAAAACCGCTGTGAAAAAAAAAAACAAGAATTTGTTTTTACATCTAATAAAACCCATTTATAATACGTAAAAATAAAAACAAATTACATAGGTAAGTAGAAAAATATCTATTCTCGACGTAGGTCAACTTTACTTGTTGCAAATTTATGTTTTTAAACCCTTTCTCGTTTTTTTTTTTTTTTTTTTTGGACCCCGTTCGCGACTCTGCTGATTATTGTAAAAGATTCCCCAATATTTTTTTTTCTTCATCTTGAATTTTTCATCTAATAATTTCGCTTCTTTCTCTGTTTTCTCTTTAATTCTAAATTCTACCGTCATTTCTCGTCAAGTTCTGTAATTCTAATTTATTCAATAAATCCATAACTTTTTTTGGAGAAAATATCTATTTTTATTTAATTTACTTTTCTTTTTTTTTTCATCTTAAATTAGTTTTTTAAAAATTTCATTTTTAATTCTTACATTTAAATACTAAAATATATATTAAAAAAAAGTGTTAATTTTAGTTTGTGGCCATGTTCGGTTAAATATAATTAAAAATTAGAAAGAAAAAAATATTCATACATTTTATTCCGTTTACCATTTTGAGCTGCCTCCAATACCACCCAACCTCGAGCCTCGATCTCTAAATCCAAAACCTTTTTGATTTTAGGGTTTGGAATTCTTTAGATGATGAGCTGTAATTTGTATTATTTAAATAATTCGGACTACTATTCTCATCTTGGTTGTTATTCTCACGAAATGGATCCATGGCGTAACGGAAATAACGTTGTTTAACAATAAGTTCTTAGTGACAATCTTCTGGATGTTACATGTTCAATCCCTACGACAGGCGATATTACCAAACACGCACCTATTTGGTCATATGTAATTAAAAACAATGAAAACTAAACGATGACTTCTCGATGTCGCCAAACAAACCTGTAATAACATCTTTACTTGAGAAAGTTGAAAAACACATTTCTTTTTAAAAATTTCTCCCTACTTTGATTATATGAAATAATGTCGTTTCATTCGCTCACCTTACACGTGCCGATCTAGACAAAGGCCCGGCATGAATGACCCACTTTTACTGTTACGGGTGACCAGCGGGGACATAATCGAACACTGAAGCTAAACGTACGCCCGTGTAAACACGTTAAATGTGTGTGTCACTTATATATGGTGTGTCTGTGTGTATAACTATATATATATATATATATATATATATTAAATCATTAATACCTACTGACGCTAGCGTTTCAAGCTTATTGCTCTCATCAGTGCAGGAAATGACTGACTATGAATACATAATTAAGTAATATGTAACCTGATGTAGATAGATACATATGTACATACATGGTCATATTAATATTGTCACATTGATATCTCTCTTTCTATATATATATATATATATATATATATTTATATATGTATAAATATATATGTATATATATATATGAGAGATAGATTATTTATGATATATATATATATATATATAAAATATATATAGGGATAATTGATATATATATATACACAAATTATTATTTATATGTATATATATATATACACAGATTATTATATATATATATATACATACATATATACACACAGATTATTAATAATATACATATACAGATATATTAATAATATATATATATACAGATTATTAATGATATATATATATACAGATTATTAATGATATATGTATATATATACAGATTATTAATGATATATGTATATATATACAGATTATTAATAATATATGTATATATATACAGATTATTAATGATATATGTATATATATACAGATTATTAATAATATATGTATATATATACAGATTATTAATAATATATGTATATATATACAGATTATTAATGATATATGTATATATCTACAGATTATTAATGATATATGTATATATCTACAGATTATTAATGATATATATATATATATATACAGATTATTAATGATATATGTATATATATATACAGATTATTAATGATGTATGTATATATATATCTACAGATTATTAATGATGTATGTATATATACAGATTATTAATGATGTATGTATATATATATCTACAGATTATTAATGATGTATGTATATATACAGATTATTAATGATGTATGTATATATATATCTACAGATTATTAATGATGTATGTATATATACAGATTATTAATGATATATGTATATATATATCTACAGATTATTAATGATGTATGTATATATATACAGATTATTAATGATATATGTATATATATACAGATTATTAATGATGTATATATATATACAGATTATTAATGTATATATATATCTACAGATTTTTAATGATGTATGTATATATATATATACAGATTATGATATATATATACAGATTATGATATATATATACAGAATATTAATGATGTGTATATATATATACAGAATATTAATGATGTGTATATAGATAAATATATATGTATATATATATATATATACAGATTATCAATGATGTGTATATATATATACAGAGTATTAATGATGTGTATATATATAAATATATATATATATATATACAGATTATCAATTATGTATATATATATATATACAGAGTATTAATGATGTGTATATATATATAAATATATATATATATATACAGATTATCAATGATGTATATATATATATACAGATTATCAATGATGTATATATATATATACAGATTATCAATGATGTATATATATATATACAGATTATCAATGATGTATATATATATACAGATTATTAATGATGTATATATATACAGATTATTAATGATGTATATATATACAGATTATTAATGATGTATATATATACAGATTATTAATGATGTATATATATAGAGATTATTAATGATGTATATATATACAGATTATTAATGATGTATATATATAGATTATTAATGATGTATATATATCTACAGATTATTAATGATGTATATATATCTACAGATTATTAATGATGTATATATATATACAGATTATTAATGATGTATATATATACATTATTAATGATGTATATATATACATTATTAATGATGTATATATATATACAGATTATTAATGATGTATATATATATACAGATTATTAATGATGTATATATATATACAGATTATTAATGATGTATATATGTACATATTATTAATGATGTATATATATATACAGATTATTAAGGATGTATATATGTACATATTATTAATGATGTATATATACAGATTATTAATGATGTATATATATATACAGATTATTAATGATGTATATATACAGATTATTAATGATGTATATATATATACAGATTATTAATGATGTATATATATATACAGATTATTAATGATGTATATATATACAGATTATTAATGATATATATATATACAGATTATTAATGATATATATATATACAGATTATTAATGATTTATATATACAGATTATTAATGATATATATATATACAGATTATTAATGATGTATATATATATACAGATTATTAATGATGTATATATACAGATTATTAATGATTTATATATACAGATTATTAATGATATATATATATACAGATTATTAATGATATATATATATACAGATTATTAATGATGTATATATATATACAGATTATTAATGATGTATATATATATACAGATTATTAATGATGTATATATATATACAGATTATTAATGATGTATATATATATACAGATTATTAATGATGTATATATATACAGATTATTAATGATGTATATATATATACAGATTATTAATGATGTATATATATATACAGGTTATTAAGGATGTATATATATATACAGATTATTAATGATGTATATATATATACAGATTATTAAGGATGTATATATATATACAGATTATTAATGATGTATATATATATATATACAGATTATTAATGATGTATATATATATACAGATTATTAAGGATGTATATATGTACATATTATTAATGATGTATATATATATACAGATTATTAATGATGTATATATATACAGATTATTAATGATGTATATATATATATATACAGATTATTAATGATGTATATATATATATATACAGATTATTAATGATGTATATATATATACAGATTATTAAGGATGTATATATATACAGATTATTAATGATGTATATATATACAGATTATTAATGATGTATATATATACAGATTATTGATGATGTATATATATACAGATTATTAATGATGTATATATATATATATACAGATTATTAATGATGTATATATATATATATACATATTATTAATGATGTATATATATATATATACATATTATTAATGATGTATATATATATATATACATATTATTAATGATGTATATATATATATATACATATTATTAATGATGTATATATATATATATACATATTATTAATGATGTATATATATATATATATACATATTATTAATGATGTATATATATATATATATACAGATTATTAATGATGTATATATATATATATGTATACACACTCTGCTTTTGTCTAAATAACGTGTTTCCGGAAAATAAAAAAATAAAAACTTTAAAGAACACTTATTCCAAACCCTGAAGCGAATATAATTATTTTAATCGAATGTTAAACGTTCAACACGTATCAAGTTTTCAATAATAATGTAAGTTCAATAAAAAAGCTTATTTAGCTGTTTATTAATTTTGTTTGGTAAAGTTTGTAATTGAACAAAATTGTTCTGAAACACATGCATATTAATATGTATATATAAATTACCATCAGAATAATATGTTCATATGTTATATCGTCACATATTAATAATATTCACATATGAATAATATATTCACATATGAATAATATATTCACATATGAATAATATATTCACATATGAATAATATATTCACATATGAATAATATATTCACATATGAATAATATATTCACATATGAATAATATATTCACATATAAATATTATTCACATATGACTAATATATTCACATATGACTAATATATTCACATATGAATAATATATTCACATATGACTAATATATTCACATATAAATAATATATTCACATATGAATAATATGTTTACATACGAATAATATGTTTACATACGAATAATATATTCACATAAGAATAATATGTTCACATAAGAATAATATGTTCACATGTGAATAATATATTCACATAAGAATAATATATTCACATAAGAATAATATGTTCACATAAGAATAATATGTTCACATAAGAATAATATGTTCACATAAGAATAATATGTTCACATAAGAATAATATGTTCACATGTGAATAATATATTCACATGTGAATAATATATTCACATAGGAATAATATGTTCACATAAGAATATGTTTACATGTGAATAATATGTTTACATGTGAATAATATGTTTACATGCGAATAATATGTTCACATGTGAATAATATGTTCACATGTGAATAATATGTTCACATGTGAATAATATGTTCACATGTGAATAAT
>OY744533.1:6960992-7048492 GCA_963556195.1 Sepiola atlantica | reverse complement strand
TATATATATAATATATACATATATATATATATAATACACACGCACACAAAGCGTCTGAAACTAATAAACGTTACTCATACACTTTTTTAAATTAAAATATTTTATATGGAGCTTATACTAAATATAATATATATACATATATAATATAAAATAGTCCATGGATACGCGTTTCCGGTTCGCAGCCGTCATCAACATGGCTAACTTAGACAAGGAACGAACTTTCGATTTCGATGTCTATAGTCTAGCGGTTTACCATCGGATGGCTTCTCTAGAAATATGTACGATTTTTATCACCTAAATGTGTAATGTATTTGTATGTAATCATTTTTATTAGTGATTGCAGCGTTCGTTGTTTTTTTGCTAACTACTACCTCATTTACTAAGTGATTAAGATGCAGAAAATTGCATTATGATATGCCGTATTTTTCGGTAATATATATATATATATATATATATATATATATATATATATATATATATATATAATGCGAAATCCAACAAGGTTTGTTATTGTTGGTCACTCCTCGCTGCTCGTTGTAAATACTCGCCGACTTTAAAAAGTTAAATTCCTCCTAACTTCCAAGCTAATTTGTGGTAAGATCGTGGTAATTTGTGATCGGAGTTCGCACCCGTCAACCGTCGGGAATTAATTCTCTACACTGAAGATTGCGTAAGATGTCTGTAGATAATAAATAATTAATATTTATTTATAAGATATATATATATATATATATATATATATGTAATTTTAGAGGTTTATATCAAAATTGTACGTAAGCCGATGCATTTTTATCATTTGTCGCTAACTTCTTGGCCTTTTGGCTAAGATCAAAGTGTAGTATCTGTTCCGATGGATACTGCACCCCATAGACTGGTATTGTCTTGGCCTTCGGGGCTTGATTTACGCCGGTCAATGGGTCTGCCCTGTGCAGTTCTGGAAGGTCCACCTTCCCAGGCTTTGCCTCCCCTCTTTGGGGAGGAGTAAGTTTATTGCTTACTGCCTGAGGCGACCCTACCGGGGAATGCCGACGTGGCTGCCCAGGCAATTTTTAAAAATCCACTTTCCCGACCCGACCTTGGGTCACATCTCACTTGTCGGAGTAAGATAAAAACTGGCCTTGTGCCTAACTCCTGGAGAGGAGTAAATCAATACTCTGAGCGGTTTATTTATATTTAGAATATGCAGAGGCCCGCATTTTTTCATTCGCCCTTATCTGGACGTGTCATCAATTTTTGATTTTTAAAAATTATTTTGTAAATTAATTTCAAAACATCTCTCTTTCTCTCTCTCTTTATGTATATGTATAGATATATACTTATAGATAGATAGATATATATATATATAGAGAGAGATATATATATAGATAGATATAGATATATATATAGAGAGATATATATATAGATAGATATATATATAGATAGATATATATATAGATAGATATATATATAGATAGATATAGATATAGATATATAGATAGATAGATATAGATATATATATATATATATATATATATATATATATATATATATATATATATATATATATATATAGATAGATAGATATACACCCAATGTTTGTTTGTGTGGGTTCTCTATAGAAAGAAACCCGGCAAAATCTCTAAAATTGTATTTGTATGTAAAATTTACCGAGGAAGACAATGGAAGTGTTTCCGAATCTCGAAGTGTACCCGTAAGGGGTCTATGAAGGCATATCCACCCTTAAGACTTCAAATATCTCCTAATTTTATGAAATTTTAATCATATGTATAAAGTTTTCTGCGGAAGACAATGGAAGTGTTCCCGAATATTTACGTTCCACCATCTTTATGTGCCCCATGGTCACATGGCCCCATTAAAATGCGTATATCCGATGTTAATGAAATGTAAACCATATGTATAGGACACTAATTCCGAGGGTTTTCCAACATTTCAATTTCTTCCGACTATTTTAGGGGGGGGGGCGAAACGGAAGTGTGGCGGGGAGTAAAACAAATAAAATTAGATGGTGTTATGAGCAGAGTGAAATGGTGCATGGTAGTAATCCCCATTCAATCCCGAGAAACGTCGGGTCACCCTGCTAGTTAAAAGCTAAATCAAAATCAATAAATGCGAAAGTAGGGCGCATTTCTCCCACTAACGGTGACGTCAGTTTACACAGTAACAGCACTCTGTTTTATATATACTTTACTTATTTATACGTGAACTCAGTGGTAGTTTACTAATTTGCATATTACCGTGCAAAAAGATCCTTTATTAATTAACTATACTTTTTTTATTTTATTTTTAAATTCAACGATTGTTTTGTATTTAATATAACAAATGGTTCTGTTAAGGAATAATGGATGCTGCTTTAGTTTTGCTACGACTTGAAAATATTTAAAGCAATGTATGAACTTTGTGTACTTATGTGTCAGCTGAAAATAAGTGTATATAGAAAAAAATACGCAAATTTATCCAGTATTTATTAAATTAGAATTTTTAAAAAAAAACGATCTTACGTATCGATAGAATTTTTTTTTATCCTGTTCAGCTTACTGATTAGGCAAGTGAGATAACTCAATATTTTTTCAATTGTTTTTTTGTTTTTTTTTAAACTCAAAATTTTACAAATGGCGACCGATAGACAAACTGGTTTTTTTTTTTTTTAAATTTAATAAATACTGGATGAGTTCGCGTAATTTTTGGTATACAGTCTTCTTTTCAGCTACCACGTAATTACATAACAAAGGTTATACATTTCTTTAGCTATTTTCTTTTTAAGAGAATTGATTTACTCCTCTCCAGGAGTTAGGCACAAGGCCAGTTTTTATCTTACTCCCACAAGTAAGATCTGACCCAAGGTTGGGTCGGGAAAGTGGGGTTTAAAAATTGTATGGGTAGCCCCGTCGGCATTCCCTGGTAGGGGCGCCTCAGGCAGTAAGCAATAAACTTACTCCTTCCTAAAGAGGGGAGGCAAAGCCTGGGAAGGTTGACCTCCCAAAACTGCACAGAACAGACCCATTGACCGGTGTAAATCAAGCCCCGAAGGCCAAGACAATACCAGTATTGGGTGCAGTATCTATCGGAACAGATACTACACTTTGATCTTAGCAAAAAGGCCAAGAACTTTATTTATCTACCTCCCACAAGGTAAGATGTGACACAAGGTCGGGAAAGTGGGATTAGAAAAACCAGCACTCGAGAAGTTGAGCACTCTGGTCATTATAAATTGCCTGGGCAGCCCCGTCGGCATTCCCCGGTAGGGGCGCCTTAGGCAGTAAGCAATAAACTTACTCCTCCCCAAAGAGGGGAGGCAAAGCCTGGGAGGGTGCACCTCCTAGAACTGCACAGGACAGTACCTCAGACCGACGGAATCAAGGCCCGAAGGCCAAGACAATACCGGTCTACAGAGTGAGCATCCATCGGAACAGATACTACACTTTGATCTCAAAAGGCCAAGAACGGTTTGACAGTTGTTGATGCAGAACTATTGTTTTCCTCTCGATAAACTGACTTATTGATCTCTCTTTGTTCTAAATAAATTTATATAAAAATTACCAAAATGTTTATTTCTGCATATGAATAAATGCGAAGTATTTTTTTTCGTGTTTACAACAATAAACTAAATTCGTTTGAATCAACTTGATACAACTTTGTTGAACGGCTTAATTCTGGTGTTGGCCACGTAATGTTCGCTCACATCCCTACGTGAAAGTGATATTATGGAACCGACTGGGTTCGAACTTGGTACACTCAGGTCGTCAGTCTGTGTCGTTATCAACTTGCCCACCGTCGCCTCCCTGTTTACAACAAGGAAATGTGTATTGAACTTTTGTTTTACATAGTTTAAATGGGGAACTTTGCAAAGCAATATTAAAGAGATGGCAAAACCATCTCTTTAATGTTGCGACGAGGGCGTCAAGACGTGTGGCAATCATCTTAAAAGCAAAATGATCGCGCACGACTCATACTTTTGAATGGTTGTATAACAACTTTTATTCTTACATTTTTCCTCCATTTTTTTCTTAAAAGAAAAATTCTAACTCGAAAATGTATTATGTCATGAGAAAATGTGTCATGACTAAAACCTGGATCAAATGGATTCAAGGCAGCCTAGAATAATCAACGACCAAAAGCACAGATTGCCGAAGAACTATTTTTTTTACTTCCGGTTGAATCATACACAAAACAACGGTGGCTAATGACACGGACTGAGGACCTTGGTGTGCCGGGTTCGAATCCAGTTAGTTCCACAGAAACGCTTTCTTCCAAACCCACACCTGGCCTTGTGTCTAACCCCCTGGAGAGGAGGTAAATAAAATACGTACATTTATAACTTTGCCATCGCATATTTTATTAAAAAAAGTGAGTTTTATCTACAAAAATGTTTTACTATTGAAAAAGTGAGTTTTATTTATAAAAAAGTTTTACTATTGAAGAAGTGAGTTTTATTTATAAAGAAGTTTTACTATTGAAGAAGTGAGTTTTATTTATAAAGAAGTTTTACTATTGAAAAAAGTGAGTTTTATTTACAAAGTTTTACTATTGAAAAAAGTGAGTTTTATTTACAAAGTTTTACTATTGAAAATAGTGAGTTTTATTTACAAAAAGTTTTACTATTGAAAAAAGTGAATTTTATTTATAAAGAAGTTTTACTATTGAAGAAGTGAGTTTTATTTATAAAGAAGTTTTACTATTGAAGAAGTGAGTTTTATTTATAAAGAAGTTTTACTATTGAAAAAAGTGAGTTTTATTTATAAAGAAGTTTTACTATTGAAAAAAGTGAGTTTTATTTACAAAAAGTTTTACTATTGAAGAAAAGTGGGGTTTATTTACAAAAAAGTTTTACTATTGAAGAAAAGTGGGTTTTATTTACAAAAAGTTTTACTATTGAAGAAAAGTGGGTTTTATTTACAAAAAGTTTTACTATTGAAGAAAAGTGGGTTTTATTTACAAAAAGTTTTACTATTGAAGAAAAGTGGGTTTTATTTACAAAAAAGTTTTACTATTGAAGAAAAGTGGGTTTTATTTACAAAAAAAGTTTTACTATTGAAGAAGTGGGTAAGGTTTTGTTATAAACAATTTTTAATGAATTTTTTGTTTTTGTTTGGTAAACTTTGGAGATTTCTAAAAAGATTTTTTTTAAATGCATAGTTTTTTTATTTACAAAACTTTGGTTAGGTTAGTCAACACTTTAAATTGCGTTCTTTTTTTTAGATCGGTGAACTTACATGTCATATGAAACGAATAAAGCGTTTTTTCAAGTAAAAACATTTTATATTAACCTTATAACATGATATATTTCAGAGATTTATATCAAAATGGTACGTTAGGTTTAAAGCTGGAGGCGGACCCAGGCGAAGAATATCTCCATATAGGTCCATACGCTAACTTTAGAATTGGTATTTTAAAGCTTGCAAAATCACATTCGAATTTCCTTACCTACGATGGCGATACAATACGATTCACCACTGAGACTATCCAAAAATAAATACGGTACACGAAGTAAAGTGATAAGTTTCGCTTCGTTAGATGTTAGCTATTCGTACCGTGCCATCGCCATGTTATGTAGGTGTGAAAAACTGGTAAGGACGCGGATTTTCAACTGAATATGTGAAAAAGTTTTTAGCGACGGACGACAGGATTTCAGAACGGGCAAAAGGAAGTCAAGAAGTTACTCCCCTCCCACGAATTGAGAAGATGGATTTAACTAAATATCATCACGTGAACACGAACGTTATATATATATATATATATATATATATATATATATATACGAGTAGAAACTGAGAGAGTTACGCGAGAGAAGGAATGAATGAAAACATTGCGATTGTGAATTATAATTAACAATAAAAAAGGGGTAAAAACGACAAAATCAAACTGTTACCTAACGCAAGAAAATTTACTTTTTTACCTTTATATATGTCTATGCATTTATTATCATCGTTTTATTTAGCCAAGCCAGCGTGCTTTCCAACATGGCCGACAATTTTGCCTGGACTTGGTCGCGAATTTCAGGTTTAAAAAATAGTAAATAATTTTTTTTTTTAAAGGGGGTTAGTAAAAACGTAAGCCTAAATCCGAGGGTTGTTGCCCGGGATTTTGAATGAGGATCGGTTCTATATACTCTTTCACTAACACCATATTACTTTCTTAGTTTTTACTGTCCCCTTCCTCTCAGTTCGCCCTCTTAATACGCCCGGTTTTGATTGTATCTCGTACTAGCTGACCCATGTCCCGGCGTTGCCCTAGATAGTGGATAAACTCAATAAATTCCAGACCCTGCTGTAAAGCAGTGTTGTCAATTTAGCGTGTTAACCGCTAGGTCTGGAGATTTTGTTTATAAATCTAGCTAATAAAATTTGGATCTAGCGGTTAGCTGTTTTTTTTTCTGTAAAATCTGAAGATTTCGTTTGCCACCCACACAACTGCAATTTCAGATTCCAGTTAACCTACTTTCTGTATTCATTTTCTAGCTAGTCATCGTATGTAACTATTTCTCAAGCTCTCTTCAATGCGCGATATATGCAGCTGTACATATTAATAAAAAAAATAAATATTCTAAAATATCTCCGGGTTCGCCCGACTCTATAAACCCTAATTTACCACAACTTTGCAAACTTTTTGTTAAACTTTACATTTCTTGCTTAGTCAGACCCACAATCGTTCATGAATTACCTCCCTTGTAATTTTTTCATTTTTTTTTTTAATTAAATACAAATAACGTTAAAGTGACAAAACAATTTCGTTAATATTAAATTTTAAAAAAATGTGTACAGAAAGTGTAAATCTAGCTGTTTTCTGGAGATTTTTTTTCTTAGATCTGGCGGGTTTTGAAAATATCAGTTGACAACACTGAGAAGACGGCCAAACTGGATAGAAGGTTTGGTTGGTGTGGTTGTTTTGTTTTACGGCATATCAACCCTTTTCCAGGTTATTTAATGACAAATCCGATCATTTTGGTAAAAGTTTTTATGCTTAAAGTTCTTTATTTTCAATTATTATTCATGATGTTTGGTTTGGTTGTTTTGTTTTACGGCATATCAACCCTTTTCCAGATTATTTAATGACAAATCCGATCATTTTGGTAAAAGTTTTTATGCTTAAAGTTCTTTATTTTCAATTATTATTCATGATGTTTGGTTTGGTTGTTTTGTTTTACGGCATATCAACCCTTTTCCAGGTTATTTAATGACAAATCCGATCATTTTCGTAAAAGTTTTTATGCTTAAAGTTCTTTATTTTCAAATAGTATTCATGATGTTTGGTTTGGTTGTTTTGTTTTACGGCATATCAACCCTTTTCCAGGTTATTTAATGACAAATCCGATCATTTTGATGAAACTTTTTATGCTTAAAGTAATTTATTTTCTAATATTATTCATGATGTTGGGTTTGGTTTTTTTATTGAGGAAAATTGTTGTTTTTAGCTTTGAAGAACATAATTGAGTTTTACAAAGGGAAAGGAAAACAAATCTAACATCAATGTTTGGTGCATTTTTGTATCAGGAAGCCGGTATCTTCAGACAGCCTGATCTGGTAGCACCAGACTGGATAGAAGATCCAGCTAAAATACGATGGTATTCACATTAAACAGATTGTGTTTTATACGTTCACTGGTGTTTTGTGATTTTATTTCGCTGTTCCACTGACGACCATATCGGTCCATACGCTAAACATTGTCGTCTAAACACATATTACAGGAGGTTACACACATGGTCAGGTGTGGTTTTGCGAAAGTCATCTTTAGAAGTTATACCTAGATAGCCTTTAAACTCCTTGGTAAACATTCACAGGTAACACGAATTAGAACAAATACATAGATACTGCCAAGGCTGCTGCAAAGAAAGTGTGCCCCCGCTACCGTGCTAAAAAACTTCTCACACCTGCTAGTATCGTATGTCTCTATACAGCCAATATCCACCCATGCATGGAGTATTGTTGTCACATCTTGGCTGGTGCACCAACCACTAGTCTTTTTCTATCTTTGAAAGGGTCCCAATAAAGAGTCTCGAATCTAATAAGTCTTACACTGTCCGAGCTCCAGCCCCTGTCCCATCGCCGCAATGTTGCATCTCTGTGCTTGTTTTACAAGAACTACAATGGAATGTGCTACGACGAACTTACTGCTCTGGTGCCCCCTCGACGTAAATACACTCGACCAACCCGACAATCAGGTAAATCCCATCCATTCACTGTGGAGGTCCCCAGATGCCGGAGAGCTTTCTACTGTAATGGCGTCTTTCCTCAAACTTCTAGCCTTTGTAATTCCCTTCCTGCTCCGTGTTTCTCTGACTGTATCAACTCCCATAATTCACAGTAGCTCGTACGTCTCAGTAGCAAAAAAAAGTTGACATATCAAACTTTGATTCTTATTATTTCTACTAGTCTGTTCAGATGCTTATCCACTATTCTATATATTTAAAAATTAAAAAACAAAATGGCAATGTCGCTGGTTTATTCGTACATATTCGAAAGTGATTTTGAATCTTTGACATTCGCAGAAGAACGTAATTTATGGCTACGATTAAATTTTATAGATCAGAATCGTATATGACAGTTAATTTATGCCTGTAAACCAAAAAGAGACAGTATCTCTCGGAAGAGTCACTTGACAAGAAAAGAACCTTAAATTTAATTAAATCTGAGATTATTGGAGATGTTGTATCTGTCTGTCTAAAAAAACTATATTATTTATATTACTAATGGAGATATGGTATCTGTCTGAAGCCCAAACTATACTATTACTTCTATTGCTAATGGAGATTTGGTATTTGTCTGTCTGAAGCCCAAACTATACTATTACTTCTATTGCTAATGGAGATTTGGTATTTGTCTGAAGCCGAAACTATACTATTACTTCTATTGCTAATGGAGATTTGGTATTTGTCTGAAGCCCAAACTATACTATTACTTCTATTGCTAATGGAGATTTGGTATTTGTCTGAAGCCCAAACTATACTATTACTTCTATTGCTAATGGAGATTTGGTATTTGTCTGAAGCCCAAACTATACTATTACTTCTATTGCTAATGGAGATTTGGTATTTGTCTGAAGCCCAAACTATACTATTACTTCTATTGCTAATGGAGATTTGGTATTTGTCTGAAGCCGAAACTATACTATTACTTCTATTGCTAATGGAGATTTGGTATTTGTCTGAAGCCGAAACTATACTATTACTTCTATTGCTAATGGAGATTTGGTATTTGTCTGAAGCCCAAACTATACTATTACTTCTATTGCTAATGGAGATTTGGTATTTGTCTGAAGCCCAAACTATACTATTACTTCTATCGCTAATAAAGATTTGGTATTTGTCTGAAGCCCAAACTATACTATTACTTCTATTGCTAATGGAGATTTGGTATTTGTCCGAAGCCCAAACTATACTATTACTTCTATTGCTAATGGAGATTTGGTATTTGTCTGAAGCCCAAACTATACTATTACTTCTATTGCTAATGGAGATTTGGTATTTGTCTGAAGCCCAAACTATACTATTACTTCTATTGCTAATGGAGATTTGGTATTTGTCTGTCTGAAGCCCAAACTATACTATTACTTCTATTACTAATGGAGCTATGGTATCTGTCTGAAGCCCAAACTATACTATTACTTCTATTGCTAATGGAGATTTGGTATTTGTCTGAAGCCCAAACTATACTATTACTTCTATTGCTAATGGAGATTTGGCATTTGTCTGAAGCCCAAACTATACTATTACTTCTATTGCTAATGGAGATTTGGTATTTGTCTGAAGCCCAAACTATACTATTACTTCTATTGCTAATGGAGATTTGGTATTTGTCTGTCTGAAGCCCAAACTATACTATTACTTCTATTACTAATGGAGATTTGGTATTTGTCTGAAGCCCAAACTATACTATTACTTCTATTGCTAATGGAGATTTGGTATTTGTCTGAAGCCAAACTATACTATTACTTCTATTGCTAATGGAGATTTGGTATTTGTATGTCTGAAGCCGAAACTATACTGTTATTCTATTAATTGTAATATTGTACACTTTTCGATGCTCAATTCAGGAGGAGATAGTGTAATATCTGTTCTGTTATCATGATACCATGTTCCCAGGACTTACTTCCTCCTTTTGATGAGGGATAGTATAGTATCTATTCTTGGATAATTCCCCCAAGTGTTACCTCCTCTGTCTTTTTTTTTTTTGGGGGGGGGGGGGGCTAGTGTACTATCTGTTCTGTTACTATGAGACCATCCTCCCAGGCAGTACCTCCTCCTTTGGGGGGTGTAATATGTTTGTTCGTCATGATACCACTCTCGTAGGCTAGCAAACATATACGACCGACGGGGGGGGGGGGGGGGGGGAGAAGCGTATTATTTAATAGAAATAGCCCTGTTTATATTCTTTGCTTACATTGTTCCTATTTACTTGTCTCCCAACGAGGGCAGTTAGACAAAAAGTCGATTTTTAATCTGTGGAAAATCCAGCTCCCCAAAAAAGGGCACTCTGGGTTGGAACAAAAATTAAAATTTCCTCGGTCTGAAATGACAGAAACACGAAGTGTAACACCAGAACAATTATTTATCTATCTCCCACAGCGGTAAGATGTGACACAAGGTCGGAAAGTGGGATTTGAAAAGCCACCACCCGAGAATTTGAGCACTCTGGCCTACAAAAAATGCCTGTGCAGCACCGTCGGCATTCCCCTGTAGGGGCGCCTCAGGCAGTAAGCAATAAACTTACTTCTCCCTAAAGAGGGGAGGCAAAGCCTGGGAGGGTGGACCTCCTAGAACTGCACAGGACAGACCCACAGACCGGCGGAAATCAAGACCCGAAGGCCAAGACAATACCGGAACAGATACTACACTTTGTTCTTGGCGAAAAGGTCGAGAAAGAACAGATACTACACTTTGCTCCTAGTTGAAAGGCCAAACTTGTGAACTTGCTTTGCTACCAATCGTTTATTGATACCTAAATAAAAAAGCCCCAAATTAACAAAATGTGATGAGAATTGGCGTCTTCCATTGTACCGATTATTTAGATAAATGTCGTCTCAATTCAGTCAACTCTATTGTTTATGACAATTAGACGGTGTTAAAACCGACTGAATTAAAAACTAATCCCTTTTAATATAAGTACGAGTTTCGACGCTGTATTATTCATGAAGTATTATCTGGCTACGAATGAATGCCGGATAAGATTAAGACGAGATGTGCAATTAAATTCAATTGTATTCCTTATATAAATATATTATTCAACAATAGACACGGCCACAAGCTCTTTTTGGTTAACGCGATTATTAATCAACGTAAGCACGTGCTTAAAGCCTGCATTGGGAGGGGGAAGAGCACTTGAATTTTCTTCTTCCGGGTTCCAAATCTGTATAATCATGCGATTGTTTCTGCTTTTTTATTAGTAAAAAAGGAGGGGGTTCGTCACAATATAAAACTAAACAAATTTAATATGCTAGCATTAAGCTTACATGGATGATATATATATATATATATCTCCAACAACAAATAATCTGATTGGTTAACTAGCTAGCCGTGTATATAAAAAACCCGGCAAAAATAACTTCATGCATTTTAGCCTGATAATTCTCCCCGGGGATAAAACGCAGGAGCCTCTGTGTAGCTTAATTGCCATAAATATATTTTCATAGCTTACTACCTAGCTCTACTTACGTATCGAGCAAATACTGAAAATTAATACATAAATAAATTATATCTCCTTTGTAAAATTTTATTTGGATACATGAAATAGTAATATATATATATATATATATATATATATATATATAATTATTTATCTATTTATTTTGGTTGTCATGTGTTTTGAAAATGTGAAGTCACGCGTCCAAACGAGAGTGACACATGACTTCACATTTCCGAAACAGATGACAACAGAAGCTGATGAGAGTCGGATGGCGTAGCACTTTTGTGCTTGAAACCGACGGTACGAATGTTGTACTAATTTTTCTGTACCAAAACAAATAAATATTACGCTCTTAATTTTTAATTTTAATTCTAAATTAATCGAGCACTCTGCTGGGATTTTCCCTGTTATATTACAAAGGAGTTTATACATATATATATATATAAATTCCCGAAACAGTTTTTCATGGTAAACAACTGATGATCCATTAAAATAGTGTTAGAAATAAACTAATATAATAACTGTAAAAAATAAATTGACTTACATGAGTGATTTTCCACTGGAAGACTTGGGACTATAAGTTTTTTTATTTTTTTTTTTAATATAGTTTTAATGGTTGAGAAACTTCCGAGACTATATATATATGAGTAGAAACTAAGAGAGTTACTCGAGGGAAGAAATGAATGAAAACATGGCGATTGTGAATTATAATTAACAATAAAAATAGGGTAAAAACGACAAAATCAAACTGTTACCTAACGCAAGAAAATTTACTTTTTTTATCTTTATATATGTCTATGCCTTTTTATCATCGTTTTATTTAGCCAAGCCAGCGTGCTTTCCAACATGGCCGCCAATTTTGCCTGGACTTGGTCGCGAATTTCAGGTTTAAAAAATAGTAAAGAATATTTTTTTTAAAGGGGGTTAGTAAAAACGTAAGCCTAAATCCGAGGGTTGTTGCCCGGGATTGAATGAGGATCGGTTCTATATGCTCTTTCACTAACACCATATTACTCTCTTTGTTTTTACTGTCCCCTTCCCCTCATTTCGCCCTCTTAATTTCGCCTCTGTTCCGAATTTGAGAGGTCGGTATTCCCTACACTGTGTTTTCTTAAATACTTCGCCATGAAATTGAAAAGGAAATCTGAATACTATTTTTAAGTATGGTAACGTGCTTAAAAAGTTACAAAGTCTTATGATCTCGGTCAGTTTCGATAATAAACATGTAGTTTCTATTTCATTTTGCTTCTCACATGTGTCCGCCATGTGTGCGTCATGTGTCTGCATCAACTGCAGGGCCACGGTGTGACTATTTGCACGGAGGAGCACCATCTACCGCTCCTCTTTGGCGGTTTCTCTAACTTTTAAAAAGACTTAATTCTGGAATTTTTTGGTGACTAAATTGATCATAAAAGCAGTTTAATTTAAAATTGAAACGGAGAAAATTTAATTGTCGCATTTAATTTGTTTAAAATAAATATGGAGAAAATTTAATTTTCGCATTTGATTTGTTAAAAATTGAAATCTAGAAAATTTAATTTTCGCATTTAATTTGTTTAAAATTGAAATGGAGAAAAATTAATTTTCGCATTTGATTTGTTTAAAATTGAAATCTAGAAAATTTAATTATCGCATTTAATTTGTTTAAAATTAAAATGGAGAAAATTTAATTTTCGCATTTGATTTGTTTAAAATTGAAATCTAGAAAATTTAATTGTCGCATTTAATTTGTTTAAAATAAATATGGTGAAAAATTTAATTTTCGCATTTGATTTGTTTAAAATTGAAATCTAGAAAATTTAATTTTCGCATTTGATTTGTTTAAAATTGAAATGGAGAAAAATTAATTTTCGCATTTGATTTGTTTAAAATTGAAATGGAGAAAAATTAATTTTCGCATTTGATTTGTTTAAAATTGAAATCTAGAAAATTTAATTTTCGCATTTAATTTGTTTAAAATTGAAATGGAGAAAAATTAATTTTCGCATTTGATTTGTTTAAAATTGAAATGGAGAAAAATTAATTTTCGCATTTGATTTGTTTAAAATTGAAATGGAGAAAAATTAATTTTCGCATTTGATTTGTTTAAAATTGAAATCTAGAAAATTTAATTTTCGCATTTAATTTGTTTAAAATTGAAATGGAGAAAAATTAATTTTCGCATTTGATTTGTTTAAAATTGAAATGGAGAAAAATTAATTTTCGCATTTGATTTGTTTAAAATTGAAATGGAGAAAAATTAATTTTCGCATTTGATTTGTTTAAAATTGAAATCTAGAAAATTTAATTTTCGCATTTAATTTGTTTAAAATTGAAATGGAGAAAAATTAATTTTCGCATTTGATTTGTTTAAAATTGAAATCTAGAAAATTTAATTTTCGCATTTAATTTGTTTAAAATTGAAATGGAGAAAATTTAATTTTCGCATTTGATTTGTTTAAAATTGAAATCTAAAAAATTTAATTTTCGCATTTAATTTGTTTAAAATTAAAATGGAGAAAGTTTAATTGTCGCATTTAATTTGTTTAAAATTTTAAAAAACATTTTTTTTCGAATTATTAAATGTGATCATTCATGTTTAAACGATTTAAAACTGTAGCAGTTACATAATTACAATCTATTTCATTTTTTTTTTGCACTTGCATGTTTTCACTCACGGAGTGATATGTTAGGCGATTATAACACTCTTTGCGTGTTCAAGTTCAATTTCGGATGTCAATGTGACAAGCGTTCTATCGCTCTCCTCGCCTAAAACTAATGGACTCAATCTCATTTCTATAGTACATACATATATCATAAAATTGTGATTATTTTACCAGGATTAACATATTCTTTAGTGAACATACATGTCTGCGGACTCAACCTGGTTTATTTATTTAATTTTTATTTTTTAACATAGTTCACCCCAAACAAGGCAGGCCTCCACTGTAGATGTAAGGGGCTACTGAGAAAAAGAAAAGGGGAGAAGGTAGGGGGCGGTCAACCTAGATTGGGATCTGTGCAGCGAGGTGTCTGTTTACATTAGTTTTAAATTTCTGCATGTCTGTACTGTTGGGGAAACAGGGGGCAGGGAGGGAGTTCCAGAGGCCAGCAGTACGAGGAAAGAAGCTATTTGAGTAGAAGGCTCTCCGACATCTTGGGACCTCCAGTTCCTGTTTTTATAAATCTTTTAGAACCATGTTTCTGTTGTTGAAACTGTTAAATGAAATTGATTTAGATTGTAGAGAAGTTTGTCCTTTTTATTTTACTAAAGATTAACCACTTATCCTCGAGTAGCTATTTTGGCCTTGATAAGGGTTAATGAGTGTCAGGTGGACGGCGAGATAACACTGTGATGATTGGTGGAAGGTTGACAGAATTTCATTATTCAGAACGACGGCTTAACAAGAATGTGTGTACCTTCGACTTGAAAACAACAATGTTATAGTCATCTGGGAAGCAGCTCCACGGTAGTTAGTTCCACAGACGAGACCATTACATTAGCAAGCATTATTGAATAACACGAGTGTTTTTTGCTTGATAAGACCTTTTATTTTTTTCAATTTTCTAAATAATCCGTTTAGTATTTCAGTCAAATTGGTGTATTTAACTTCCGTAGGTGTCTGGTTCCACTTTTCGTTCCTTTTTTTTCACGAAAAAATGGAACAAGAAACCCTAGGAACTTACATACACCAATTTGACCGAAATACTAAATGGACTATTAAAAAAAATGTTAAAAAAATAGTCATATCAAGCAAAAACACTGAATACTTTATTTATATTTGCCTAAATACACACAATGTATCTATCTATATATCTATCTCTCTCTCTCTCTCTCTCTCTATATATATATATATATATATATATATATATATATATATATATATATATATATATATATACCGTATTTCTTTATTGGGAGAGTTTCCCAGCAGAGTGCTCAATTATTAATGTAAAAGTAAAATTAACTAGATAATTAATAAGAGCATGATATTTATTAATATTAAATAAAGTGTTACAACAACAAATAATAATTTTTATATATATATATAAATTATTTCCACAATCAGACAACGCTGCAGCCCACAACCCATGAAAGAAACAAACCATGAAGATATTTACACACTCCGTTGTGTCGCATTGTATAATAGCCATTCCCAAGGAGAACCTTACAACTGGATGTCAGGTGGCTCACACACTCCACTTCTGTGTGGCAGAACCTTCACTTGTTATTGTAGCTGAGACCACTCATCTTTTTAAAGGCATTGGTCATCAAGCCTTGATCTTGAGCAGCCATTATCATTCTCTCCTGATCATAATGGAAAGATCCTCTTTTCAGCCAGTCTACAGAGCCTTCCTTATATATGCCTGGGCTTTTTGGCTAAGATCAAAGTGTAGTATCTGTTCCGATGGATACTGCACCCCATAGACTGGTATTGGCTTGGCCTTCGGAGCTTGATTTACGCCGGTCTATGGGTCTGTCCTGTGCAGTTCTAGGAGGTCCACCCTCCCAGGCTTCGCCTCTCCTCTTTGGGAAGGAATAAGTTTATTGTTTACTGCCTGAGGCGTCCCTACCAGGGAATGCCGACGGGGCTGCCCAGGCAATTTTTAAACCCCACTTACCCGACCTTGGGTCACATCTTACTTGTAGGAGTAAGATAAAAACTGGCCTTGTGCCTAACTCCTTATCTATATATTCCTGGGATAATTCATCTAGGAAATAGTTAGCACGTTGTTGGTTGGCCCATTCTTCCAGTTTTCTGGAATGGAAGGCCTTGATGTATTTCTGACGGCTTTTGCGGGCTATTTCTTTGACAGGATTGTTGTTTGTTTCTGCCGCATTTGTAAGACAGTCCTGTCCAAAATGTTTGGCCAGTTTTGTGATAGAGGTTGTTCTGCTTGCTCTGGTCTCTTGATGTTGGTATATCATAAGGTTTGGTTCTGGGAGCTCATCAGATATATATATATATATATTAGTGTGTGTGTGTATAGGGGTAGAGATCTTAATAAACTGTAATTTCAATGACGAAAACAACCGTGGAGTTTTCACGGGGTGTCGCTTGTTAACAATCGTACTAAATTCATGAGGAGAAGGCGAGCGAACATGAAGTCGTGGCTTTTAGCACACTAACAAGCCTTCGTCACTCGGCAGCAACAGCGGAGGGGAGTCGTGACATATTAAACAGTCGCGATGAAGGAAACTAAAACAGTTTACTGCGGGTGTGCGTGTCTGGCAAACTATTCGATCGAAAACATTTCTTTCCCTTTTCAATATTATTTTTTCTCTTCTAACAATGCGTTTATAGTTACACATACTCGTTTTTCGATCGATAGGACATAAACGGAACGTGTCCTTTTTTTTTAAAAAAATCGATATTGTATATAATATACCAATATTTCTAGAAGTAGCGGACCCCATGGTACTTTCTGAATCAATCTCTATAATTTACTGTTCATATTTATTTTTTAAATACTGTCTGTCAGTTAGTTTTATACATTAAATCCATTGCTCTTTCTGATTCTCGTAAAGTCAGTTCTCTCTATCGCCCGAAACACTTTCTCACATATGAGGCTTTTTCCCTATCTCTAGAAATCTACTATCAGATTTTGTATGGAGAACTGTCGTCATATTCGAGTTGGTGAATCTCTGTCCAATTTGAGGGTTGTTGATAAGGTGCAGAAACGTATCCGTAATTTGATTGGCCCCATCCTTTCTTCTTCTCTACACCCTCTCTCTCACAGACGTGATGTTGCTAGTCTCAGTCTTTACTATAAATACTATTATGGCATTGTTCTTCAGAATTATGTGATCTGTTCCCCGCTTCTTTTGTTCCAGCTCGTTTGACTCGTTGGTCTAGTAGTCTTCACCAATTCGCTGTTTTTTTTATACCTCGTTATAACACCGCTTCCTATTCCAGTAGCTTTTTTTCCAAGAACTGCAGGCTTGTGGAACTCTCTTCCTGCTGACTGTTTTCCTCCTACCTATAGCCTTAGTCTTTTGAAGACTATGGTCAATAGGCATCTCCTGTCTTTGCAATAATCATTTCTTTCTTGTTAGCTCCTTACATCAAGTGGCTTCATGCCTTGTCTGAAGCGATTTCCATTAAAAAAAAAAAACATTTAAAAAAAATTACTTTCTTCTTCCGTAAAAATCAACGAAACGAATATGTCTTTTTTATTCAAAATTGTTTGTAGCAATTGAATTCGTTTTGAAACAAATATTCTCCGTCTTCTTACCGTAAAAAAGCATTGTCAGGGAAATACTCTACAACTCAATAAAACGAATGTCACTTTCTGAAATGCGTCTATTAAAAAAAATTGTACTGTTTTATTCGACGGGACGAAATAATTTGATTTGGGAACAATTAATTTTAAAGTTGATGAAGTCTTAACCTTAGCGACATCTAATTGAGCACCAATCAGATGCCGGAGAGCTTTTTACTCCAATAGCTTCGTTCCTCTTGCTGCCAGGCTCTGGAACTCCCTCCCTGCCCCCTGTTTCCCCGACGGTACTGACATGCAGAAATTTAAAACTAATGTAAACAGACATCTCGCTGCGCAGCTCCCAATTTAGTTCCCCCCCCCAAAAAAAAAACTTCTCCCTTTTTTTTCTCAGCCCCTTACGTATACAGTGGCGGCCTGCTTTGTTTGGGGTGAACTTTGTTAAAAATATATATATATATATATCGGCCGATCTCATCTTTTAATGTGTGTGAAAAGTGATAACGTACGTACGAACATGAAATGTCTCCCCGTATTATTATAGAGATTTTAAATGTATGTGAAAGGTGATAACGTACGAACGAACATGAAATGTCTCACCGTATTATTATAGAGATTTTAAATGTATGTGAAAGGTGATAACGTACGTACGAGCTTATGTATTATTATATAGAATACTAGCTAACATACTGGACACAGCTTGTGTAAGTGGTGTTCGTACCAGTCGAAAATACGTCCTCAATAATCAGGCCGACGTTGTCTTTGTTGCTGTCGGGCTGAGGTATTGTTCTGGGTCATGCTAGGACGTCTACCCTCACATGTTTTCTTGGCCTTCTGGCTAAGATCAAAGTGTAGTATCTGTTCCGATGGATACTGCACCTCATAGACTGGTATTGTCTTGGCCTTCGAGGCTTGATTTACGCCGGTCTATGGGTCTGTCCTGTGCAGTTCTTGGAGGTCCACCCTCCCAGGCTTCGCCTCCCCTCTTTGGGGAGGAGTAAGTTTATTGCTTACTGCCTGAGGCGCCCCTACCGGGGAATGCCGACGGGGCTGCCCAGGCAATTTTTAAACCCCACTTTCCCGACCCGACCTTGGGTCACATCTTACTTGTGGGAGTAAGATAAAAACTGGCCTTGTGCTTAACTCCTGGAGAGGAGTAAATCAATACCCTCACATGTTTTACCTTCTGTCTTTGAGAAATTGTTAGCTTATTGCTAATCACCTGACGCGGTCCTTCTGGCGAATGCCGACGGGGCTGCTCAGGCATTTTTGTAGGCCAGAGTGCATTCTCGTAGTGCGCTAGCTTTTCCGAACCTCACCTGACCATAACCTATTGTTTGATATTTAATTTTCGTAACTTTCGTAATGTTCTCCTAGTTTTAAATTTAATCTTTAATTTAATTTGAATTTAACAATTAACCATTATCATTTATGAACTTCCGATATGAGTAGCCCCTTATTTTAACCATTCATTGCCCCCATGGTTAGCTCTTGCTTCCACGATATCGTCACTCCTAGGGGAACCATCTCATCGGGCACTCTATATTTACAAAGATCTATAAATTCGACATTAGGTTTGCTGACTGAGGACAGAGCGGTAGAGAAATTCCTAACTAAACGCGCCGAATTTGCACATCTTCTAAAACTGCCGGTATCAATGATTTATTGAATTTTCACTGGTTAGAATTACCCGTAATATATATATATATATATATATATATATATATATATATATATATATATATATATATATATATATATCGTACATGTATTGTATTAGTTTCTGTAAATGTAAATCCGTAGAAACTCAAGTGTTTATAAAAAGTGCTCAATAACAAGTAGAGCTGGTTATAAGTATAAATTTTTATTTATACAAACATTATTTGAATATATATCTAGAATATTCTTATTTCTTTATTTTTTTATTGAATATACATCTAGAATATATTTATAAGCACGTATGTATTCTGAATATATACTTGATTGATAGTGGATCTGTGTATGTGTCCATGTTTAGATGTGTATGTATATCAATGTCTGTTTATTTATCTGTTTGTTTATTTAGGTGCGTTTGGGTATGTATTAGAGTTTGTTTATATATGTGTGATTCTTGATATATAGATAAGATATTTATACTGGAGTGAGTCTGTAAAGCTGGGTAGGCCAGAAAGCAGAGAGCAATAAAATGAGGACACGCCATAAAGGGTAATAAAAAAAGGGACAACCACTAGCAGAAAAGGTCAACTAGTGAAATAGGTAATCCGATACTAATTCATAAGAAATAGAAAATACTAAATCCCAAAAAGAGTTATTTAGGATATAAAATTCTTCAAATCCATCTATTTCTCGAAAATTCTTGGTCTGATTAGGTTGACTTTCTGGGAAAAGTGCAACCGAAACATGTATGCACATATGTAACCAATAATGTTTGTATAAATAAAAATGTATACTTATATATATATATATATATATATATATATATATATAAGTGCAGATTCGTCGTCCAAGGCTATAGCAATGCGATGTGGTTGCCGTAAGATGGAAAAGTGAAAAGAAATAAACGCAGGGAGAAAGTGAAACTCAAAACGATTTATTAATAATTTCACGAAAACTGATTAAATACCAAATAGTAAATACTGTCCGGTAAGTAACAGTTCGGCAAAGAGTAATCTTAAATTTTCGAAAGAAAAACTTTCATTAAACTACAATCTCCTTTTATATATATATTTATATATATATTTATATATATATTTATATATATATTTATATATATATTTATATATATATTTATATATATATATATATATATATATATATATATATATATATATATATATATATATACCGTGTGGGCTAGGACGTTGGAATTTGAGTTTGAAATATAACTCGTGTTCCGGGGTTCGAGTCCGGCGACCGGTGTGAATAATTCTTCTATACACTGACGATTCCCGTAAGGATTAAACGTATACGTATGTAGATATATATATGTGTAGATATATGTATATATATGTGTGTGTGTTAGAGTGAAATAGATTTCAGAAGGAAATCAGAGTATGAGAGTTCAATGTAATAAACAGAGCAAGAAAGTAACACGGAATCACATAATCACCGGAACCAACATATATATATATAAGTTATGAAAATATATTTATGGCAATTAAGCGATACAGAAGCTTCCGCGTTTCATCCACGTAGGGAATCGTCATTTTAGCCTGACGATTCCCTACGGGGATGACACGCGGAAGCCTCTGTGTAGCTTAATCGCTATAAATATATTTTCATAACTAACGTAGCTCTACTCACGTATTGAGCACTGTTGAAGTAAATACTGAAAATTGATACATAAAAAATTATATCACCTAATAACATTTCATGTGGATACATGAAATTATATATATATATATATATATATATATATATATATATATATATATATATATATATATATATATATATAATCATAACTCTCTTTTCTCTCTGTGGCTCAGTAATCCAATATTTGAAGTGCTTCCGTTTTAAACTCATAGCTTTTAAATTAGTCAGTGAGTACCTGGTGCTGACAGAAATGACGTTTACTTTTAAGTGATGGATTGACACCCAAATGTCACGAGTTCAGTTCCTGTCAACGCCATTATTTATTGATTAATAATTTAAAGATGATAAAAAAAAATCGAAAACAATATTGAATTTTTCATTTCGCCATGTAATTTTATCATAAATTATTCCCAACATACGTTTTTTTTCTTCTTTTATTTGTGTTTACAATCGTTGCTAAGCAACGTTTTCGTCCTTGCAACACACGTTTTCCCTTTTAACAGAGGAATCCTTTCAGTCTCTTGAAATCAATGCTAACTCTCTGTCCTATGTCTGTAGTGAAGCAATGTTGCGCAATCTCTAACTGCACTGCTCCCGAAGCGACATTGCTTGAGTACGGTGACAAAAAGTTTATGACAACTGGAAAACAATGCCGGGATCATAAGTATATTTAGCTGAAAATGACAATTATTTTTACGGAAGAAGAAAGTCATTTTTTAATGTTTTTTTTTTTTAATGGAAATAAGCCGCTTGATGTAATGAGCTAACAAGAAAGAAATGATTATTGCAAAGACAGGAGATGCCAATTAACCATAGTCTTCAAAACAGTCAGCAGGAAGAGAGTTCCACAAGCTTGCCGTTATGATTTTTAGATTGGGGGGTCTTGTTCACAATATGCACAAAATAACAAAATGATCCCCGACTTTCCGGCACATGTACACTTCCGCGAGTCCAAAAAAACTGACCCCCCCCCCACACCAAAAAAAAAAAAGCTAGAAGCGATTTTCTTTTTTAAAATCATTCAGAACAATTTTCCTCTGCTTAGAATTTTATTTCGCAAAGATCGCTCTTTGCTTGAACCTTGAATTATAATAAAATTTGATTGACACCTTATTTTATTACTTCATTTTATATTATAATATTAATGCTCTATCCAGTATATTGAGCTTCAGTTTTTATCCGGATGTTTCACTAATTATAAGATATTAGTTGACGCTTATATCTTTTGTTGGATTGCTTCATATAATATATATATATATATATATATATATATATATATATATATATATATAAAGATGGATCACACATACGTAGGAAAACGTTTTTTAGAAAACACAAGAAACATTTTTTTAATATATTTATTAAATGAATATTTATCGTCTGATGTTGACGAAATCGTAGAAAGTGAAATTAAATGCGCGGTGTACGCAAATTTGAATAGAAGATAGGTCACACATTTTTTTGGTTGTTTTACAAGTACTTCCATGGAATATTCTCAGAACTTTCTGCGCATGGGCCCCTCAACGTAAATACCCCTGACCAACTCGACAAGCAGCAAAATCCCACCCCTTCACTATAGAGATCCTCAGATGCCGGAAAACTTACAAATAGCTTCTTGCATCGGACTGCTTGCTTTGTGAATTCCATCCCTGCTCCCTGTTTTCCTGACTCCACCTGCATCAGACTGCTTGCTTTGTGAATTCCATCCCTGCTCCCTGTTTTCCTGACTCCACCAACACGTAGAAATTTAAAATGTAATGTAAACAAACATCTTGCTGCCCAAATCCCCATTCAGGATTCCCACTATAATTCTGGCCTCTAACCACAGTATCACCTAACCTCTCAGTGCCTTGTTTGAGCTGAAAGGAGAAAGAAGAGCCTTTTTTTAAATGGAAATCGCTCCAGACAATACATGAAACCACTTGAATTAAGGAGCTAAAAAATACTACTTCAAGGTCAAAGTGTTCAATGGATAGATTCTGACCCAGAAAACAGCAATTCTTCCCCCTTTGTCAGAAACATTGCTCACGGAATGTGAGGACTAAAGGACAAAATAAGGGAAGCGAGAGTTAAAAGGCTGCCGAAAGTAAACCCAAGTTAGTCACTTTCTACTCTCCATAATATTCCAAACTTATCCTACAAAAATGTGCTATTTTGATCAGCCCGGAAAATGTGCCATTTTATTACCATTTTCGTGCATAATTTGTTACAGAAATTTTAGATGCCAGATCTGACGTGTTTCTCCTGCCAAATATTATTTTTGCTCTAAACAAACGGAAATAACAAATTGGAATAGTCCATAATAAATAAACGGGAATATCACCATGAGTAGTAATACTATTTAATCCGTATTTGAAGAGGAAGAGCGAGGGGGGTGACAATTTTGGGAGTTTGTTCTTTCTTTAATTTTTTTTCTAATGTTTAGCTGGCTTTGCAAACTCAGTTTTTTTCCTGATTCAATCAATCTAATCCGATAATCCGAGCTCTATCTGACCGAACAGGGCACATTTTTTACTAGTATGTATATATATATATCATGATGGCTCTTAGTAGTAGTAGCAGTACTACTACTATTAGTAGTGGTATGCTTATAAGTAGTGGTGGTATGCTTATTATTATTATTAGTGGTGGTGGTATGCTTATTATTATTATTAGTGGTGGTGGTATGCTTATTATTAGTGATTTGCTTACTATTATTATTAGTAGTAGTATGCTTATATTATTATATTAGTAGTATGCTTATATTATTATATTAGTAGTAGTAGTAGTATGCTTATATTATTATATTAGTAGTAGTAGTAGTAGTATGCTTATATTAGTAGTAGTATGCTTATATTAGTAGTATGCTTATATTAGTAGTAGTAGTATGCTTATATTAGTAGTAGTAGTAGTAGTGGTGGTATTTTTTATTACTTTCTATGAAAATGAGTTATCAATGGGAGTGGCCATTGTTGTTTAATTTCTAGTTTTCCACCTATGCCTTTTATTATCCTTCCTATTATCTGTCATCATCTGTATAGGCCGCTGCGGGTGAACGGAAGAATCTTGGCGCAAAGTCAGACACAAGGTCAGTTTTTAATGTGGGTAAAACCAGCTCCCCCGATAAGGGACACTCCGGGAGATGAGAACAAAAGTACCTGTAGAGTCCCGTCGGCACGTGCACACGACTGAGGGCGCGACAGGCAACATTAGTGCAAGTCTCTCATCTCACACGTCGACGACTCGCGAATGGGACACATTCCAGCAACATACTTTTAGCCTACGTCATGTCTAAAAGTTTATCTTCAATCACATGTTTTAGGCCGCCTACTCTGTGTGTGTTTGTGACGGGGGGGGGGGGGGGGGGGGCGCTTAATGAAAAGAGTTTATTTACTTGCCGCCCCACAGCGACAAAGTCAAAGTTTTTAACGAGAATCCAGCTACCTCTCCCCTCAAAATGGGGGAACTCTTGGTGGGTGCACCTTCGCACTAATCCATGATCAGCTCCAGCCCCTGTTTTCATTTCTCGGTGAGAACGCATCCGCCGATCGACAAAGGAAGAAGTTAATTCCTGGGAGGATGTCCGACCAGAACAGATACTACACTTTGATCGTCGGTCCGAATGCCATTTTATTTAATGGGCTTTCCGCAAGGCTGGAAAGTGGAGAAAACCAGCTCCCCTCGAGGGTGTACTCTAGGTCGAGAACAAAAGTAATCGAGAACGGACCCGTCAGCATTCCCCGGTAGGGGCGCCTCAGGCGATAGGCAATAAGCCCCACCCTCCTGAAGGAGAAGGTGTTGCCTGGAAGGATTGCCTTCCAAAAAGACCAAAACCGAGTATACTTTGATTTTTTTTTTTTTTATTTAAAAAAAGAAAAGAAAGGTAAACAAACGTTACAGATTAGGCACAGCGGCTAAAAGCGTCATATGAAGGGCAATCGACTGTTATGGTTAGCACTATATCCTTGCACATTGCAGGTTTTATTTACTCCTCTCCAGGAGTTAGGCACAAGGCCAGTTTTATCTTACCCCCACAAGTAAGATGTGACCCAAGATCGGGTCGAGAAAGTGGGGTTTGAAAAGCCAGCGCTCGAGAGGTGAGCACTCTGGCCATTTAAAAATTGCCTGGGCAGCCCCGTCGGCATTCCCCGGTAGGGGCGCCTCAGACAGTAAGCAATAAACTTACTCCTCCCCAAAGAGGGGAGGCAAAGCCTGGGAGGGTGGACCTCCTAGAACTGCACAGGACAGGCGTGCAGTATCCATCGGAACAGATACTACACTTTGATCTTAGCCAAAATTGCAGGTGTTCACATGCCGAATTCTCTAGGCAGAGTTCTGTTGCCACATCTGAGGAGGTGCCACTCAAAGCACCCTTTCTCGCCGAGGCAAAGTACAAAACCGACTTCGAAATCTAGTGAGCGATGTCCTCTTCTCTTCCCCCAGGTTGCTAGTCTTTCTCTACTCCAATCGATGATCCCCCCTCTAAAACATTCACGGCAAAAACTCGTCTAGCTACAACCACTGTAAATAATTTTCCTTTCCTCCTCCATGTACCTAAAAAAAACAGAACTTCCATGAGCAAAGTTTCTTTCCGATAACTACCAGTTTATAGAACAATACCGCCCGACTGCTTCCCATCTGACTACAACATGGTCGTTTTCAAGTTCAATGTTAACACGTCCTTGTTCAGCCATCCTCTTAAATAATCAGATTCTGCCCAGTTTCAACCATCGTTACTAATCCTGCCGATGTAATCTCACCCTCTACCTGACAACCTCATTAACCCTTATCCTCAAATGGCCTTTGGGCCTTGATAAGTAGGGGCTCGTTAGTATATTAAAAATAATGGATACCTGCCCTTTTCAATATTCTAGAGATGCATCCGTTCCTTTACTTTAATTAACTGCAAAAAAAAAAAAATAACAAAAAAGCTTACCCTAATCCTAATCTTAACCCTAACCCTAATCCGACTGGCAATCCCCCCTTTAGCCTAAAATTAGTGCAGCTTCCAAAAAAAAAAAAAAATAGAGCACCATCTTGGAAGATGACTGGAACGATGAATTTAAAGTGACGATAACAATTTTATAGATAATAAATATTACAATCGGTATCCACATGTGAAACCTATACAGGTAGATAGAAAAGTAATTTTTCTTGCGTTTGGTAACGGTTATTTGTTATATATTTGTTCTCTTTTTTTTACCTCTTCTTCGTTATTAACTATAATGCGCTTTAGCCAAAATGTCTCGTCCTTTCATGAAATTGTCGGTCTGTCCCGTTTACAGTAGGAATATTCTTATTGGTCTGTCACGCTCGCGTTTGAAATATCGTTCGCGTCGGTCTGTCACGCTTAACTTTGCAATATCTTTGTCAGCGCTACACGCGCAAATTAAGTGGATGCGTCCTAACATAATTTCTTTTATGTTTGATTTATTTTATTATCACGAACAGCCCTGGTTTTGTTGTTGGCAACACCCCTCCTTCTTTCACCCACCAACAATCAATAAAAAAAATGACAATGACAAAAAAGGAATAGGAACGTTTTTTTACGGCTCATGTCTGCACACACCATGCATACTTAGATTATAGATTTACGAGTACTCTTAGTGATTATATATAAATTATTAAGAATATCGGCCATTTTTAACAAGAGCCAACAAAACAAAAAAAGGCGTATTGATTTACTCCTCCCCAGGAGTTAGGCACAAGGCCAGTTTTTATCTTACTCCCACAAGTAAGATGTGACCAAAGATCGGGTCGGAAAAGTGGGGTTTAAAAATTGCCTGAGCAGCCCCGTCGGCATTACCCGGTAGGGGCGCCTCAGACAGTAAGCAATAAACTTACTCCTGCCCAAAGAGGGGAGGTGAAGCCTGGGAGGGTGGACCTCTTAGAACTGCGCAGGACAGACCCATAGACCGGCGTAAATCAAGCCCTGAATGCCAAGACTACCAATCTATGGGGTGCAGTATCCATCGGAACAGATACTACACTTTGATCTTAGCCAAAACAACTAAAATAAGTTAAAACACAAAAAAATCATCTAGGTAGGTAAAAGAGTAACTTATCTTGCCTTTGGTAACATTTATTTGTTGCCTATTTGTTTTTTCACTCCTTATTTGTTTTGTTGGCTCTTGTTGAAAATGCTCGATTTCAGTTGTAAATCAGTTGTTGCTATTATTATTATTATTATTATTATTATTATTATTATTATTATTATTATTATTATTTTGTTTGTTTGTTATGCGCCCTTGGGTATCTCCCCTTTAACTATCTTCTCAATTCAACTATTTAAAAAAATATTAAACTCTTAGAACAGTATCGATATCCAGATCAAATTCTGTTAAATATTTCATTTGATAACTCCCAAAAGTGCCCCCTCAATTTCTTGCTCCTACCACTTTCTCTGAATTCATCCAACCTCATCTTAAACTGATTCACGCTATTGCTGTTCTTAATCCGATCTGGCAACTTATTCCAAAAACATATTACAAAAAAACTTAACTGGTTAACAGATCTAGTTTTTGAAAACTGTCTTGACATCCACTAGTCTCTCCATCTTAAACAAGGTCCAAAAAAGAGTCTTTAATCTAATAGGTCCCTCACTATGCACCAAACTCCAGCCCCTGTCCCATCACCGCAATGTTACATTCTTGTGCTTTTTTTAAAAGTACTTCAATGGAATGTGCTACGATGAACTTGCTTCTCTGATGCCCCCCCCCCCCCGACGTAAATTCACTCGACTAACCAGACAATCAGCTAAATCCCATCCATTCACTGTAGAGGTCCCCAGATGCTAGAGAGCTTTCTGCTCCAATAGCTTCCTTCATCGTGTTGCCGCTCTTTGGAACTCCCTCTCTGCTCCCTGTTTCCCCGACTGTACCGACATGCAGAAATTTAAAACTAATGTGAACAAGTATCTCGCTGCACAGTTCCCAATTTAGGATGACCTCCAAAAGTTTCATCCTTATTCTTAGATTCTCAGTAGACCATACGTCTACAGTGGCAACTTGCCTTGTTTGGGGTGAACTTTGTAAAAAAAAAATATATGTTTTACAGAAAATGTATCTTTTTTCTTTTTTTTTTTTCAGTAAAAATAATTGTCGTTGTCAGCTAAAATTTAAATAAATAAAACGAATATGTATATTTCATTCTTTTAATTGCAGCATATACGCGTATTAAAATGGCATTAAACCAAAAAGACTGCAAATAGTAGATTTTTAAAGTTAAAACGAAACGACAGAATTCGATTTGGGCACAATTCATTTTAAAATGGCTAAATTTAGAACATTTATCTAAACAACCCCAGTTTTGGCATTTTGGCTAGAAATAAAGTGTAGTATCTGTTCTTGTACTACACTTAGTCTATTCTGCCCTCGGTCAGTGAAGAAGTACTTCTCGACTGAGTCAATTTAATTTTTGTTCCATTTTTGGTGAACTGGATTTTCCCCACATTAAATATTGACTTCCTGACTCAAAATGCACCAAACATTGATATTTTATTGTTTTTTTTTCTTTGCAAAACTCAATCATGTTCTGCAAAATCCAAAACAAAAAACAACAATTTCCATCCCTCCCCTTTTCTTCCCTCTCCCCTCTTTCTCCCCCTTTCACTCAACCAATCACCATGAATAAATACTTAAACATATAAATAACTTGAAGCATAAAAACCGTCACCAAAATGACCAGATTCGGCATTAAATAACCCAGAAAAGGGTTGATATGTCGTAAAACAACTAAACCAAACCCCACATTAAATACCGATATTGTGTCTGATGTGCCCTCGTTGGGAAGCAAGTAAATAGGAGCATAAATAAATAGGTGTGGAAGGTGATAATGTACGTCCAAACAGGAAATCTCTTAGCGTATTAGTTATATAAATTGTACTGTCCTATTTGGTATGATGGTTTGTGTCCACTAATAAGCAAGGGGTTCAGGTCTCAGTCGAGTCATACAAGACAAATGTTATTTGATGTTAAACACTCACTCAGCATTATAAGGTGAAGATCAAGGGTTAGTGGAGTAATCCAGAAAAAGAGGTGACGCTTTCCCCTACATCTTTGTGTCAGGGATAATGAAAAGGAAGCTTCAGGTTGACCCCGACTATAGTTATACATTTATTTATATATTATAGTGTATAAATCTGGTTTGAACTCTGCGTCAGATAAAATCATGCTCATTGCTCTCCTGTTCTTCGTAAAATTGCTAATCTGTGTGCATGCTTGTCAGTAATCCGAGATTTACGATAAATCTTCGAAGCTCGTCTTTAATCGGATAATCTACAACTGATTTTCCAAAGACAAGAATAAGGATTACATATTCCTTATGGCCGACTGCAAAATCTAAAGAATTAGTATTTTATATATCATTTAGAAGAGATATTGCAGGCTGGCATTAAATAACCAACAACGATGTTGTATGCCGTGAAACAAACAATCAGGTTAACAATTTCATGTGATGAATATTGATCAGATTTTCATGAAAATTTAACCGGTTAAATACTTTGGGGGGGGGGGGGTGGATAGACGTCACCATTAAATAGTCTTGAGCTGGGGAGGGGCGTGATTGATGCATTGGAGACTGTGGACACGGTTATTTTAAGGTTCAAATCCTGTCCTATCTAGTGTTTCAATTACTCACAAGATTATTAGAGGAAAATTTATTCAGTTTTATATATAATACAAAAGTAATATTAACATAGGCAGAGGATGGAACTTTTTGTGCCTCCTTGAACCAATTTATGTTACTTATATTTTGAAGTATCACATAAACCTTTAACCCCCTTTTAGTATTTTGCAGTTATATATATATATATATATATATATATTGGGTATTTAGATCTGTATGGCTAGATTTCCTTCCTCTTATCTAATTACTTTTCTGGTACCAAAGGTACTTAAGCTTTATTTTTTATTTTTTAATGCAACTTTGATTCCTATATAATTTTATTGCTAGCTACCATATTACAGAATGGTTCTTGGATATAGTGTTTAGATAGTATTATTATTATTTTTATTTTTTTATTATTGTTATAATTAATGTTATTTGATATGCAAATTACTATATCATACGATAGTCTTAAGGGTAATATATTATTATTTTATCATTATTATTATTTTTTTATGTATATATTAGTGATATTTTAAGCTGAATTATTTCGACACTTGATTATTGGGGAAATGGTCGTATAATCAGTACCATTGGAGAGCCATGAATATTATAACTGTCCTGTTTTTAAATCTCCGAAACAGTTACATGGTAAACACCTGATGATCCCCGTGTTAATATTAGACGCTTACGTTAAGGTCTCCTGCTTTTGTTTCACTCTTAGATAATTAACCCCCCCTTTTTTAAAATTTTTTAATTTTTAATTTTTTTTTAATTTTTTAATTGTTTAAAATTTTACTTATATTTTTTCGTTTATTAATTTTCCAACGAATGTTAAGTCTGCAATATCTTGGATTTAGTTGGTTTGTCTGGGAATTTAAACTGCATTTTACATTTTTTTTTTTTTGTTAATGACTCAAAGCTTCTTTAGACTATATATATATATAAGTGTAGGTTTGTAATCCGAGGCTAGAGCAATTATATATAGGACCGGAAGGTGGAAAGGTGAACAAAAACAAACGAGAAGAGAAAACCAGAATGAAATCTCAAATCAATTTATTAATATTTCACTTAAAACAGATTAAACACCAGAACAGTTAAAAAAAAAGAAAAGAAAAGGTGAACAGGTATATATATTAATTGAATGACATAATAAAATGAGAAATTAATCAGATTTTATTACAGTTCAAAAACTAGGAGTGATACTGCGTCCTTAACTCATGACTTTTCAAAGAAAATCTTCTTCTCAGACGACCATTACCGCAAGGACATTACTGTAGGTAATAAAAATTAGCTTTGAAAATATATAAAAATATATTAAAAAATACATAAAGATACATATAAAACATCAAATATATGTTTTCGGCCGAAAACACACTTTTTTGTTAAACTTATACAGTTCATTTAAGTCATAAAGTTTAAAACAATTTGAAGAAAAATGTCAAAGAAGTCTGTTAAATTATAACCTGCAGTAATGTCATTGCGGTAATGGTCCTCTGAGAAGATTTTTTTTGAAAACTCATGAGTTAAGGACGCAGTATCACTCCTTGTTTTTGAACTTTAATAAAATCTGGTTAATTTCTCATTTTATTATGTCATTCAATTAATATTATTGCTCTATACACTATATTGAGCTTTGTTTTTATCCTGATAGTCTACTGGTTAAAGATATTATTTATATCTTAAAAGTTTTATCTTACTCAAGTGTGTGTGTATATATATATATATATATATATATATATATATATATATATATATATATATATATTATTGTTCTTGGCGATAGCGACCGGTGTTCCTACGGTGCGTTTTTATTTTTCGCCACCCTGGGCGTTTTTTAGTTTTTATTATTTAAGAATATGCAAATGATCGCATTTTTCCTTTTTTTTAATTCGCCCTTAATCGGACGAGTCATCAATTGATTTTTTTATTAATTTATAAACCAATTTATTGTATACAGATTTCTATAATTAATTTAAAAATTAATTTTTTTCGCGCACAAAAGTGTGTATATATATATATATATATATATATATATATATATATATATATTCACGTTGCGTTTCCCTCACGTAAATTTGATGGCAGTTGTTACATGTGACGGTATATAAGCCGTCATGGGATGTGGGTCTTTTTCGGAAATGTCTTGCTGTGTTTAATGTTTGTTTTATGGTTAGTGATGTGGTTTGTACTGTTGGAATACCTAGTTTGTTAAGTGTGTTGCAGATGGTTGTGTTATTGGAATGCGTGGGTAAGAGAAGAGGTCTGTCTATGAGACAAGTGTTTGGTATTTGATGTTTTTGTGTATTGTTTTTTGAGAATATTTGAAAGGCTTTCTTCTTAGCATTTAGTATGAAATGTCTGGCAATGATTTTAAGGAATTAATGATGTTTTTGATTTCTTCATCTACATATTGAGAACTACAGATTCTAAGAGCACGTAGAAAAAAACCTATTATCATACCTGTTTTTATCTTGTTGTTATGGTGAGAATAGAAGTTTATATAGTAGTTTTGTGGGTGTTTCTACGGGGTACTTTGAATGCTAGTTTGTTGTTGAACTTTCTTGTAAGTGTGTCTGAAATAAGCATCGAGCTGTTTATCTCAGTTTCATGTGTAAATCTTATGGAGGGTTCTACTGTGTCTTTGAGGTTATTAATTTGTATGCTTCGAGGAGGAAAATAAGAATATCATCAATGTATCTAAAGTATTCGATATTAAGCGGTAGTCTAAATTTGAAAGGGCCGGATTCTAAGAATTCTAAGAAAAGGCAGGCCAATACACCGCTTTGTGGTTGGACTTTCTTATAAGAGAAGTGTTTGGTATTTGATGTTACATACAGACGCAAAGTTTGCTCACCACATCTGAAAAAACTTACACAATACTGCACAATACTGCACAAACATGACCTCAGTTCAGTCTTGAGAGCCAATGGACATGTCACCAGCAATCGCATGACACGTGAACCATTTAACTTATTTTTCTCACAACTCGTGCTGATTTTTATACTAATTTTCTTGTCACCATTTCGTGTGTTTAGCAAAGTCTTAAACGCTAAATATTATGCTATCTAAAAGACAGAAACAAAGCAATATCAATATCGCCATTTCGTTGTCTGATTACGTTCCCAAACTGAGACGGACCTCGAAAGGCGACATTAGCGTCTCTAACGACGAACCTCTGAAACGGAAGTACGTGTGCACGTACGGGCAAGATCTCTTGAGTGTTGTGAAAAATCGATATTGGATTCGTCTCGATAAAAGATCTCTGAGATTCTTGAAGCGTTCCTATTGTCTGTCGCGTTTCTGGAGTAGAATGTCTCGATTATTCTCGCAGGCGTATATTAATTTTCCATGACAAGTTATTCGTTAAGAATAATGTCGCTGTGGGATGGAAATGACGACGGGGATAGAAGAGGAAGAAGAAGAGGAGGAAGAAGGAGAAGAAGAGGAAGAAGAAGAAAACTAAACCACCACGTAAAAGAACAGGTTAAAGAGCGCCAACGTAAAAAGAAAAAAAAAAGATGCTTGTTTCCATCAATGCACATATTAAATATGGCAGTTAAAAATAAAATAGCAGGAAAACTATTTGATATACTTACGTATCAGGCGAAAGTAGATGTCTACACTAAAAATTACGGAAAATTATCGAGTAGAATTTAATAAAAAAAAATAAAAATCAATGTTTTCGTATATGTCCGATTCTCGGTTGGACCGACCATATTTTACGTCTTTACTTATCTTCCTCCCCCTTTTACGTAACTCTTCTAAATTAAAGATAGAAAAAAAGGGTTCCGTCCAACCTAGAATCGAAGAGTTGAGCCCATATTAAGATTAATTAATTTGCATATTGGTTTTAAAAAACACATTTTATTAATTAATTATTTGTTATTGTTTTTAATTCAATAATCGTTTTGCTTTTAATACAACGAATACTTCTTTTTCGCAATATTGTTTTATTTCCTGGACAAATATTTAGCACTTGTGTTCAAATATTCCTTTCTTTAGAGGGACCGACGCGTCTTTCAACAAGTTGTGATCTATTTTTAAATGGAAAGTGAAAAGGCAAATTGATTTCTTTCTTTTCCTTTCTTTTCCTTTCTTTACGATCACATTTAAAAGATAGATAAATTTGTATCGAAATTCCTAAAATGTTAATCTATATGAATAACTGATAAAGATTTTGTTTCGTGTTTACAACAAAGTTATGAATGAAATGTATATTAACGTTTCACGTTTTTCATGTAGTTTGCGAAGCGGTAGCGAGCCGGCCAAGCCAGCTAGTTATAAAAGTGAACAGATAATCTCGCGTCTCCATCTGAGCAAAGTCCGTGGGTGCTTATCTAGAATTACGGAGACATTCTAAAAAAAAATAAATAAATAAAAAAACAACAAAGTAAGAAATATCTGTTTGATGCACGTATCTGCCACGGAATGAATATATAGTATACTAATTAATTAAATAAATAAAGTAGTTTTTATTTTATAAAAGAAAATTGAATTTTACCGATTAATGTATAATGTTGATATATCAGCGGCATTATTGGTTATATTCAAGGTAACTAAGGGAGATAACACCCAAAATGCAAGACTTTATTTCTCTATTTCTCAAAAGTTCGTATTATCTCCCTTAAATATGGCACCGATATTTCCCTGATAAAAATGTATTTTCTTTTATAAAATAAAACCTACTTTATTAATTTACATGATTTTTTGTATAGGATATATTCATTCAATGACAGGTACGTACATTAAACAGATATTCGTCAGTTTGTTTAATTGGCAATCTTTTACTATAATCACCAGAACGAAAAAAGGGTGAAAAAACAAAACAAATGTTCAACAAATAAATGTTAGCAAAAGCAAGTTAAGTTACTCATCTACCTACCTGGATAATTTTATTTGTGTTTTAACTTATTTTAAAGGGTGGTTTTCTTGTTCAAAACAGTCGGTGTTGACTGCTCGAAAAGAAATTCAAAATGGAGGCTCGCCTATGGCCAGGACTTGAAAAGCGATAAATAATCGAAAACTAAATATACTGATAGAAACGCATACAATAAATGTCAAAAATCATGCGGAAATTTAATGTTCTATCAGTTTCTGTCAGTATATTGTTCAGTTTTCGATTTTTTATCGATGTTCAAATCCTGGCCATGGACGAGCCTCCATTTTGAATTTCTTTTCGAGCAGGTAACCCCCTTTTTTTTGTTCTGTTGATTATAGTAAAATATTCCCGTTTTATTTATGTATTTTTCAATGTCTCTGTAATTCTAGGCAATTAGCAATAAACTCACCCCTTCTAAAAGGGTGAGAAGGCAAAGCCTGGGAGGTTGGACCTTCTAGAACTGCACAGAACAAATCCACAGACCGGCTTCATCAAGTCCCGAAGGCCAAGACGGTACCGGTCTATAAGGGTTATAGTATCCATCGGAACAGACACTACAGGTTGATCTCAGTCAAAAGACCGAGAAAACCTCTTGGTATTGATCTACCTCCCACAGCGGTAAGATGTGACACAAGGTCGGGAAAATGGGATTTGAAAAGCCAACGCCCTAGAGAAAGAAGAGCGCTCTGGGCGTAAAATAATGCCTTGGCAGTCCCGTCGGGATTCCCCAATAGGGGCGCCCCAGGCGATTAGCAATAACCTAACCCCTTCTCAAAGGGTGAGAAGGAAAAGCCTGTGAGGTTGGGCCTCATAGAACTGCACAGGACAAACCCTCAGACCGGCGGAATCAAGCCCCGAAGGCCAAGACGATACCGGTCTATACGGGTGTAGTATCCATCGGAACAGATACTACACTTTGATCTTAGCCAAAAGGCCCTACCGAGAAAACTTATTTCATATAACGAAGATTTTATTAAAATCGGGCCAGTAATTGATTTTAGTTGGATCTTTGAAAAGGTTCCGGCGTTTTGGGCATACCTATAGATTTTATTAAAATCGGGCTGGTAATTTATTTTTTTGAAAAGGTTCCAGCGATCCCCCCTATAGATTAGTGATAAGAATTGACTTGAGAGAGAAAGAGGGATAAATAAAGACCTGGTCAGAGATAGGTTCGTTTGGAAGTCAATTTCTTAAAGCCATAGACAATAGTTGGACACACCTAGGTCTTACTGGGGAAACCTTACAGCCATATATGAATTTCAGTCGGAAAACTGATTTTAGATTGAGAAGTCGAGTAGATCAATGTGTTATTCTTGGGGATCATTAGCGATGAGTATCGACCACTTTCAAAGCGATCGAGGATACTACTGATTTCTTTCTAGTCGGTCTCGCCCTTTTATCTTTTTTTCTTCTTCCCCGTTGCAAGATGGTTTGGAGAGGAAGCAAGACAAAATCAATACTGGAGGTGGGAAAAAGGGAGATCGATAAAATAGACGTCTGCTCCATAAGTTATCGATTTTCTTCTTGTTGTTGCTGTGCTTGCAAAAATAGCATATCTTGATTGAAATTTATAATGAAATAATATCATAGATGTTAGGGTTTCGTTGCGACTTAGATTATTTGACATCTTTCTTACTGCTGGGACACATTGGGGTGTGTGTATATATATATATATATATATATATATATATATATATATATATATAGGATCAAATATAAACCAAAGTGAAAACTTTTAGTAGATGGAACCTATTGTGAAGAGGATTAGCTCAATATACGAGATAGAGCAATTGTAGAGATAGAAGAAAAAAGAGTGATAAGTATGCGACGATTGTCCAAATTTATTTCAAATTTCCTTTTCCTTTTCCCTTCTTTATTTCCCCCCAACTCACAAAGCGGCTATTTAAACAATCCCGTACCTCATAAACCCTCCCCCCTAACCCCAAATCTTTAACCATTTTGCCTTTTTTGTTTAATTTGGATTTAAACCTTGAATGAGATCATCTGCCTTATTTGGTCCTGGAAGTATATTAAAAAAATGGCCAGTTTCTCTCTTTTCAATCCCCTTTAAGTGCGTCTGGACTTACCTATATTTTGAGCACTTTCTCCACACTGCTCCCACGCAAAGAGTTTATCTTCACATTCTACAATTCATCGGACTTCTTTTCAATGGAAATTTACCACCCGGACAATTTGCATATCTTTTTCACGGAACTTTTCTTTTCATTCACTGCGTTTATTTAACAAAAATTCTTTTAATAATAATTTTCATATTTTTCAAATATTTGAACTTTGGTTTTTTCGAAAGCCAACTTATCCATCTGTATTTCTCCTCTGATGATAAGATTTCGATCTATGAAAAGCCTTGGCTTAAGGAAAGAATAATAAACACTAGTTTATTACTGAATACACCTTGCATTGAACAATTGAAATTTGAAATAAATTTGGACAATCGTTGCATATTTATCACTCTTTTTTCTTCTATCTCTCTCTCTCTCTGTATATATATATATATATATATATATATATATAATTTCTTTTGTTTATTATCTATGTACGTATACGTTTCGTCCTTTATAATCGAGACTCATCAGCATAGAGAAATAACTATTCACTACTGGTCATGCGATTCGAAACCCCGGATTCCGAGTATTTTGCAAATCAAATCCCGACGTCCAGACCACTCGGCCTATTGTTGAACAGCGAATAAACGGTGATAATTTTAACACTTTATCCGGCGGCTTGACGTCATAAGAGCGTTCTACTTATGAAAGGAACGATGCACATATAGCTAGCGACGTCATGCTGTGTTAATACACCCCCCCACACATATATATATAATGTATATACTGCCTGTCAGTCTTGCTCGAAGTCATCCACTCCAGGCTCGGTGGTCCTGAGGATCAAAGTTCGTAATCCCCAGTGCTAAACATGACCGTGCAGCCTTGGGGATTACAATCCTCGCGCCCGCCAAGCCTGGAGTAGAAGATTTCGATCAAGACTGACTGACAGGCACACCCCACCCTCTTATAGAGGGCTAATCAAAGGTCTGTTCAAAAATAAATCGAATGAAGAAGATATATATATATATATATATATATATATATATATATATATATATATAAAGTGGTGTAGGAAAAGTGAAACCTATTGTGAAGAGTATATAGCTCAATATCCAGGATAGAGCAGGTAGAATGAAGAAGAAAATCGGACATTTGCTTGCATTCGGGCAGAATTTTGCCCTGTGTTTCTTCCCCCTACAACTTTTATTTTATTTTTTCAAATTTTAAATCTTGGCCTTTGCCAACTTATCTATCCCAGCGACTTCCTCTAATGATAAGATTTTGATCTTTGAAAAGCCTGGCTTAAGGAAAATTTAACTTGAATAAATTGCCTTTTTTGCGGAATATACCTTACTCTGAGCAATTGAATTGAATTATGATTTGACTTTTGCTTCTCTAATTCCTTTCCATTCTTCTTCATTATATATATATATATATATATATATATGTATATGTATAATATGTGTGTGTGTATAAAAATGATGGAAACTATGTATGGACGAAAGCAATTCATGCAAGAAGAGTAACAATACAAAAAAACGATTGAAACCAATTTTTAAACAAATGCTACATCATTCTTTCACGTGGTTTTTAAAATAACAATCATTTCTCTACTGATGTTTATTTCATATTTGATTGAAAAAGGCGACAGGAGTTGCCGAAATGGGAAAAGAGAAAGAGACGTTGCTTAATATTGAAAGAAGAATTCCACTCCATGTTGTAATGTACGTAAACACCTTGCGTGCTCTCGCTCCTTCTCTCTCTCTCTTTCTCCTTCTCTCTCTCTCTCCTTTTCTCTCTCTCTCCTTTTCTCTCCCTCTCCTTCTCTCTCTCTCCTCTCTCTCTCCTCTCTCTCTCTCCTTCTCTCTCTCTCCTTCTCTCTCTCTCCTCTCTCTCCTTCTCTCTCTCCTTCTCTCCTCTCTCTCCTTCTCTCCTCTCTCTCCTTCTCTCCTCTCTCTCCTTCTCTCCTCTCTCTCCTTCTCTCTCTCTCCTTCTATCTCTCTCTCCTTCTATCTCTCTCTCCTTCTATCTCTCTCTCTCCTCTCTCTCTCTCCTCTCTCTCTCTCCTTCTATCTCTCTCCTTCTATCTCTCTCCTTCTATCTCTCTCCTTCTCTCTCTCTCTCCTTCTCTCTCTCTCCTTCTCCTTCTCTCTCTCTCCTTCTCTCTCTCTCTCCTTCTCTCTCTCCTTCTCTCTCTCTCTCCTTCTCTCTCTCTCTCCTTCTCTCTCTCTCCTTCTCTCTCTCTCCTTCTCTCTCTCTCCTTCTCTCTCTCTCCTTCTCTCTCTCTCCTTCTCTCTCTCTCCTTCTCTCTCTCTCTCCTTCTCTCTCTCTCTCTCTCTTTCTCTCTCTCTCCTTCTCTCTCTCTCTCCTTCTCTCTCTCTCTCTCTCTCTCTCTTTCTCTCTCTCTCCTTCTCTCTCTCTCCTTCTCACTCTCTCTCTCTCACACTCTCTCTCTCACTCTCTCTCTCTCACACTCTCTCTCTCACTCTCTCTCTCTCTCTCTCTAATTTTTGTCGGTTATACACAATTTCATAAAAATCGTTGCTAAAGTATATTTTAGTGTAAAAATACTCATAGCACTGTCAAAAATTAATATTAAAAGTTTTTCAGATGTAAAAAACTGTAATATGTTGCTAAATGTATTTTTTACTTGTTGATAGAAGTGCTAATCTCAGAAAAAAATGTTCAAAAGATTTTTTCCCAAATTTTTATATTCCTTGTTGAAAAAAAAATGTTGAAAAAAGTTTTTTTTTTTTTTTTTTTTTTTTATTCATATGGAATATGATTCAAAATGTCTTCTGTAAAAGAAATTCAGCAAATATTAATTTTTGACAGTTCTATGAGTTTTTTACACTAAAATATATTTTAGCTAAAATCGTAACCCGTTTCTAATTTAAACCGTGACCCCAAATTCATAGAATATGGGGTTAGGGTAAGAGTAAGGGTTATAGTTTACAGGCTCATTTCTTGGTCCAACAAGAATGTTATTTTCATGTTTTTATTTGGGCGGGGTTATAACTTTATTTTCCCTTTTTTCCAGTGCTAGATGAGGAGGCCTACTTCTGGTGGTTGGCACGGTGGCTAAGTGGTTAACGACGCGGACTAAGGGTTCGAATCCAGTTCGTTGCACAGAAATACTTTCATCAAAACCCACACCTGAGAGAGAGAAGGGGAAATTTACATTGTGCACCGAAACTCTTTCATGGTGTGTCGAAAGTTTAATCTCATCTCGAAATAGCCTCGCCTTATTTACGCGGATTTCGATTGGTTGCCGTCTTTCGTTCAGAATGACGACTGTCTGTCACCAACAGTGCTAATGGGTTCGAACCTTAAGGGTCACTTCAAATAGTTGGAGTGACTGACAAACCTAATCTAGAGGGGGGGGGGGTACAGGTTGTGGCAACGTCATTTATTTTGAATCTTCTTTCTCTTTCCCTTTTTCTTTCCCTTTTTTTTCTCTCTCTTTCTCTTTCTCTTTCTCTCTCTCTCTCTCGCTTTTTCTTTCTCTCTTTCTCTTTTTCTCTTTCTCTACCCCCCCCTCTCTCTCTCTCTCTTTCTCTACCCACTCTCTCTCTCTCTTTCTCTACCCACTCTCTCTCTCTTTCTCTACCCACTCTCTCTCTCTTTCTCTACCCACTCTCTCTCTCTCTTTCTCTACCCACTCTCTCTCGCTCTTTCTCTACCCACTCTCTCTCTCTTTCTCTACCCACTCTCTCTCTCTTTCTCTACCCACTCTCTCTCTCTTTCTCTACCCACTCTCTCTCTCTGTCTTTACCCACTCTCTCTCTCTCTCTGTCTTTACCCACTCTCTCTCTCTTTCTCTACCCCCTCTCTCTCTTTCTCTACCCCCTCTCTCTCTCTCTTTCTCTACCCTCTCTCTCTCTCTCTTTCTCTACCCTCTCTCTCTCTTTCTCTACCCCCTCTCTCTTTCTCTACCCCTTCTCTCTCTCTTTCTCTACCCCCTCTCTCTCTCTTTCTTTACCCCCTCTCTCTCTCTCTTTCTTTACCCCCTCTCTCTCTCTTTCTTTACCCCCTCTTTCTCTCTTTCTCTACCACCTCTCTCTATCCCTATCCCTCTCTATTTCCATCACTACACCTCTTATATTTGCCGTTTTTCTTCCTACTCTCCTTTTTGTGACGTTAGTTATAGGCTCCACTTACTTGAAAGAATTTCACTCCAACTCTCACTGTTTTCTGTGTAATCGTTGAAGAATGCAATGGATATTGTAATATTAACCGATTTCTAACATAATTATTACACATCCACCTGATTTCCCATAGAAACATTTCACAGACATTAGTTCAATCCGGCTGTTGATATAATTCTACTTATTTATAAATTGTATATAACAAGCGTATCCCCCCCCCCCGTAGTTAGCACGACCGTACCGCTGCCACTACGCATGCGCTAAACCAAATTCAACTCGGCGGAAGTGTTACTACGGCTGACTTTGTACCTGTAAACAAGAAACAGGTGATAACTGATTTTATTTGAATAACAAATGTTTTAGTCGAGTGGCTGAAAATCTCCTTTTCTCAACAGCCCCTTTCTCACAAAAACACGTTGATAATTTTTCGGTGCTGGTATAGCTTTTGAACCGGACATAACCCGACTTTTCTTTCGGCCTTTTCCGACTGTTTACGTAAACAGCCGGGATATGCCAAAACGATTGCAGAAGGCGAGAAAAGCAGACGATAAGTAAATTGATTGAATCGTAAATTGGCGATTGTCAAGAACTTCCGACAGAGAAAAAAAAAAGTTAAAAAAACAAAAAACAAACAAAATAGTCAACAAATAACACTTTCCAAGGGAAAAAAATTAGGTTACTGTTTGATTAGGGTTAGATTAGGATTTTTTTTAAAATGGTTCGTTTTACTTTGCCTGATTGAAAAACTGGACAAGTACCGCAAAAAAAAATACATTTAACTTTCTTGTGAAAAATAAACAAAACATTATTAATTTTCTTCGTCAAAATATTTTAAAAACTCATAAAAATAAACATACGGTGAGTGTTTTTCTTGCTTTAAATGATGTTTCATTTGTTTGTTTGTTTTCCGTCTACTATTTGTCACCCTTAGAGAGTTCGTATTTAAATATTTATCATAGCTATCTTTCCTTAACCGTAAAAAAACAACAACAAAATAGACAAACGACAAAACTTGCTGTTTATATATATATATATATATATATATATATATATATATATATATATATATATATATATAATGATTGTGCTTTCAAGATGGCAGACTTCTGAGGATCAAACGGGAGTTCAAAGTGTGCTTTTAAACGTTTATCTATCATGTCGCACAACGTTGTATAATTTTTTCAATTTAAAACATTTCATGTACTTTCTGATGAGCTAGAGGTTGACGGATCCATTATCGACAGAATAATGTTGGTTGTTTTACTTTAAGCGAAACGACTCGTAAAAAATAAATGCCCTACAATGTATTTGTTTTGAAAATGCTTTGGAAGAAAAATATAATCTTGGCTTTTGGAATATAAACTTTCCTTCCTTCCTTACTTATATATATATATATATATATATATATATATATATATGAGTTTAAATGTCTTTTGGGAGACAACCAAGAAAAAAACATATACATAGGTTTGACTACCACGACTTTGTCGAGAAGATTGACGATGCATTTGTCTGATACTAGCGCCATAGCCTAACACTTAACTAACGACCACTCCTGCCCCCGATCGGAATTCAGAAAACTCTTAGTAGAAAATACCAAAATCTTAGAATTATATTAGAAGCCCCAGATATAAAAATCAAAAACCCCTAATTAATAGAATTAACTTTAATATCAGTAATAATATTCTAAAATGTTTATAGCTACAAATATAGTTTCGTACTTAGTACATAAATCCCGCCAAAAACCTTCTATAAATACTAACACATGGTCTACACAGGATTAACCCCATTCCCTCGAAGATGGGTCTGAAAGTACTTGGGAGACAAATCCAAACTATGGCAAATTCATCAGCCAATTCCCCTCCGAAACTAAGATCCTGATTCGGACTATTGAAAGGATCTGCCAAAAGATATCTAGACATGAGTTGTGTCTTAGATTCAACAATACTTGCCTGCAAGAGAAGATGCTGCCTAGATACACACACACACACACACATAACGAATACCACGTCCCATAAAGTTACGGGCGACTAATAATGCAATTCTCTGCATCTTCATCACTAGAAGTGAAACAATTAATATGGTCGTATATTAAAAAAAATCAACAAACGCTACAATCACCAATAAAAACAATTATATAAAAATACATTAAATATTTAGGTAATAACAATCGTACATATTTCCAGGAAAGGCGTCACAGTCCGGAGGTAAAATGCCAGACTACATACATCAATAGGGAATGTTCGATCCTGGTCTTAGTTAGCCATGCCGATGACGGCTGTGAGCAAGAAACACGTGTCCATGGATTTGTTTAATGTGCGTATAAAATTATATATCTCGTTTCGGCTAAGCTCAAAGTGTATTGGTTCGGTCCTCGGTTAGAATAAGCAATCTTTCTAGACTAGGACATTTTTTTTTAATTATCTGAATCTAGAGTGCACCGTTTTGAGGAACTAGATACCCCACCCCATCAAAAACCGACCTAATGACGAGTGTCCTCGTGGGGAGGCAAGCAAATTGGATCAAGTGCACTAGGTGTATATATCAAATAGTTCGATACTCTGACACTGATACTACACTCTGAATCTGATCATGAGTATTGATTTACTCCTCTCCAGGAGTTAGGCACAAGGCCAGTTTTATCTTGCTCCCACAAGTAAGATGTGCCCCAAGGTCGGGTCGGGAAAGTGGGGTTTAAAAATTGCCTGTGCAGCCCCGTCGGCATTCCCCGGTAGCGGCGCCTCAGGCAGTAAGCAATAAACTTACTCCTCCCCAAAGAGGGAGGCGAAGCCTGGGAGGGTGGGTCTCCTAGAACTGCACAGGACAGACCCATAGACCGGCGTAAATCAAGCCCCGAAGGCCAAGACAATACCAGTCTATAGGCTGCAGTATCCATCGGAACAGATACTACACTTTGATCTTAGCCAAAAGATGAGTAGAACTGTATAATCGTCAACCATTCGAGCGAAACAATACAGTCATTGTTTTTTATTTGATCGTGGCCTCATCCACCCGATCCTCCAAAAGAAAATCCACATCCGTTTCCGCCCTCCCTTCCCCCCTCCCTTCCCCCCCTCCCTTCCCCCCTCCCTTCCCCCTCCCACCCTCTACACAAATAAGTCTTTCATGTAATTTACACCCCCCCCCCCACCCATCCTCGTCCCGAACAATGCTAGCCTTGTCGATTGGCGTCTTCACTTAATAACAGGCTGTTGTGATTATTCGTGAATGTTATTTTTATATGCTAAGTTTCCAGGAATGTACGAACTGGTGGACTCCCCCCTCCCTCCCTCTTCTTTCCGTACTTGACCACCACCGCCCCCGCTGTACTTGTTAGTCAACGAAAGTGCCAAGGTCAAGTGCTGGAGGCCCGGCTTTTTTGTGTTTTTGTTTTTTTTGTCATGTTTTTATTTTATTTTGTTTTTGTTTTAGACATTAAAATAACGGAACATTTATGTACTTTGATTTGTTTTCTGTTGTCGGAGCCGGAGTCGGCCTTACCTTCCGACTCCGCAACCTTGGTTGTATGTCCATACTTTCCTCCACAATATAGTACGTCAATAACCAGGGTGTTTAGCGGTTGTGGTGCAATGGATACTATCACATACTATGGAATACACCAGCAGTTCAAATTCAATCAAATTTGCTTTATCAACTTATATGATTGTGTGTGTGTGTGTGTGTGTATATATATATATATATATATATATATATATATATATATATATATATATATATATTGTTTAGGTCAAAGTATATTGGTTCGGTCCTCGCTTAGAATAGGAGCGATTCTTTTAGACTGGGACATTTTTAAAATTACTTTTTTAAAATCCTAATCTAGAGTGCATCGTTTTGGGGAACTAGATATCCCACCTCATCAAAAACCGACCTTATGACGAATGTTATTATGTATTACTATTTCATGTATCTACATAAAATTTGGGTATCTTTTACAATAATCCGCAGAGTCGCGAACGGGGTCCAAAAAAACGAACGAGAACGGGGTAAAAAAAAATAAATATGCAACAAGTTATGGTGAGCTACGTCGAGAATAGATATTTTCCTACTTACCTATGACATTTGTTTGTATTTTTACGTAATATAAATTGGTTTTTATTAGATGTAAAAAAAATTCTTGTTTTTTTTTTACATATATTTTCAGTAAAACAAAATGGCGGTATCGACCTTATGTCCTTGCGACCCCCCCCCCCTCAATCGCCATTTTTTTTCTCAACTATCCCTGTGACAAAACTATTGATTTCTAATAAATAGCTGTTGGAACGGTTTAAAAATACAAACAAATGTCACAGGTAAGTTAGAAAATAACTTTTATCGCCTAAAGTTACTTTTATTTGTTGTATATTTGTTTTTTGAGCGTTTTTACTCTGCTGAGTATTGTAAAAGAAACCCTAAAATTTTATAAGGAGATATAATTTTTTGTGTATCAATTTTCAGTATTTACTTCAACAGTGCTCGATACGTAAGTAGAGCTAGGTAGTAAGCTATGAAAATATATTTATGGCAATTAAGCTACACAAACGCTCCCGCGTTTCATCCCCGGCGGAGAATCTTCATTTCAGCCTGAAGATTCCCCCCGGGGATGAAACGCAGAAGCCTCTGTGTAGCTTAATTGCTATAAATATATTTTCATAGCTTACTATATATATATATATATCTATATACTACTAAAAGTCTATGGGTCTTGTATGTTTGCAATCAGCTTTCAGCTTTCCGGTTTTCAACATCCGGTTGCGCATGCGTAAATAGCATCGTCTTCCAATCTGTTATTCCAATTCCGTTGAACTCTTCTTATTAACGAACGCATGAAATTTTTCATTCTGGAAATGTTTATATCGCTTTAAATATAAAACAATTACATTTAATTTCATCAAATAGTTTTTTTGTTTTCTCCACGGCTAAAAACATTCAACGGCAGGACTTTGTAAAGTCTGTCGCAGTTTCAAAAAAGCTCCACCCTTTTAAAAAACAAAAACAAACAAACAAAACAACAACAATCATTATTAATATCAATAGCGGCGGTGAACGAAAACACCTCCCACTTTTCCTCTCACAGATTTCACCACTCCTACTCCCTCTGTTTTCGTTACGTACGCGAGACAGCCGGTTGTACCCCCTTCCTTCCTCAAATCGCCCTTTCATTATTCCGTACTTTCAACTAACAATTTCATTTAAAAGATTATATATAAAAATTTGAATTTAACTATAATAAGTATTATGGTACCTGTTCAGTGCATATTTACCTATAAGTATGGCCAACCACTTATAATTCAGTAACTATAATTTAAAAAAAAAACAATTATAATAAACAGAACGACGCATAGAAATCTATCTATATTCTTTTTTCTACAATTACATTTAATTTCATCAAATAGTTTTTTTGTTTTCTCCACAAGTGTCACGCACATACATGAATTCCATAGCTAATATAACAAACTGACCCAACGGGTCACGGGTGGTCTAGTATATATATATATGTATATAAGTAGAAATGAGTAGACACATTTTAAAAATATTTATATATATATATAGTATTGATTTCCTCCTCTCCAGGAGTTAGGCACAAGGCCAGTTTTTATCTTACTCCCACAAGTAAGATGTGACCCAAGGTCGTGTCGGGAAAGGGGGGTTTAAAAATTGCCTGGGCAGTCTCGTCGGCATTCCCCGGTAGGGGCGCCTCAGGCAGTAAGCAATAAACTTACTCCTCCCCAAAGAGAGGAGGCGAAGCCTGGGAGGGTGGACCTCCTAGAACTGCACAGGACAGACCCATAGACCGGCGTAAATCAAGCCCGGAAGGCCAAGACAATACCAGTCTTTGGGGTGCAGTGTCCATCGGAACAGATACTACACTTTGATCTTAGCCAAAAGGCCAAGAAGTGAACATAAGATGTATCATTATCAAGCTCACTATCCACGTTTGGTAATAATAATTATTATTATCATATAATTAATCAATCAATTTTATTGGCCCCCAAAAATAGCAAAGTGCAGCAAGCCATGTAAAAAGACAGAAGATATTGCATCTATATGCCGTCTGAATGTTTGTCCAAGGCGACTTTAAACTTGGATATGGTAGGCATCTTCACTGTCTCTACTGGGGGAGCATTAAAACGGGCAGAGAATGCTGTCTTTTAAAATTATTATTTTAAGACGCAAGCGACGATTGTACATTTTCTACAGGTGAAGGGAGACCGTGACGAGGTGTTGGGAGTGAAAAACTCCTCTAAAGATAGATTCCTATTGATCATGCTGTATGCTAGAATCAGGTCTCCCGGCATCCTTCACTGCTAAAGTGAAGAGATTTAGTCGTTGAAGCCGTTCTTTGTAGGTAAGCGAAACCATGTAGAACATTATTTTTGTATAAATGACAGCATTTAATTAAAGAACAATGCATTTCCAGTCATATTTACAATTTTCATAATTTGTCCAAAAATAAAGGTTTTATAAACATTTTGACTGAAAAAAAGTTTTAAAAAAACAAAAAAACATTTTTAATAAATATCGCATCTCAAAACGTGGCCTCCAAAGACATTTGTTTGTCGATTTTACAAGACTAGGATAGTGATTCTAGCTAGGAGTAGGATAGAAAGAGGATGACCACCGACCCCCATTTCTCACACTTTTGATGGCCTTGTGCCTAATTTGTTCATATATATTTGAAAAAAAAATATTTTTGCAGATAAATAATTTTAGGTGGATTATTTGTTCTCTCCCCGATTAGAGGGGGAGACATCTTTGTTGACTGGGAAACTTCATTTTTGTCTCATCCAGAGTGCCTCTTTTATGGGTAGATGGATATCCCCACATAAAAAAACTCCAACCTTGTGTTTAACATTGCTCTTGTGGGGAGGCAAGTAAATAGGGATTCCGAGGCTTTACAAATACTTCTGCGGAATGTGCTCCGGGGAACTTACTGCTCTTGTACCCCCTCAACGAAAATAACCCCGACCAACCGGACTAGCAGCAAAATCTCACCCCTTCAATGTAGAGGGGTTTTTTTTAGATGCCGGAAGACCTTTTACTTTAATAAATTCTTTCCTTGGACAGCTTACCTTTGAAATTCTCTCCCTGCTCCCTGTTTTCCCCGACTGTACCAACATGCAGAAATTTAAATGTAATGTGAACAATCATCTTGCTACACAACCCCCCACTTATGACTATCCCTATAAACCGGGTCCCTAATCACAGTAGCCCCTTACTTCTCAGTGGCAATATGCCTTGCTTTTTCTTTTTTTTTTCTTTTTTTTTTTTTTAATGGAAATCACTCCAGACAAGGCAAAGTTTACGAAGTTTCTATTATTAAAGAAGTTTCATTTTTATGGAAATCGCTCCAGACAAGGCATGAAGCCACTTGATACAAAAAGCTAACAAGAACGAAACATGCTTATCGCAAAGGCAGGATATGCCTATTGGCCTTAGTCTTAAAAAGACCAAGGCTATACGTAGGAGGAAAAAAAAAGTGTATCTGTTCCGATGGATACTGCACCCTATAGACCGGTGTCGTCTTGTCCTTCGGGCTTGATTCCGCCAGTCTGTAGGTTTGTCCTGTGCAGTTCTAGGAGGTCCACCCTTCCATGCTTTGCCTCCCCTCTTTGGAGTTTATTACTTACTGCCTTAGGCGCTCCTACCAAGGAATGCCGACTGGGCTGCCCAGGCAATTTTTGTAGGTCAGAGTGCTCACCTTCTTGGGCGCTGGCTTTTCAAATCCCACTTTCCCGACCAGACCTTGGGTCACATCTTACTTGTGGGAGTAAGATAAAACTGGTCTTGTGCCTAACCTCCTGGGAGGAAAACAGTCAGCAGAAAGAGTTCAACAAGATTGCAATTTGGGGGAAAGAAGCTACTGGAATAGGGAGCTGTATAACAATGAGGTATCAAAACAGCGAATTAATGGACACCACTAGACCAACAAGTCTAACAAGCTGGAACAAAAGAAGCGGAGAATAAATCAGACAATTCTGAAGAACACATGCCATACTAGTATTTATAGAAAAGACTGAGACTAGCAACATCAAGTCTGTGATGGAAATTGTTAGCAGGATGTAAATAGTTAAAGGCGTTTCTCACGTGTATGTTTCTGATCGCTACAAATCCGGGCGGATGGATGTAATTAACTTCGGAAAGAAAACAGCAGAAAAAGAAAATAAAAGATTTTATTTCTTTTCTAAAAGGCAACTGAAAACTAATGTAGCCCTGTGCTGTTATTTTTGCTTTTAATTATTAACATATGTAAGTAATTGCACGACCTACTTCGGTGTAAAATAAGTTTCCAAGTATTTACCAACTTCAGCATTGCTTTGCCCTCAAAATAATTCCATGGATTTTTATTTTTTTTAGAGAAAATGTAATCTTATTTCTAAAACAAACAAACAATAAAAGTGGTGTTCTAGATTGGAATAACACTTGATCTGTTTGTGGTTCGCAACTTATAGCCCCACTCAGTGTTGTCAACTGAGATTTTGAAAAATCCGCTAGATCTGAAGAAAAAAAAATCGGTGCTTTTACACTTTAGCGGATACTTCAAATAAAACAAATAGAGGAATATATGTTTGATATACGTGCCCGTCACGGGTTGAATAAATCCTACACCAAAAACGCACGTAAATTAATCAAGTAGTTTTTTTGTTTTTTTTTAAAATTTTTTTTAAATTTTTTTTATTTATCTACCTCCCACAAGGTAAGATGTGACACAAGGTCGGGAAAGTGGGATTAGATAAGCCAGCGCTAGCGAGGTGAGCACTCTGGCCATTTAAAAATTGGCTGGGCAGCCCCGTCGGCATTCCCCGGTAGGGGCGCCTCAGACAGTAAGCAATAAACTTACTCCTCCCCAAAGAGGGGAGGCAAAGCCTGGGAGGGTGGACCTCCTAGAACTGCACAGGACAGACCCATTGACCGGCGTAAATCCAGGCCCGAAGGCCCAGACAATACCAGCATGGGGTGCAGTATCCATCGGAACAGATACTACACTTTGATCTCGACCAAAGAGAGGGCCATTAATACTAGTTTTTATTTTATAAAAGAAAATTAAATCTTAGCGATTTACGAAGAGGACAGCCATTTCTGAAAATGTCAGAAGAGGGTAAAGGAAGGTAAGACAGGATGGGAAGAGGAAGAGAGAAAGATAGAAAAAGAGAGAGAAACACAAATAAAATCCAGCCAAATAGCAAATGATACCAGTACTACATAATCATCGCTTGGCGGAGGGTTCCCGCCACTTCAGAAAAGCAGTCGATGAATAGGGACCGAAACTGCGAAGTGGATTAATCCTGATGGTGTTGTGCTGGGTCCGCTAGCGGAGCCAGTGTTGACAATTTAGTGGTTTTCCCCGCTAGATCTGGAGAGTTTCTTTGGAATCTAGCTAGTAAAATTTGGATTTAGCATTTTTTTTTTTTCTGTAAAATTTGAAGATTTTGTTTACCGCTCACACAACCGCAATTTCATATTGTAATTAACTTACTTTCCGCATTCAGTTCCTTTAGAATCATCATAGTAGACGATTTCTTAAGTTATCTTCCATATATGATAGATGAAGAACAGTAGTAGTGTTACATTTAAATAAAAAAAAAATCCTTATCAACCTCGACTTTATAAATATGTTAAACTTTACGTTTCTCGATTAGTTAGACCCACAATCGTTCATGAATTACGTCCCTTGTTTCTTATTTTACATTTAAATTAAATACAAATAACATTAAAGTAACAAATAATTTAGATAATATTAAAATAAAACAATATGCATAGATATTACGAAATATTATGTATATTCGTAACATTTTTATATAGGGTACGTAAAGTTAAAGTCTAGCGGTTTTATAGTAATTTTTTGGTGCTTTTACACTTTAGCGGATGCTTCAAACTGAGGAATATCTTTCGTATGAATCAGATGATTAGTTTCCCCGATGTTTTTCTAGTTGGAAATCTTTCTGGAAAGACATCGGGTACTTACGGGAAGGACCACGAGAAGGTTGCCAACATCCCTAAGTGAAAGTGGTACTGTGGAACCGACTGGATTCGAACTTGGAACACCCAGGTCCATAGCACGTAAATTAATCAAGTGCCATTTTTACCAAAATTTGTTATTATGATCTAGAGATGTTCTTCTTCTTTCGTGTGAATCAGATGATTAGTTTCCCCGATGTTTTTCTAGTTAGAAATCTTTCTGGGACCGACTGGATTCGAACTTGGAACACCCGTATCGATATCCACTTAACCACCGTCACCTCTCAATCTGACTAATTAACCTTAGATCCTTACGTCTCAGTGGCAATTTGCCTTCTTTTAAGGGAATTCATTTTACACACATATATATACATAGAGAGAGAGATAGAGAGATGGATAGATAAATGAAGGAAGAGAGATCTTCTTTCGTGTGAATCAGATGATTCTGGTGTTGGCATTAGTTTCCCCAGCGTTTTTCTAGTTAGAAATCTTTCTGGAAAGACATCGGGTACTTACGGGAAAGACCACGAGAAGGTTGCCAACATCACTATGTGAAAGTGATACTGTGGAACCGACTGGATTCGAACTTGGAACACCCAGGTCCATAGCACGTAAATTAATCAAGTAGTTTTTGTTTTTTTTATAAAAGAAACTCTCTATTTAAGGTTGTCCATGTACATATTTTATTTACTTTCTCTCCGGGAGGTTAGACACAAGGTCAGGTGTGGGTTTTGATTAAAGTGTTTCTGTGGAACGAACTGGATTCGAACCCGGCACAGCCAGGGCTTCAGTCTGCGTCGTCAACCACTCATGGTCCCTAATTCACACTAATTCACAGTAGCCCCTTACGTCTTGGTGGCAATGTGTCTTGTTTGGAGTGAATAAAAGTTAAAAAATAAAAAAAAAAGAAAGAGAAAAATTTTTTTTTTCTCGGTTGACTTGCTTTGTCCGCGTTTCACGTAGATGATTAAAGTTGCCACAACTTACTGTTTAATCTTATTTATTTGTTTGTATACATATAATATACCATTCTCTTACAACTGGACAAAAATGTCTCCCAACTTCGTTGGTGGTGTGTCGTTTTGTTTTTATCTAATGCGAAAATTATTAAATATGTCTTCAGTGTGAAATTAGGATAGTTTGTATTATTCGGACGACTGTTTCCATCTTGGATGTTATTATCACAACAGCTCAACCTCAGCGACATGTGTTTCTTGGCAGATAGGTACAAAAATTGCATTTTATATATTTTTTTTTATAAGATGAAAATGCAAAACCTTGACCGAAGTGTTCAGATAATTATAAATAAAAAAAGTAAAAAAGTAAAATAATTTGAGATCTCAAGAAAATTATGACTTTGGATTGATTTCTGCCTGGTCATTGGAATGAATCAATATAATATATATATATATGCTCTAAATCTTGTAATACAACTTCATTGAGCTTGTAATTGGAAATTTTCGGATATTATAAGAATGATAAAATCGAAAATATACATTCCTTATAAACACCTACACGCACACACACTTCCTTTATTGGCATGTTCACAACACATTTCAACACACTCTTTCAAACTCACTTATATTCACACATTCCTGACATAGCCAGCTGGTCAATATTCCTACCCTCCAAAAATTTCACACCTAATCCCAACAAAATCTCCCCTCTCCCCCCTCACCTATCTCACCCTTTCGAGTACTTCTTTCATACTCTTACCCCCCCCACCTATTTTCAAGTTATCTTCATTTCTTCAAATGTTTTTCTAAAACTATGATACCACCTACATAGCAAAGACACAGAGTCCCCTCCTCTTTCCCCAGCCCCTCAAAATCCATGCCACACCTAACCATGACAAAAACCTCAGCAGCCCCTCCCCTCTCTCCTACCCTAAGACAAATTCACTAACACTCTCATCCCTCCCCTTTTTCACTGCTGCCTTAATGGTACCCACTCAAAGCTTTCCTTATTCATTTCACTCGTTGCTACTGACTGACTTCTCCCAGCCTGGACCCTCGTCCAGCGCTCTTAGTAGCCACGGCTACTACTTTTCCTTATCAACCCATCATGTCAACCCAATATTTCGATGCACTTGCATGACTTTTTTCTTAAAATTATCATCCTGAGGAAGTCTTACAATAAAGACAAAACGTTGATGAATACATAAAAAATATCTCTTGGTTTTTTTTTTTTCATTTCCCATATATATATATATATATATATATATATATATGAGGAATAAAATACACAATATATCATAAAGTGAAATACCGTGGAAAAAAATATTAAAAAAAGACAAAAGGAAAAACAAATTAATAACAGGAAGAAATTATCATTGATCCAAACGAAACCGGTAAATGTCTCGTTTTGATGATTTTTTCCTGTCTTTTTCTAACATTGCCATTTCTTTACAGAAGAAGGCCATCCCTACAAAGATTGCAATGACCGATTGTGGTCTCGCATATTGTTCAGCAGGCCCGGTTTATTATTACAGGTCTTCATCGCCGTGGGTCTTGTAGGGATATCTGTACATGTAGATGGCCATGCTCTGCGTTTGTACGACACACAGAGCACGTTCTCCTTCTACAAGGCCTGGTTTCAGTGACAAGCCGAAGCAAGATAACAGAGACGATGTAAGGCACAGGTTTTATATCGGAGTTTCTGTCTCCTAGATGGATGATCTAACAAAATCTACGGGCCCATCTCGCCGAGTAGGGTAGCATTGTGCCTGGGTACTATACCAGGTATTTCCACGCTCCCGCTAATATATATATATATATATATATATACAATAATATTTTTATAAATAAATATTAATTATTTAAATACCTACAGACATCGATGTTTCATGCTAATGCAATCTTCAGTGTAGGAACTAATTCTCAACGGTCGGTGGGCGCGAACCCCGATCACAAATCGCCACTGATTCGTAGTCGAGGATCTTATCCATCGGCCATAGTCAATTAGTTAGTAAATATAGAGGAATTTAAAATGTAAATAGCTAATCGGCGACTATGTACCAAGCAGTATAGAGTGATCTTACGAACGGCGTTCGGATCGTGCATATAGCTATTTGCACTGCTTGTTATTAAAGTTACTCGAGAGTGCCCAGCCTTTGTGGGAGGGGGCTGATAAATGATAATATTTTTATAAATAAATATTAATCATTTAAATACCTACAGACATCGATGTTTCATGCTAACGCAATCTTCAGTGTAGGAACTATGTTTTCTTTGTAATGTTAAGCCATGGTGGGAGTATACGCTCTTCAGAGTGCAATCTTAGTATGCTTTTTTTCTTTTATGGGGGATATTAATTAAGGCTGACAGAGACCAAACTGACACATGCCTAGAAAATGGTATTAACAACGGCTCGGCACCCTTCACGGTCTTGGCCTAGTGACACGCAAGCCAGTGTACCGATCAACATCAAGTGAGGATGATTCAAGACATAATCCTCAATTTGGTGACTGGTTTAAAATAAAAGTTAAAAGATTTTTTTTACCGCCAGGGTTTCTCCATTGTTGGTTTTAATTGGGGATAATCCCTCTAAATAACAGTATTACGATTTAACCTGGGGTTGTGGAGTGGACTATGAACGGCGCATGTGCGAGTACCCTCCAACCTCACGCCGAGTGGAGTGTTTTTGCTCATCTGCGGGGTCTTTGTTTATCCTTTTTAGGATGAAAAGAGAAGGGGTTTAAGGAAAATTGACTTTTAATCCTGATTGAGATTAGTTCAGATGACCCGCGGATTCACGGCCTTGACATTGTTCAAAAGGAAAAAACAATGGCGGGCTAATTACTTACGTTTTAGTAATTCTTGCTTTTGAAATAATGGCAGCTAACCCATCTAACATATAAAGCTATCTTGTCGGATTAAAAAATGCTATCTAGCATTTAAGCTGTCAAATCAAACTTTGATTCTGACTAGCCAATTTTCCTTTGTTATCATGCAAGTTTCTTTGAACAAATGTCGAATGTATATAAAATAAGTAATGTAAAATCGACAAACAAATGTCTTTGGAGGCCACGTTTTGAGATGCGATATTTATTATAAATCATTTAAATGTTTTGTTTTTTGTTGAATTCTCTTCCTGCTGACTGTTTTCCTCCTACTTATTGGCTTGGTCTTTTTTAAGGCCAATAGTCATCCCCTGTCTTTGCAATAATCATCTTTCATTCTTGTTAGCTCCTTACATCAAGTGGCTTCATGCCTTGTCTGGATCGATTTCCTTAAATAAAAAAACAAATACGCATGTAAATAATCTTTGGGCCTAAGAGCAAAGACTCTGACGGACGAGTTCATTCGATGGGAAGAGGGGGAAACAAATATAATTTACAATATACCCTGAATTTCAGTTTCTTAAGACCCCTTAATCTTTAGCCTTACATTTGAGACATTTTCTAGATTCGAAATCATGTAATGGATTTTGATCAAAATTAGAATAAGGATTCTAGCTATAAGGTTTAGCAGCATTATATCTTGATTTTAATCTTCGTAAAAAGACATAAGGAAATAAAGTGGACCTTGGGTTTACTTTCGGACGCTTCGTAACTCTCGCTTTCCTTATTTTAACCTTTTAGTCCTCACATGAGTGATGTTTCTGACAGAGGGGAATGAATTGCTGTTTTCTGGGTCGGAATTTATTCATCTACCACTTGTCGTTAGCTATTTTTTTTTTACCTAGAAATAGTATTTTTTATTTTTTTAGCTCCTTACATCAAGTGACTTAATGCCTTGTCTGGAGCGATTTCCATTAAAAAAAGAGTGGTGCAAAAATGTTCTATTCTGGGAATTGATTTTACCCATCCTGGGACGGGTAATCTCCTACTGTGTGTGTGTATGTATGTATATATATATATATATATATATATATATATATATATAGTCTAAAGAAGCTTTGAGTTATTTTAAACAAAAAGACAAAAAAGGAAAATGCAGTTTAAATTCCCAGAGAAACTAACTAAATCCAAAATAGTGCAGACTTAACATTCGTTGGAAAATTCATAAATAAATAAAATATAATAGTAAGTAAATAAAATAAAAAGGGGAATTAAGTATCTAACAGTGAAACACAAACAGGAGACCTTAACGTAAGCATCTAATATTAACACGGGGATCATATATATATATATATATATTATAAAATTACAAAAATAATATTACAGTCTATGCCAATCAACTAGCGTTTCAGTGTTCTCACATCTCTTCACAGACTGAATGAAAATAAAAAGTGAAAAAAAGCCTGCATTGAAAACGTCACCAGAACCCCCCCCCCCCCAAAAAAAAAACCCGGATGTTAAAAGGACATATTGTTTGTCATTGTATAAATGCTCTACTTGTTATTGAGCACTTTTGAAAATATTAGTTTTATGTTCATTTTATTAGTATATTTGAACTTATTAAATTATATATATATATATATATAATTTCTCATTCTATGCCAGTTAATGTGATTCACATCCTATCAAATTATATTTGATATATCATGCCTAAAACCACTTTTCTCACACTTAAAACAAACACAAATTGTACTTCTATGTTTATGTTGTTTTCGTTCAGCAATTGATAAGTTATTTTTCTTGTGTGAGTGAGTTGGAGCAGTGGAGGGGCGACGTGTCATCCCTTGGAAACTTCAAGCCCCTCTTTCAAGCCTGCCCCCACATAACCTCTGACTAGACGTGATGAAATATAGATTTCAAAATTCCTAGAATGGTGTTATGTTTAGGTCATACAATATCAACTCTTTTTTTTTTTTTTTTTCCCCCTCTCTCTGTCTAAAAACAAATATCCTGAGAAGGAATTCTTTTTCGGACAGAAAAAAAAATAAAATCCATTATTTTTTTATTTATTTATTTTTTTAATTTTTTTTTATTTTTTTTTTTATTTTTTTTTTTTTTTCTCTCTAAAAACAAATATCCTGAGAAGGAACTTTTTTTCGGACAGAAAAAAAAAACCCATTTTTTTTTTTTTTGTTCGAACTTGTTCTTTTCATCATCATCATCATGAAAAGAACAAGTTCGAAAAAAAATAAAAAATAAATAAAAAAATAAAAAATGGATTTTTTTTTTCTGTCCGAAAAAAAGTTCATCATCATCATCATCATCATCATCATCGGTTTAACATACATTTTACTAGCTGGCATGTGTTGGACAGCTTTTACAAATTGGCTTCCAAGCTATCCTATCTCTGACCAGGTCTTTATTTATCCCTCTTTCTCTCAAGTCCATCTTCATCACTTCCTCCCATGTTTTCCTTTGCTTTCCCCTGTGGGCTGACCCCGCTACATCAATTGCTCTTTATCTACTAACCCAGGATATCTCATCCGCTCTTTCAAAACCCCCTGTTCTGCATACACACCATTATACAATTCAGATTTAATCTTCCTTCGTGTTCATCAGATCTGAGCTTGTCGTTACGACTTGCGTTACAAATCCAACGTATCATTCGAGTATCATTTCATTCCATGCAACGCATATCTTCAACCCTCAGCGGTAAGTTTTCACTTCCACACATCACACTGCATACATATGCTTGAACCGAATGTTGTTTTTGCTTTTGGGGTATGACCGGTATTAGTGAAGATGCATTTTTGGAAACTTTAAAAAAAAAAAAAAAAATTAATACTCTGATACTTTGAAAAATGTTACTTAAATAATTGTTTAATCTTTTAGATAGAACTTTGTTTTTAATTGTATCCACGACAGAGAGACAAATGTCACACGATATAGTATAGATTATGTTCACGTATATGAACATACCAAGAAGCCATTTTTACACTTGTCCACTATCGTTTAAAAAAAAATAACAGGGATTTATAAAAAATAACATAATCAGCGCTTCTGCTTACTTAAGATAATAATAAACAACCTCTATGATGACATTGTGTCTGAGATGGGTATATTTACTGACAACACCATGCTCTACTCTCGTCATGTCGGAAAAACGGTCACGCATATATCTGAGGCAATGGCTGAAACCTTAGAAAGTGACCTCCAGTCTGTAGTGGAATGGAGTCATAAATGGATGGTAACATTTAATGCTGCTAAGACAAAACTCCTTTCCTTCAACAACTACAAGAAACCTCTTCAACCACCGATAGTCATGGCAAATAACGCCCTACCTGAGAGTCCAACGTTCAAACTTCTCGGCGGCCTAACATTCACAGGTAACATGAATTGGAACAAATACACTGAAGACATTGCCAAGGCTGCTGCAAATAAGGTGGGCTCCCTCTATCAAGCTAGAAAACTAGTCACATCTGACATAATCCTATATCTCTACAAAGCCACTATCCGCCCATGCATGAAGTATTGTTGCCACATCTGGGCTGGTGCACCATCCACCAGTCTCTTCCTCTTAGACAAGGTCCAAAAAAAGAGTCACTAATCTAATAGGTCCTTCACTATCCAAGCTCCATCCCCTGTCCCATCGCCGCAATATTGCATCCTTGTGCTTGTTTTACAAGTACTTCAAGATGAACTTGCTGTTCTGGAGCCCCCTCGATGTAAATACACTTAACCAACCCGACAATCAGCTACGTCCCATCCATTCACTGTGGAGGTCCCCAGATGCCGAGGAAAATTCTACTCCAATAGCTTGGACCCCCCCAACTTTCACCATAATTCTCAGTAGCCTCTTACGTCTACAATGCCAACTTGCCTTGTTTGGGGTGAACTTAAAATAAATTAATAAATAAATAAACAAAATATAAAGAAACTAGTAGAACCTGTTGGAAATTCCATGGTGCTTTCCACATCTACCTGTATAATCTACTGTGAAAATTAATATTCTTTATGAAATAAATATCTATCAGGACCAATAGTATTAAGAAGACACGAGTCATCGCTACTTATTCAAGGGAGATAATCCAAACTTTTGCAAAGTAGAGAAATTTTAAAGAGACAGCGGAGAAACGCGCATAGAACGTTTTTAGCATTCTACTAGTAAGTCGTTGGCGATTTTAAATTCAGCAACGCTGGATGGCATCACAGAACAAAATCGCATCTCGTTAAACATTCTAAAATGTTACTACTGGTTTCATATGTGATTTTGTTAATTTTAGGTTGCTGTGTTTTCATGTAGATAGTTTTAATAAACGTTCCTTGCGCGTTTCTCCGCTGTCTTTTTAAACATTCTCTTCTTTCTCCAGCTTTTTTGTACATTTGCTTTTGACACCTGAGGATGATTCGACGAAGAATCGAAAACGTTCGTGAAACCTATGGAAAATTTATTAATCATTTTTATTTTGATACAAAACAGACCATCAGAAAAAGTGAAAAAATATAAAAAGGTATAATTTAAGAGACAGAATTCTGTTATTTTTAACAATGTTTGCATAAATGAGAAAATGCTGCCTAAATACACTATATATATATATATATATAATATAATGTGAAGGAGTAAAAAAAGTTTTTTTTCAACATTTATTTATTATTTTGTTATTTTATCATTTTATATAACGCGTTTCAAGTGGTGGTCCGCTCTCATCAGATATGTAAATCCATTTGAAGAAATGTCTTTCGATTTGAAAGAGTGTTGTTTCATTTGAGGAAATGTGTTATTGTATATATATATATATATATATATATATATATATATATATATATATTATAATATATATATATATATATTATAATATATATATATATATTATAATATATATATAATATATATATATTCGTTGGCATCCATCTGTCTCAAGTGACAATGGAGTTCTGCGCCTCATATTTGTGTGTTGCCGAATTGCAGCGTCTGCTCTGACTGTGCAAGCCTATCCTGAATCGACAGGCCACTTTTTGCATCAACTCCTCCATAATGCATTTTGATATCTCGGGCATTAGAGAGCGTAGTAGATCAAAGTAGATGTGGCTCGAGTGCATCAGTTTGATGACATGCAACCTCGCTGATATCAACCGTTTGAAGTGGACTGCATGGATAGCAGGCACGAGAAACAATCACTCAAGAGTTCGGGACACTTGCAGCGAAAGAATATTGGATCAAGAGAAAACCGTATTTTTCTTGCTCTACTTTGTATTAGGAAAGGCACAAGGTCACCAAAAATAATATAGAACATTTTTTATAAAATAAAATATAACAAATAATTGCGTTTTTTTTGTTTGTTTTTTTAAATTTTACTCTGTATTCAAACTTGATTTGGTAAAAAAAACAAAAAAACTTAGCGATTGTGCAGAAAAAAATGAAAAATACAACAAACAAATAGACAACAAATAGACAACAAATAATTGTTACCAAACGCAAAAAAAATATATTTTTCTACCTATCCGCCTAATTTTAGGGTTTTAAGTCTTTGAAACCGTTTTTATGTACATTTAATTTTTTTGTTCAAATACGATCGGATTGCATGCAAAATTAAAAATGGCTGCCTCCAGTTTCCGGAAGCCATCAAGTCTGTAACTTATTTTTCTTTTTCATCATTTTCTTCTTTCAATTAGGTAAAAACGTAAACTTTATTGCGTTTGGTAACAATTATTTGTTGTGTATTTGTTTGTTTCTATACCCCAAAAGACGAAAATCCCATCAATCAAACTTCGATTATTTCCGGAAACCCGACCGTAGCCATTATGAAATCTAAGTCAAACCATGTTGTATCTATACAAAAAACACAAAAAATATACAGTAAGGTAGAAAAGTAACTTTTTTTTGCGTTTGGTAACAGTTATTTGTTCAATATTTGTTCTTATCACTTTTTTTTTCTTAACTATACTGCACAATCACCATTTTAGAATTTTATTTTATTTTATTCGATTTTAAATAAATTAATAATTAATTAAATCTAATTAAGACTCTCAATAGGCATGAATTCACTAAACATTGATTCAATTCATTAAATTCCCAAAGCACATTGTTCTAATTTTGTTGCCAAAAATTTGTAATTCTAAACTGATTATTATTTTTTTTTTTCTTTCATAAAATTCTATTCGCCGTTTTAAGTTATTGGCAACCAGAGAGAGGGAGAGGGAGGTAGAGGTTTCCTGGTCTTTTTGTAAAAAAATTTTATTTCTATTTTAGATCTCATTTATACAATATCTGCTTGATTAGTGATTTGCAAATATTTTTTTCTACTACGATTTTTTCTCTTATGTTACTTTCCAGTAGTTTACCATTCTTAAATCCTAAGATGGTAGCTTTGTCTTTGCATACACACATACACACACACACACACACACACATATATATATGTATATATATATATATATATATATATATATATATATATATGAGAAATGAAAAAGCAAAAACCGAAAGTTTTTTTTTATTATGTATTCATCAACGTTTCGTCTTTATTTGTAAGACTTCCTCAGGATGATAATTTTAAGAAAAATGTCATTCAAGTACATGAAAATATTGGGTTGACATGTGTTAATGAGAAGAAGTAGTAGCCACTACTGAGAGCACATTTCCCATTATGCTGGATTACCCTTCCTTTCTCATATATATATATATATATATATATATATATATATATATATAGTAGAGAATGGTAGTTTGCTTGAAGCATTGCTGGGTATAGTAGTAGTAAGTTTTTAAAGGCTGTGGGCAATGCAAATTCCGGGTAAGATGCAAGTTGAAAGGAACAAAAACAATAAATCGATGTATGTTATGTTATGTAAGATTTTAGGAAAAATATATAGTAAGTCGTATTTCGTATTCGATTTATTGTTTTTGTTCCTTCCAACTTGCATCTTACCCGGAATTTGCATTGCCCACAGCCTTTAAAAACATACTACTAATATATATATATATATATATATATATATATATATATGTGTGTGTGTGTGTGTGTGTGAATATATATATGTGAATATTGTTTATTAGATATTAAAGTGCATTTACCTACAGACGACGTCGTTTCGAACTTACGTCCTCATCAGTGCAGGAAGTGGTGGTTTCAGGTGGTCAGACGGGTTCGAATGCAGTTCGTAGATTCAGAAGAGAATCACGATCCTGCACTCCAATCCATTAGGCAAACGGAAATCACCACAGACATTACTGAAATTAAGATATGTTTAAAGCCAGCGGCTAATATATATATATACATATCAATTTAATGTTATTAGTATCTCTCTCTATCTCTCTCTCTCTCTATATATATATATATATATATATATATATATATATATATATATATACTAATGGTCCACCCCATGGCCATCCCTACTACAGGCCAGGCAATCGTGCAACTGGGGTCTTTTACTGGGGGCCATGTGAATTTTCTTAAATATTCGATATAGAAGTTGCAAACAAAGGTAAAATTCCTCTGTGAGATTAGTTTGATGTTTTTATGTGTATGACATACCAAATAATAAGAACCACAATGAGCTAATTGATAAATTTGACAATTATTGACAAATTCCTATAAATGAAGAGACAGGTAATTAGAATAAACAAAGGCAAATGCATATTTCAATGAAGAATTTTTATTTCAATGTTAGATTTTTTTTTAGAGAATTTGTACTTGTGTCAAAAGATCATTACTTGTATATTGTGGTTAAAAAGAAAAAAAGGATCCGCACCAGTTGATGATATCAAGCAGAGAAACAGTTTGTTCAAAAATTCACATGGCCCCCAGTAAAAGACCCCAGGTGCATGATTGCCTGGCCTGTAGTAGGGGCCCAAAAGCCACTCGAGGATAAGGGTTAATGAGTTTTTCAGGTGGACGGTGAGACAACACCGTGAGGATTAATGACGATGGTTGAAACTGGGGCAGAATTTGATTATTTAAGAGGACGGCTCATCAAGAATTTGTTAACATTGGACTTGAAAACGACCATGTTGTAGTATGGAGGGAAGAAGCCCTGTGGTATTGTGTTCCACAGACGGGTAGTTTTGGGAAAGAAACTTTGCTCATGGAAATTGTTTAGTTTTAGATATGTGGAGGAAGAAAGTGAAGTCTGCCCCTGTTTGTTTCTGTATTTTGTATCGTGCTGTCGTTTAAGGCAAATTTTGAGTAAACGCACCTGCATTTGACTCATTTCTTTGTGTTGTTTTTAAATACCGACTTACTCGGGCTATAATCTAAGGGCGTGGGAAATTCTTCAATTTTTTTTTTTTCTTTTTTTTTTTTTTAATGGAAATCTCTCCAGACAATACATGAAGCCACTTGATGTAAGGAGCTAAACAAAACAAAAAATACTCCAAGGTCAAAGACTAGCCAATAATAAGTGTTAGATGGATAGCTTCCAACTCAAAAACAGAAATTCTCTCCCTTTTGTCACAAACACCGCTCATGGAATGTGAGGACTAAAGGACAAAATAAGGGAAGCGAGAGTTCGAGGCTGCCGAAAGTAAACCCAAGGTCCACTGTCTACTCTCCTACGTTTGTTGTTTTATTTTATGTTTTTATAATACTGTAATCTTCCGTAGAAGACACCAGCAATTTTAAGTTATCTCCCTTTGTATTGAGATATAAGAGTTTTATTCTTTTGTGATAAGTTTTTAGAGTGATCTCCCTTTTCTACTCTTACTTTTGTTTTATTTTATATTTTTATAGAACTGTAATCTTCCATAGAAGACACCAGCAATTTTAAGTTATCTCCCCTTGTATTGAGATATAAGAGTTCTATTCTTTTGTGATAAGTTTTTAGAGTGATCTCCCTTTCTACTCTCCGCTCTACTATTTCGTGTAGAATTTCAATTCGTTCCCATTTTAGCACCGTTATTAATCTTTCTATTTTTCTCCATCTTCTCTTTCCAGGTTTGGACGCTGCGTTGTTTGTGTTACGTCGGCATCCTTATCCATAACCGTGTTACTTTCCTTCTACACATTCTCATCGACTGGTTTGTATAGACTCTCATTCTGAGAGGTCTCGCAGCAAGGAGGAGCCATTCTACCACTGGACGCTTCGTCGGAGCCATTCTACCAGTGGATGCTTCGTCGGAAGAGTACAAATACGAAAGAAGAAAAGAAACAAAGAAACACATCAATCGGAACCAAAATTGGAAAATCTACACACATACACACACAAATAATACTTTATATATAGTTTTTTCTGTCTCTCTATCTACATATATACATACATATATATATATATATATATATATATATATATATATATGTCTTAAGTTCTAACGCTTACAGCTTTTATTGGAGGTAAAACTGAACAGATATCTACCGCAAAAAAAGGAAATATTTCCTTTTTTCTATAATAGTTGAACAAGAAAAGATATTAATCGCTGATATCTTTTTATTTAAAACCAATTATTTTTGTTTGCTTTTTTAAAAACAAATCAGGCTTCTTTTTTTTTTTTTCCGAGTAGCTTTTCGTATTTGATTCTGTCGCAAAGTTCTGTGAAAGTTTTTTTTTTTTTAAATATCCGCTGAGTGTAAATTCTTCGCTGCTTTTTCCGTAAGTGTTTTTAAGTGTTCACAAAATAAAAAGCTGATCGTAATCGTTTTTTTAAAAAAAACGTTTATCCTTTAATTAAAAAAAAAAAACTAGAAAAATTATTTGGGCAAAATAGCTATTGTATATTTGATATTTAAATCTCGGAGAAAATTTTTTTTTTTTTAATTTTAAGTTAGACATTGCAACAGGATAAATCGATTTTTTTTTCCACGTTTATTCTATTCTCATTGTGTCCTCCAAAATACTTGCCCTGTGCCAAACTTGGTTTTATTCAATTTGTGCTTCCTTTATATGTTCATCATATTTTATTTTACCCTCTCTACCAACACCATCATAACTGGGCATATCATATAATTTGACTAAAAGCTCACTTTTCATGTTTTTTTACGATTTAATAAAATCCGTAAATTAAACTCCGCTCCAAAAAATACGTTCTTGACAAGTCCAACAAAAAGTCTCCCCCCCTACATAGAACAAAATTCTGATTTTTATTTTTTAAATTAAAAAAAAAAAAGAAAAAAGAAAAAAGAAAAAAAAAAAACCCTAAAAAAAAAAAAAACTATTTGAAATCTTCCTTTCAAAGTGATCAACCCCCTCATCAATAATGGCCGCCGTGAGAAAAACTTCGAATATAGGTTTCTCGTTATTACGGACCCTTCAATTTGACCTGCTGGTACTGATTGTCTTTATACTTGGGTTGGCGAAGACACAACAACCTCCGTGTATCGTCAAGGGCCGGGTCTACACACGGCTGCCATGGTACGGCTATCTTATCCAGAAGACATTCCACAGGGACATGGCAAAAATCCAGTATCAGCTCTGGTACCCAGTGAGCGACTGCTGCGCCAATCTGTTAATTTACTACGATGACCAGCTAAATGCTTTGAGCGATAACATGTCCTGCATTGAAAGAGAGGAAATCCTGCCCCCAGACAACAATCAGATAATTCCCTTGTACACCGGGAATAACTCTGTCGGTTGTAAGATATCTAACGAGACGGGAGAGTCATACTACGTGTGCATCGGGGAGCGGACGTTTCGGTCGAGAGGAGCCCGAAGATGGTACTTCTCCGTAAGTCGTTGCGCCTCTAAGAAACCATTCAATCTCAATTACTTCTTCAACATTACCGGTTTTTATGGGACATGCGAGGAGGATGCGTTATCGAAGACTTACATCCCCCCGAAACCCGAAACTGAGCCGTACTTCTATGTATCTGTTGTGCTGGGAGTAGTGGCCGGGGTCACTCTGATTCTGACCGTACTCTTCCTTTCTCTTTGGTGTGTGGCAGTCCGGCGCAAGACAAACGGTTCAGTTACTTCAAGCCAAGCAACGATGACCCAGGACATCTTCTACGTGAATCCTTCGCTCTCCGACCGCGAGCAGGCGGACTACTCGCAGTCGAGTTCGGAGAACTACTATGAGGTGATCCCGGAACGGAGAAGCTACGAGAGCATTACTGCCCAAGCAGCCTCTGCTGGGGAACGCCACCATAGCTTGCGAGCTCATGCCACTCTTGCGAAAGAGCACCGGACCCACACTACCTATATTTTTGATGATTACCCTCCGCCACCGTACCACCCCCCGCAACCAACACCGAACAAGACCCAGCCGCAACGACAGCCAGTTCAAGTCATTCAGACAATGCAGCCAATGCAGACCATGCAAAGCAGTATGCAGACGACGCTGCAGCCCACGCTGCAACCAACGATGCCACCAAATATCCAGGCGGGCCTGCAAGTTGCCACTTTGCAACCGAAGCTTCAATCGGCGCTCGAGACAAGCGCCTGAATGAGCTGTGAAGGGACTGAAAATTAACGAAGAAGGCTAACAGAAAAAGAAAGAACAAGGAAAATATATATATAACAAGAAAAAAATATATATATGCATATATGTATGCATATATATATATATATATATATATATATATATAACAAATCAAGAGGAGAAATTGATAGTTCAAATAAATCCGAAAACCCAAAAATTGAAATATCCAGTACCATGATTGAAATTTTTTAAATTTTTTTGATTTGCCAAAATACTTATACAAATTCTTTTGAAAATTTTATTTTCCTTCCTGGAGAAAATAAACCAATTTAGAATTTGACTTAAAAAGAATTCTTGGTGCGTATTTTTAAATCAATGTACGAGTGAAATATAGCAGTTAAAAATAAAATAACAGAAAAAACTTCTAAATATATTTACTTATCAGGCAAAAGTATCTGCGTACAACAAAAATTACAGAAAAAAAAATATCGAGTAAAATTTAATAAAAAAAACAAAAATCAGTTTTTTTCTGATATGTCCGAATCTACGTTGAAGGGACGCATTTATGCGTCTTAAAGCCAGCGAGTTGTAGAAGATTATCTCCCTTCTAACATGAAGATGCTATGAGATCTTGTGGTTAGGAGTTCGTTGACTCCGAATAGCACATTAATTTTTTTTTTTTTAAATTCTACTCGATAATTTTCCATAATTTTTTGTGCACACTGACAAGTAAGTATTTTAATTACCTCCTCTCCAGGAGGTTAGACACAAGGTCAAGTTTTCTTATTTTATTTTGAACTGCCATATTTCGGATAATCGAATTGCTTTATCCTTTCAAAGAATTCCAGATCCAAAGGAACGGGCCAAAAAAATTGTAAATTTAAAAATATATATATATATATATATATATATAAGATAAATGAAGGAAGAGAGATAAAGATGTGCGGATGACAAATCTATTTCATCTTCGATTGTTCAATACAAGGTGTACTCGATAAAAACATGTTTATTTTTCCTTCCTTAAGCCAGGCTTTTCAAAGATTAAAATCTTTTTGTTTTTATCGAGTACACCTTGCATTGAACAATCGAAGTTGAAATAGATTTGTTATCTGCACATCTTTATCTATCTCGTATATTGCTCTATCTCGTATATTGAGCTTCAACCATTTTACTATAGGTTCAATCCTCTAAAAGTATACTTTTAGTCTCAAATTTTATATATATATATATATATATATATATATATATATATTTTGTTAACACATGTTGAACCCCTAAACTCAAGTTTTTGGCAAAATCGTGAAGATTTTAATCGAAAAGGTTACTGGGAAATATTATTATTGATGATGATATTAATAAAAATACATAAGTACATTTGGGTATTTTAAAACAAATATTGTCTCCCTCTCTCTCTCTTTTTCTGTGTTCTCTCCCTCTCTGTTTTTTGTATGCATCTGTAACACATCTGAGATTTAATTATTTTCCTGGGTCGGAATTCTGACAGACATCCCCCCCCTTTTTTTTTTTTTTTTTGGTAATTATCAACTACGAAACAAAACAAAAAGAAAAAGAAAACAGATTCTTAAATTTTTACAAATAAATACACATGCACAAACCCTCACAAATATCCAGATATATATTATGAATGAGTTCATATCTCCATACGCGCATATATATGTATATGAAAAAAAAAATATAATAAATAGGTAAAATGAAGGTGAAAAAAAAAGAGACCAGGTTTGAAAACCTTTCTGCCGACATGTTTTCTTTCTCTCAGAACTTCACACAAAAAAAAATATTTAGGAAAATTTTCTTGTGAAAACAAAAAGCAATAAGGTTTTATGTGATTAATCATATGTATGTATATACAGATTCTTATATATATATACATATATATATATATATATATATAATATGGAACAGGTAGAATAAATACCTTTTGAAGCATTAAAGATGCAATATCAATTTTTTTTTTTTAATTTTTTTTTTTTTATAAAAAGAAAAATAATAAATCGAAACCGATTTTTTTTTTCTCTTTTTATTATAAACTAGCATTTTTTTTTTTGTTAGTTTAAAGTGATACAGATATTTCGCCAAAAACTTCGACGATGCCAAGTTTTTGTTAAACTAACAAAAACAAAAAATGCTAGTTTATAATAAAAAGAGAAAAAAAAAATCGGTTTCGATTTATTATTTTTCTTTTTATAAAAAAAAAAAATTGATATTGCATCTTTAATGCTTCAAAAGGTATTTATTCTACCTGTTCCATACTAAATTTAACAATAGATGCTTCTTAAAAAAAAAAATATGAACCTTAAACACTTTATATATATATATATATATATATATATATATATGATTATTTTTATTTACACAGACATGTACAAAATCTGCGACACTGGCATGTCGATGTTATCGATCAATAGCTGTTATAACTGAGATCTCATCAGGTAGAGTTAGAATCCGATATTAACCTTAGATCATATTTGGTAAAAATGAAATGGAGAAAAAAAGAAAAGGAATTTAAAATTAAAATTTGGAAAGTCACGTGGTTGGGGCCGTTAAGAATCAAAATTAAAAAATAATGTAAAAAAAAAAATATATTAATATAAAATAAAAATAAAATAAAGAGAGAAATAATAAAAAGGTAGATAGATGGATAGATATATAGATGGATAGATGGATAGATATATAGATAGGTGGATAGATGGATAGAGATAAAATTAAATTAAATAAAATGGTACGAGATAAAATCAGATCAGTGTCGCAGATTTTGTACATGTCTGTGTAAATAAAAATAATCATATATAAAAGCTCTATTTGATATTGAGCACTTTTTATAAACCCGGTTGAAATTCTTTGGATTACTACCCTGTGGATGTTTTACCTGGATTATTGTATATATATATATATATATATATATATATATATATATATATGCACATCTTCATAATACTCCTTACACTTGCATATACACACATACAAAAACATCTACCTACCTACAACATGCAAATATACATATATATATGCATATACATCTATAAATATTTACATATGTATATAAACCGCCTATATATATATGTATATATTTATATATACGCATACACACCTGCATATATGCTTTTACATATGTATAAACACCACATTAGACAATATACTTCCATTTTTATATAGACACATATATATTTACACACACTTATACAGATCTATATTAACGAAAACAATCCTAGACACATCCATATATATGTATATATATATATATATCTTACATCGTCCGCCGAAATTGTTGCTATTTTGCATAAATTTAATATATACATGTATATATATATATACACATATATGATCATCCACATACACCTGCTTTGCCATATCACGGCTCTTCGCTATGGCGTAGCGAGTGTTTCAAGCTGAGATTCGAAACCTGATTGCTTGCTCAGCAACAATACACACAAAAAAAAAAAAAAATAGTATGCAGATCCTCACATATGCAGATGTCCCTTATTTTTTTAAGAAATGTTTACTTAAGATTGGAAAAACATCTTTTTTTTTTTTTTTTTTTACATTTTAAATTTTAAATCCTGCTCCCAAAGTATCGTAATTCATTTTCTTAACGTTCATGTTTCGTCTGCGTTTTTGAATGCGTATACACTTCCTGGGGCCACACAATCACAGAACCATTGTCAGTGCTTGCTTTCAACGTGACATTTTAAATCATGTTGCCAATTTAATCTCACCTGCGAGCCCAGAAATCTTACCATTTTTCCCCTCAAATTGAAATACCTGTACTTGTTTTTCTCTTCCTTTTAAAATCCCCCAGCGTTTTCTATATATTTAGGGGCAACGAACAAACCACTACGTGTTTAAGTCTCTTATAAATTTCCCCCCTTATCACTTTTTTTTTATCATCCTTCCCTATTTAATGTCCCCTTGCACAAAACTGAGATACAAATAAAGAGAGAAAGAGAGAACTAAAAATTTAAAAAAAAAAAGTAAAAATCTGTATATCGATCGATCGATCGATCGCTATAATTGAATCAATCAATCAATCATTTATTCATTCACTCATTCATTTTTTTTTTTTTTTTAAATGTTCTCACCTTCCCCCTTTAAGATATTTTTTTTTATATATATTTTGAAAACAAAATAAAATTGGGATTTATTAAATAAATGCTTAAAAAAAAACAAATAAAATATTGCATTGGCAGACCATCTGACCAGATACAACGAGTGAATGTGAATGGCATTTGCCATGAAGTTGGTGTCTCGGTCGTCATATATGACTCTCATTTATATTATATCTACCTACCCACCTACCTACCAAATACATTTATAGTTTGCACATCTACACGGTAAAAAAAAAAATAATAAATTAAAAAAAATGGACATTTTTAGAGCTTTTCAGAAATCGCATCTAAAGGAGAAAAATGGGAATATTTTATTGTGCATACAAATAAAAAAGGGTTACTTTGTACACCGGGGTAAGACCAGTTAGCGGCTACGTGAGAAGTGCTGAGGGGCTTATGAAAGTCTGCGAAATGGAAAGAGTTCATGGCATAAATACAAGATGGCCAACACAAAGTCCATATGAGTAAAAAAGGGGGGGAAAAGAGAAGGAAGAACATAAAAAGAAACCCTTTTTTTTTAAAATTTTTGTAAGCGCAAAAAACATTTTCTCATTTCGTCTTTTGATGACGTTCTGGAAAGAACAAAATCCTCCAGGCTGTTATAGCTGTCTCTTTCATTTTACCATTTTTTTTCTTTCATAGATTTTATATATATATATATATATATATTATAATATAAAATGAAGTAATAAAATAAGGTGTCAATCAAATTTTATTAGAATTCAAAGTTCATGCAAAGCATCCTTAAGTCCTTAGCTCATGAGTTTTCAAAGATAATTCTTCTCTTCAGAGGACCATTACCGCAGTTATACTACTACAGGCAATAAAATTACGCTTTGAAAATATATAAAATTATATACACAAATTAAAGTATGTTTTTGGATTGATATGTTTGATGTTATGTACTTTTATATATTTGTGTATATAATTTTATATATTTTCAAAGCGTAATTTTATTGCCTGTAGTAGTATAACTGCGGTAATGGTCCTCTGAAGAGAAGAATTATCTTTGAAAACTCATGAGCTAAGGACTTAAGGATGCTTTGCATGAACTTTGAATTCTAATAAAATTTGATTGACACCTTATTTTATTACTTCATTTTATATTATAATATTAATGCTCTATCCAGTATATTGAGCTTCAGTTTTTTATCCGGATGTTTCACTAATTATAAGATATTAGTTGACGCTTATATCTTTTGTTGGATTGCTTCATATATATATATATATATATATATATATATATAAGAAATATACAGAACTTAGAACATTTTGGATATCGAGAAAAAGACCCTCCAGCAAGGAAACCAACTGGACAAAGTTCATTTACTCGGTCATCAGTCCGAAAGTTCCGGGAGAAAAAACAAACTTTTTCCGGAACTTTGCCAGTTGGAACTTTTTCCGGAACTTTGCCAGTTGGAACTTTTTCCAGTTGGTTTGCTCACAAAACTGGTTTTCAAAATGTGCAAAGTTCTGTGGATTTCTTTCATGAATAAATATATATATTAATTATAGTATGTTGGTTTGGAACCAAAAACTTAGGCATTTATGTATGGTGTAGTAAAAACTCTCGAAAAATGTTTTATTCCAACTTTGTACTATTTGAGGAAATTAATGTAGAAAGAAGTCTTCCAAATTCTTCAATATTATTTTGGTGTCGCATTAAATTTATAATGAATATACAAATTTTTTTTTTTTTAAATAATATTACCAAGTTTACTGTAATTCAGCAAGATTAAATAACTTCATAAAACGGCACACTTTTGTAGTTTTATTATAAAAAAGGCACACTTTTTCCACCAAATATTAAAAGATAATCACCTTTCTTATGCATTTTAAATTCGATTAAGTTTCCTCAAATAACGGGGAAAAAAATTAGTCGCAATCTTTTTATCTTATAAAAATTGATTTGAAAACAAAAAAACAGAAAGTAAACTTACCTACTATAAATATTATGAAAAAAAAAAATTTCTTTTATACAAACATTTTTTGGCTACACAGTTGCAGACATGTTTCGATTAGAGCCATTGATAGCTAGACGTTTTCGGCCCAACATCTTTTCTTTGCAGTTACATTTAGTGAAAGCTACAAAGATTCCACTAAATACAACTATAAAGTACAAACGTTTGATTATCCATGTCTGAAAATGTGTCTGAATCATGTCTGAAAATTTGTAGCGAAAACATATTTGTATAAATTAAAAGAATAAAAATAAATAAGATTTCATACATAATAAACAGCTCTATTTATTATTTAGCACTTTTATATAAACATAAAATTTTTACCCTGTGGATGTAAACTTACCTTTATATATATATATATATATATATATATATATATATTTCAAGAAAATAGACTAAACACTCATTAGGGCTGTCCGCATTATAAATTTTTTTGACCTAGATGGGTCTCATCAGACACATAAACAGCTACAATTCTTAATTTCAATTCCAAAATTTGTCTGTTTTCGCATCTGATGAGACCCATCTAGGTCGAAATAATTTATAATGCAGACAACCCTGTGTTTCAGTTTATTTACTTTAAATTTATTCCTGCTTTGTTAATAAGTACATTGAGCTCTTTTACTTGGATTCCTCGAAATAATTCAACTCTGGACACACATACTATATATATATATATATATATGTATATATATGATTTTTGGTACAGCAGGAAGGAAGGATCAATTTAAGAAAAACATGATAAAAATAAAAAAACCTTTTCACATAAAAGAGAAATTCAAAAATTATTTCATTAAAAAAAAAAAATTAGCACAAGACGAGGTTTAACTTTCACCTTAAATATCCATGGAGTGATTGTTATCCGCATGTCCTGATCCGGACACTTAAAACCCGAATCGAGAATTTTCCATGATTTGTTGAAATCTCCGAAATGTGTAAATTTATCCATTTCTTCCAACTGATTGATTTCACTTTGTTAATTGGGGAAATAATTTTTCGGACAATTCATCATAAAGGGGTTAAGAGAGAAATTTTATTATTCATTTTATTTTATTTTAATTTTTTTTAATTTATTTTTTTTTTTAGATAAAATGATTCTCAAATTTAATTTTTTTATTTTTATTTTTTATTTTTTATTTTTTTTTTTTAGATAAAATGAGTTTTGAATTTTTTTAATCATGTTTCCTCTTAAATACTCATATATATATATATATATATATATATATATACTTACATACATGAGGATAAAATACACGATATATTATAAAATGAAAAGTCTTGGAGACAGAATGTATGAAAGCCAGAAAGAAAAAAACTATTAAACACAGGAAGAAATTGAAATATAAACATCTTTGACAGGTTTCATTTGGATCGACGAACATCTTCAGATCTGAACGAAACCGATCAAATCTCTCGTTTATTTTTTATTTCTTGCGTTTAATTGTTTTTTTCTGTCTTTCTCACACACACACAAACATATATGTTCTTTTGACAATCCATTTGCATTTAAAAAAATAATAATCCCTAATTATCAGTCTACGTAAATTTTGGTTATTGTAATCTTAATCTTTTTTTCTTTTAAACTATTCCCCTTCATACATTTGTAGTTTAATTTTTGCGTTAATTTTATTTTTATTTTCTTAGTTTTAAAATAGAATAAAATTATCATGAAAATCTTTTTAAAAAAAAAACAAGAAAAACGAAAAAAAAAAAACCAACAACTTATGTGCTCAAGTTAATATTTTCTTTTATTGTTAATAATGTGTACCAATGTCATGTGATTCAATAGTTTTTTTACAGACTCCTGGTCTATGTAATTGTCTAAGAAAACAAAAATGCAATAAAAAAAAAAAAAATAAAAACAAATAAATGGTACTACGCCTATATCCACTTACCAAACCCATTACCCCGACCCCCTCACCAACTCCTTTAAAATAATCACCAACATCTATATTATTATTTTCATGGGTAACCATTAACTGAAGAGTAATTTAAAAATAAAATACTGCTCGGCACTATTTCAAAACATTTTATTGCAAAAAAAAAACATTATTGGACATAAATTATTTTAAACGTTTGAAAAATCGTCAAAAAAAAACAATTTATTTTTCTATACTTATTTATTTTTGACCTATTTGCGTTAAAAATATCAATATTTAAAAGAAGTTTTAGCCAATTTACTTTCATCATTATCATCGGTTTTTTGATTATCGCGCAGGATTGGGGTCAATGTCCACACCAATGGACCCCTATCAAGACAGCTAACCCTAACACACGCATGGCAGTCTTCACCGCAGATCTTGACTTTTGTCGATCCTCAAGGTCAACATTTGAGAGCCTCTAGTCTCTGCAGTCTCTCTGTCAGCTCCCTCCAAGACAACTTTGGCCGGCCAACTCCGCGCCTACCAAAGACCTGTAGGCATAGTGCACGGTTGATTGCATTGCTGGATTTGTTCACGTAGCCATACCAGTGGAGTCTTCTCTCCCTCAAGATGGGACGTTACAATAAATAATTGTTGTGCTCCTGTCATGTATTTCTTTCTGTTCGGAATCAAAATGGCTGAACGTGGATTGTTTCACCCAATCACTATTTACGTATTTAAGTAAATTGGTTTAAACTTTTTTTTTTTTTTAAATATTAAATAAAATTTTTTATTTCAACGCAAATTGGTCACAAATGAGTACATGAAGCAAATAAATTGTTTTTTGAATAATTTCCGAACGATATTCACTTTAAAATAATAGTAATGTTTACCACAAATTTTTCTGCGAAAACAAAACAAAAAATCATTAAATTCTATCAAGTTGCCTCATACGTGCAAAATCCTGAAAAAACATCTCATGTTAGATTTTTTAATATGGCTGATATAAATAAATGGTGACAGATGGAAGGAAGATAATTCTATTTGTAATATGCTGTAAGATAAATTACTCCCATCACTTAAGGAAAATTCAAATAAAACATGTTTTTCATTTTTTCATTTTCTAAACAATGTTAGGTGACTCATGTTATTTCTCTTGTGACATATTACCAACAGATTTATTTCCCTTCCGTCCTGCATCATTTATTTATATCGGCCATATTAAAAAAAATCTTATGTGACAAGATGTTGTTTTTTTTTTTAATTTTTACAAATATTAAATCTAATAGTTTATATATAAGTTGTTTTGAAATAATGTCAAGCAGCAAAGTTTAGGGGTGCCCCTAAAATTAATGTTAATCGTTATCATAACCAACCACTACATTTTTTCTTACAGTGAGAAATATATATATATATATATATATATATATATACATTTATTTATTTCTACAATCAGACAAACACAGACATCCCGCAAACCACAGCAGCCCTAAACTTGAGTTTCGCCTTCCTTTGGGCTCGTCAGTAGGACACATCCAAACTTAGGTCACGTGTATGTGAGGCGACAACTCTACCAACTGAGCTATCGTGCCACACAGGAGCGTCGATAGTTAAGTTGATAGTTGTCGCCTCGCATACAGGTGACCCAGATTTCGCATCCTGTGTTCAGATGTCTCCTACTGAAGAGTCCAAAAGAAAGCGAAACTCAAGTTTAGGGTTTCCGGTCTATGGCTGCCGTGGTTTGCGGTGGCTCCATTGTTTGTCTGATTGGGGAAATAAATATAATTCACTCGCATCTTTATTATTATTATATAAATATATTATATAAAATTTCTTTTTTTTTTTTTTGTGATGTGGTCCAAATAAGGTTCAACTGACACATAACGTGTGCTGTGAAATATGCATATATTTGAGAAGAACCAATTTTCTTAAGGCTGATAAATTTTTTTTTTAAATGACATTGAAGAACCTAAATATGTTTTTTTGTTTATATATTCATCTTCTTTTGGGAAAGGTTTTGCCATTTGTGCAGATTAGCGATTCGAGCTAATTTAATTGTTTTCATTTTTGAAGATTACATTTTGCATCAAGGGCAGACAATCAACTTTTTGGTAAATCTAACATGAAACCTTACGAATACATGAAAGTAACACAAAGTAATAAATTAATTAATAAAATATTTATTTAATTAAATTTTAAATTTTAAAATGCTTTCTTTTTTTTTTTTTTTTCAAAAACGAACACTTTCTTTTCAATAAAATTAATTTTTCTGTTTTTCAAAAAAAAAGGTGTTTTAAATTTTTAATTTTATAATTTAATTCAATAAATGTTTTAAAATGCTTTCGTTTTTTTTTTTTTGTAAAAAAAAACGAACACTTTCTTTTCAATAAAATTAATTTTTCTGTTCTTTTTTTTAAAAAAAGAAGCTTTTTAAAATTTTTAATTTAATTCAATAAATGTTTTATTAACCAATTTATTTTGTCTTATTTTAATGTATGTGTAATGTTTCATGTTTGATTTACAAAAAAGTTTCACTTCAATAATGATTGTCTGCCCTTGACACCAATAGAAATCTTCAAAAATGGAAACAATTAAATAAGCTTGAATTGCTAATCTGCACTAGTGCCAATGTTTTTGTTTTTTTTAATGAACCCTCATCAGAGAAGAACACGTCCAAAATTCAGCTAAGTCTGAGAGAAAAAAAATTAAACAAAAAACATTTAACATTAGCAAAGAGTAGGTAATAAAACTTTACGAAAGAATGTCGAAATAAAAGTAGAAAGCGAAAACGTCAGTTACTAGATGTATTTACTCGCCATTACCCGGATTGTGCCATAGGATAATTCATTTGGGCTTTGAGAAATGATTATGAGGTTAGCCCCTTCCCCGCACGCACCCACCTACAGACTGAACGAAAAAAACAAAAAGCCGAAACCTATTTCACTCTAAATAATTTAGGTGACTAAAATAGGAACTAACCTGTAATGTTTTCAAAAAAGAGAAAGCGTGACTCATCTTTTTACTGGAAGCCGATTACAAATTGAATTTATTTAGCTTCTTAAAAAATCATTAAAGTTTGTTCAATTACGCTTGGAATAAACCATTTGTACAAATAAGCCAACAATGTTTAATTTTTTTAAGAGATTCATTCATTTTAAGAAATAACTTTTAGTCAATGGTTTACAGTAATTTAAATGCATTTTCAGTTTTAAGCTTCCACTAATTTGGAACGAACACAGTGATTGGTCAAAGCTACAACCAACTTTGTCAGTTAGCCAATCAAAACCTATCAGACAGAAGCCAAGCAAGAACCGTTGTATACAAAAAAAAAATGGTGTCTTGTTAAATAAAATCTGGTTATTTATAGATGACAATGGCAGATTCTGCTTCTCGAAGTGGAGAAAATGATTTTGACAGACAAAAGTTGGATAAGGATTGTTCCGCATTCATACCAGTCGAGAATACGTTCTCGCCAATCATTCCAAAAGAGACGAGCCAATTCGGTTGGCTTTATTTGTCGAACCGAGGTATTATGTTTTCTGTAATCCCACGAGGTCCACCCTCTCAGGGCTTGACTTCCCTTTTTGGGAAGGGGTTGGTTTATTGCCAATTGCCTGAGGCACCCCTACTGGAGAATGACTACGGGGCTGGCCAGGCTAGTTTTAGAAGCCGGCCTGGCTCTTTCGCTGAGGCGCTGGCTTTATCCCCCCACCTTTCAGGCCTTGTGCCACATCTTCCTGCCGTGGGAAAGAAGTAAATAAAGTGGTAGTACTCTAAGAGAAAAATCTTTTCATTTCTCGGAAAAATCACTAAGCAAAAAGAAAATATCAATTGGATTAGTTATGTAATTGAAATAAATATTTTAAAGAACATGACCCAATGTTTACCATAAATAACTGATAAAACAGAATTGATTATATACAAGATCATAAAATTCAAATTGTAAGGTGTTACCACTACACACACGCCTACACCATACAAGATATGAAAAAAGCTATTAAGATCACTTTGGTTGGCTTTACTTTATATATATGATTTAGATTAAGTTTTAAGAAACATTAAGTTTTAAACTGTCTCTTTTGAACAGTTCAAAGCAAAACACTTTTTTACATAACGATGACTATCTTACACTGAGAAATTTAATTTTTTTTTAAACAAGTAATAAAATTGCCCGTTTTTTTTTATAACCAAGAAAATACGACTGCGAAATTTTATTTGTACAGAAAGGTTTAGATCTGATGACCTCAGAGGAAGAGTTAATATGGACAGTATAGTATAGATGTGTACAGAAGAGTAGATTTTGATATATGGCCAAGTGGAAAGAATGGATTAGAGTTTGTTAGTTAGTAAGATGTAGAACAGTTGAAGTAGCAGGTTCAGGGAGGAAGTTATAAAAATGGATCCAGAAATAGGTTACTTTGGAAGTCAATTTCTTAAAGCTGTCCGACACATACCAGCATGTAAAACGGACGGTAAACTGAATATGATGATGATAATTTAATTGTCTGAAATTATTTAAGAAATAATGGTTTTCTTACCTTTTAAAATTTGAAGAATTCGTTTTCGATTTAAGAGGGAAGATTTGAGATATATATAATATTTTTTAATGGAATTCGCTCCGAACAAGGCATGAATCCACTTGATGAAAGGAGCTAATCCTAATAATGAAAAGGGAAATTAAATGTAGAATCACCTCAAGATAAACCAAGCCTGACAGAGACCCCACCACCAGCGTTCAATCTCCTGGACTCCAAATAGGCTAGCTAGAAAGTAAGCCTTTTAAGAACCAAATAGGAAATGAAGCGATTACAAAAACCTCCATCCCTAAAGTGTTTTATAACCCTTAAACAGAATTAGGATTAAAATCTCTTTGAATTACGTAAATGGTTGATTTTTATGTGGATAAAAATTTTGAAATTTTATATAAAAAAAAAAATCTACTACTAGATTTAACTAGAAAGAAGTTGGCTCTGAAAAAAATGCATGGTTTTGTGGCACTCCAAATGTACAGTTTAACCAAAAAAAAAAGATTGGAGGAGAAAAAAGGAGGTGAATACTGCTGCTGATGCTTTTTTAATGGATTTTTTAAATGGTTTTCTTTTTTTAATGGGGTTTTAATGGAAATTGTTTAATGGAATTTTTTTTAATGGGAATTTTTTTAATGGATTTTTTTTTTTTATGGAATTTTTTTTTTTAAATGCTTAGACGTAAAGAAAAGATGTAGGATAGAGATACTACATCCTAATGGATTTTTAAAGGGTTTTCTTTTTATTAATGGTTTTTTAATGGGAATTTTTTTAATGGATTTTTTTTTTAATGCAATTTTTTAAAATGCTTAGATGTAGGATAGAAATGCTACATTAGGGAAAAAAGTTAAAAATGAAACAAAAAATAAAGACAAAAGAATCAGACAAAAACATGAATGAAGACATTTTATTGTTTACATTTAAAATCCTTTTTGGCACTTGTCTTATGCTGTTAGGTGTGTATGTGGGTGCCGTGGCAATCGTATATGTGTGTATATCTGTGTGTGTGTGTGTGTGTGTCTCTCATTTTTGGGGGGGAGGGAGGAAAAAGAGAATGTATATTTGTAAAACATGTGTTTAGAAAGTTTTTATATTCACATATTAAAAAAAATCCCTTTTGAAAAAAGCAAAATGAAACCTTTCTTTTTTTATAAGGGGGTAAGAGAGGGGCAATTTTAGTTTACCGGTACAGACATGTTGATATAAAGAGCCAGAATGGCAGCCAAAGACTGATAACTGAATGATTCTTTTTTTTGAGAAAAAAAAAGTTAATTTGTAATAAAAAAAAAAAATTAAAAAAAAAACTTGCATTAAAAAAAAAAGAAAAAAAAAGAAGCCTAATAAGATACCAGGCAGTCTTAACTAAGTTGCTGCCTCAGAGGGCAGAGTTAGACACAAGGTCAGTTTTTTATATCTGAGAACTTATACTACATCTCGATCCTAAACCAGATCATGCTGCCTACTGAAAGCGCTTACATTATAAGTACAAGAAAAGTTTACTGTTCAGTTTTTTTAGTAGGGGATTTTTTTTTTTTGCAAAAGACATGCAAAAAAAAAAAAAAAACAAGTAAGGGGACCATATTATGTTAAACTTACATAGAAAACTTAACACCCTGCTAAAACTTGAACAAGTAATGTATTTTCAAAATGTTCTTTTTATGATCTGAAAATTGGGTGCTTAATCGATCGTATTCTGAAGAAATTTTTTTTTATTCAGTGCGGAACTGTGATTCAATGGTAAATATTTTGTATCAGTAAACCAAAATCTCGCCCCCAAACAGACACCTATACAAGAAAACAAACTATGAACCACTCTTATATAAGAGAATAAAATACTTTTTCTATAAAAATAAAAATAAAAAAACGACAAAAAAAAAATACCCCAAAAAACCCAACCCTTTTTCAAAAATAAAATGATTACCCAACCCCAATTTGCCGAAACAGATTTGTTTCTTTCATACCCCTCCACAAATATTTTTTTTTTTTAGTTATATATACAAAAAAATTTTAATTCTATTATTGAACGAAAATAGTTTTTTTTATGATTACTATAACTTTTTTTTATTAATTAAAATTTTTTTTTTTTTTTAATAATTTAATTTTTTTTTTAATTTTAATTTTTTTAATTAATATTTTTTTTATAATGATTAAAAAAAAAATTTTTTTTTAATTAATATTTTTTTTTATTATAATTTTTTTTAAACTAAATATTTGAATAATTATTATCCTTTCTCCAGTTATTGACATTTTATAGGATGGATCTTTTTTGTGCAAAACTGTCTACTAATTAAATATACTGTTAACGATTGATAAAAAAAATAAAGAAAAATCCTATCTTGTTATTTTTACTTTTTATTTTTTTTTTTAAATTTCTTACTTAAAATTGAGTTTCTTTAAAAAAGAAAAAAAAAAAAAAAAATGCTTGGCTTGTGTGTGAAAAGAGGTCAGCTTTTGTTTATTCTCAAAGACACAAAAAATCTTTTTTACAGCAAGCTTTTTTTTTTCTTTTTTTTTTTTTTAAATTTGTCTAATTCCTTCCCGTCTCAAAGTTAATAATTTTTATTTTTCATTTTCTTTTAAATCAAATTAATAATATGGACCACTGGGGCAGGAAACTTTAATCTTGGCATATGTAATGCTATATTTTTTTTTCCCTCTCGTTTATATTCAAAATGAAAAAACAAAACAAATTTAAAAAGAAAAGAAAAGAATGAGAAAAATAATTTTTTGTAAAAAAATATCTATATCTACGAAAAAAAAAAAAAAGCAAACAAAAAAAAAACCACAAAACCAAACAAAAAATACCGGATTTGACTTTGCTCAAAACTTTTAATCTTTTCTTTTTTCTGTCACACAAAAAAATGCACACACACACACACACACACACACACACACACACACACACACACACATATATATAAAAGCAAACATGTTCTGCTAATCATAATCAATGAATTATATATATATATATATATATATATATATATAATTATTTATTTAAAAACTGATGGATATACAATGATTTCGTTGACATAGATTTTCCTTTTTCTGTTCAAAAAGGCTGTTAGAATCGATTCAAATCGTCAGCGACTCACGAAATGAAACAAACTCAATGAAACTATCGTACGTCTCTGAAATATGCAACATATAGTCTTTTAATACATAATTTGTGTTTAGCTCTCACATTTTTGCGATCGAGCACTTTATTGATTTTTTTTCAACATATCCCGATGCACTATATATGTATGTATATATATATGTAGGTATATATGTATGTATGTGTGTATATGTATGCGTATATGTATGTATATATATGTATGTATATGTATGTATATGTACGTATGTATATGTACATATGTATGTATATGTACGTATGTATATGTACATATGTATGTATATGTACGTATGTATGTATATGTACGTATGTATGTATATGTACGTATGTATATATATATGTACGTATGTATGTATATGTACGTATGTATGTATGTATATGTACGTATGTATATATATGTACGTATGTATGTATATGTACGTATGTATGTATATGTACGTATGTATGTATATGTACGTATGTATGTATATGTACGTATGTATGTATATGTACGTATGTATGTATATGTACGTATGTATGTATATGTACGTATGTATGTATATGTACGTATGTATGTATATGTACGTATGTATATATATATGTACGTATGTATATATATATGTACGTATGTACGTATGTGTATATGTATGTATATATATATGTACGTATGTGTATATGTATGTATGTATATATATATGTACGTATGTGTATATGTATGTATGTATATATATATGTACGTATGTGTATATGTATGTATGTATATATATATGTACGTATGTGTATATGTATGTATATATATATGTATGTATATATATATGTACGTATGTGTATATGTACGTATATATATATGTACGTATGTGTATATGTACGTATGTATATATGTACGTATGTGTATATGTACGTATGTGTATATGTACGTATGTGTATATGTACGTATGTGTATATGTACGTATGTGTATATGTACGTATGTGTATATGTACGTATGTATATATGTACGTATGTGTATATGTACGTATGTATATATGTACGTATGTGTATATGTACGTATGTGTATATGTACGTATGTGTATATGTACGTATGTATATATGTACGTATGTGTATATGTACGTATGTGTATATGTACGTATGTGTATATGTACGTATGTGTATATGTACGTATGTGTATATGTACGTATGTGTATATGTACGTATGTGTATATGTACGTATATATATATGTACGTATGTGTATATGTACGTATATATATATGTACGTATGTGTATATGTACGTATATATATATGTACGTATGTGTATATGTACGTATATATATATGTACGTATGTGTATATGTACGTATATATATATGTACGTATGTGTATATGTACGTATATATATATGTACGTATGTGTATATGTACGTATATATATATGTACGTATGTGTATATGTACGTATATATATATGTACGTATGTATATATATATATATATATGTGCGTGTATATATATATGTGTGTGTATATATATATGTGCGTATATATATATATATGTGTGTGTATATATATATGTGCGTATATATATATATATGTGTGTGTGTATATATATGTCTGTATATATATGTGTGTGTGTATATATATGTCTGTATATATATGTGTGTGTGTATATATATGTCTGTATATATATGTGTGTGTGTATATATGTCTGTATATATATATATGTGTGTGTGTATATATATATATATATATTTAAGCAAGAAATCGTTATCAATATATGTCCGATTAAAGACAACAGAATTTTCTTTTTTCTGTTATTTTCTTAATCGTTGCCAGACTCTGCAAGCTAGTTTGCGGGTCTCTGGTTGTAATGTATGTTCAATAATATAGCGAAGAAAAAAAACTCCTGGAGACAATCGCAAAGATCGAAAGATTTCTTCGGCTCTCTGCTCCATGAATTACGATCGAAGACCTGAAAACTACTTCACAGAGTCGAGACAACAATTAAGAAAATAACGAAAAGAGAAAATTCCAACGTCTTTAATGAAACATGTATTGATATTGTATATGTATATATATATATATGTATGTATAACTACAAACACGTCTACATATGCATCCTGAGGAAGTCTCACAGTAAAGACGAAACGTTGTTTTTGGCTTTCCTTTTTGATTTTCCATATATATATATATACATATATATATAACTCCAAACACATCTACATATGTATGACATGAACAGGTATTATTTTTATCGTTCAAGTTTAAAAATGAAAGTGAAGTGTGAGACTACTTAAGTGTGACACGAACACATCGAAAACCAGACATACGCACCCATATACATGATGCACATGTAAGCATTGAAATATTAGTTAAACAAGACATACATAAATATTTATTGTTAATCTATTTGAAATTAGAGATCTTGCAATATTAACATTTTTATTTCATTTTTTTTTTTTTTTTTTTTCTCTTTTAATGAATTTTCTGCCAATTTTTTTCCCCCCTAATTCTTGCCGATTTCTCATACCCTTACAAAGACCTTCAGAAAAAAAAAATGGACACAACAAAGAACAAACTTCACTTGTTTTTTTTTTGTTTTTTTTTCTCTCTCCTGAAGGATCGGGTAAAGATAATGCTTATTTTTGAAATCTTTTTTTTATTAATTTCCTTGCCGTTCAACTTGACATGACCTTCTGTCAAAATAAACATTACGTCACAAAAAAAGACATACAAAAAAAAACAAACAAAAAAAAAACACAAAACAGGCGGGCCTGTATTGGAGGTTCCGGATGTTCTTGGTGATCAAGATTGTTGTCACTGTAATTTTATAACCAAGGTGTGATGTCTGCATTCGGAGAGAGAGTCGCTGTGAAAACAAAGAATGAACTAAATAAAACCTGCATTTAAAAAGTTGAATTTTTTTTTTATATGATATGTATATGAGATAGGCAGGTTCTCTTCATCCGAAGCTTGGCGCTACACAATCTTTTTTGATCTACCCACACACTTGAAATTGTGGTCCCTGTACAAACTTTGATTACAAAACATCTCTATTAGAAAAAAAAAATACAAACAAACAAAATTGAATAAAGACAAAAACAAAACATTTTCTGACTTATAAAAGTGAAGTATGTATATATGATATATATAATAACCCTTGGCTATTATGAAAAATGATTTTTTTTTTTTTTTTTTTTAACCAACATGTCAGAAAATCCAAGATGGATGCTTATTGTAGAAAAGCAAATATCCTTATGCCAAAATAATAAAAAATTTAATATTAAAAAGAAAAAAAAAAGAAGAAATTTGGGTACTTTAATTTCTTAACTTCTATAAGATGTTGGAAGCTATTTTTGATCATGTTCGGCAGCAAACCTTCTACGAGTAGGCTTCACAGTTTTATTGCTATTTGTTACTTGAAATCATTCAAACGAAACTAATCGATAAGAAAAAGACAAAGCTCTCTCTCTCTTTCTCTTTTTCTTTTTTTCTCTCTTTCTCTCCCTCTTTCTCTCCCTCTCTCTCTCTTTCTCTTTTTCTTTCTTTCTCTTTTTCTTTATTTCTCTCTCTCTCTCTTTTTCTCTCTCTTTTTCTCTCTCTCTCTCTTTCTCTTTTTCTCTTTTTCTTTATTTCTCTCTCTCTTTCTCTCTCTCTCTTTCTCCCTCTCTTTCTCTCCCTCTTTCTCCCTCGCTTTCTCTCTCTCGTTCTCTTTTTTCTCTTTCTTTCTATCTCTCTTTCTCTCGTTTCAATTCAGGTTTAGTTCTGACGACCTTCAACATCATCAGGGTCTTTTTTTGTTTATTTCACTCCTGGTGGAGGAACCCCTCCCTGGTTTCTTTCCACCTTGCTTTATCCCTGGCTAAGACCTAGTTGACTATCGAGGTCATCTCTCCAACGGGGTTTTCGGCCTTCCTCTAGGTCTTTTCCATTGCCTCGGGGTCCATTCTATCGCTTTATATGTCCACCTGTTGTCTGTACATCTCGAAAGGTGACCTGTCCACCTACGTTTTGCCTTTCCTATGGTAGTGATGACGTCATTTACTCCAGTTGGTGTTTTTTTTTTCTACGACCTTAGAGGTAGATTAAATTTGGACAGTATAGGGAGATGTGTGCAGAACAGGAGACTTTGATGATATGACAAAGTTGAATAAATTGATTAGTGTTTTTTGGGTTTCTAGATGTAGAACAGTTGAGGTAGCAGGCTCTGTTCACAAGGAAAACATAGAGGGAAGTGATAAAAATGGACTTGAGAAAAAAGAGGGATAAATAAAGACCTGGCCAGTTTAGAAGTCAATTTCTTAAAGTTGTCCAATGAATGCCACCATGTTACACGGACATCAAACTGAGTATGCTGATGATTTAGTCCTTGCCCGTGAAACAATGGAAGACTTACTTGTTAGGTTAAAACTCGGAGGAATGCTATGGAAAGGAAAGGCCTGAAATTAAATGTTACCATTATTAGTGGTTTTAGTGTTAGAAAGCCATGAAAACAAAGGGGAAGTTTCTCTGCTCAGCTTGTGGAAAAAGTGCAATTCAATGTTTTGTGGTACCTGTAAGCATTGCGCACACAGGAAGTGCTGTGGAATTACTGGTAGGTTGAGAAAATAACCAGTTTCTATGCAAGAAGTGGAAGACAATCGAGATGGATGAGAACTCCAATGTGGAGAAAGTGCATTTAGATGGCAAAGCTTTTGATGTTGTTACCTTAGCGATACCATTAAAGCACAGAGTGGATCAGCTGCACCATGGATATTGGGTGCCTTGCGGCCCCAGGCTAATTAACTAGGGATCTTGGAGTAGATTGGAACCTAAGAGGTGCAGTATGCAGGACCCACCGGTTTGTGGACGCGTACTGACACTCACAAATCCACAGGGCGTGTGGCAAATGCTATCTTTGGATGGCCTGTCAAAAGCTGGGTGACAGTAGTGTATGCGGAAACTCACAGATCATATGACATTGGTGCATGCTCAAGTAGAAACCACATCAGCACTAGTCATAGGCATCGCTAGAATTTTTAACAAGGGAGGGCAAACAGTTTTTTGGGGATATTCAAAAATACCTCCCACATACCTAGGGCAAAATAACTTCGCTGCTGGCTGCTGATATGAGGCTAAATAACTTTGCTGCTGACTGCTGATATAAGGCTATTCCAACATTATTGTCTGTGGCATAAAAAAAATAACACACTTTTTTTGTCATTCCTTCTTTCAGTAAAGCCAAGTATATTCTAGGAGGGGGCATCTGCCCCCTTCCCCCCCCCCCCCCCGGCTGGCGATGCCCATGACCCTAGTTAAATGTGAACAGAGGACTTATTTTATTCAAATCGGTTAAGGATAGACATCCAGCCATACAAACTGCCTTAAAAATTATAGGTCTAGTCGAAATGCAACTAGACAATTAGGGGCAACCCTCATCTGGTCTGATTCAGTTGATGATGATGATGATAACAATTACCTATCATTTTGCTAGAGAATTTTCGTTTATATACATATATATATATATATATATATATATATAAAATTGTTTTAATATTTTATATATATATATATGTATAAAATTGTTCTAATATTTTTACCTACGTTCACCTAGTCCCATTAGGTCACGAGAGATGGTCACATGATAACAAGGAAATTAAATGATATTTACACTGAAAGCGGCGAACATAGACACCTAAACATTCGATAACACTCAACGACAGAGTCGGAGCATTGCACTGAGGCTTTTAGGTGAATATTTATTTTTAATCTTTCCGACAGTGCTCGGCTTTCAATTTTACTTGGAAGGGGCTAATAATAATTTTAGATTATTTTTTAATATTTTACCTACGTACAACGTCGTTTCGAGCTTATGGCTCTCATCAGTACAGGGAAATGACAATCTACGACAAACTCGGTTCACAGAGACACCTTGAATCTGTAAGCGTTCACCTAGTCTTTTTAGGCCACGAGGGATTGCCAGGTAATAGCGGAGAAATTTAGTGGTATTTACACTGAAAGCAGCGAGTATAAATATCTAAACATATAAATATATATATATATAATTAATTAAGTTAAAATATTAAC